>JAAONU010000007.1:2023725-2400792 GCA_012932295.1 Cyclina sinensis | reverse complement strand
TACAGACTTTGGGGCAGACAAGTATAGTCTACCATTAATTTATAAGTCTCTTATACGGCCAAAAATAGACTACGGTGCAGAAGTCTATTCTTGTGCTAGTCCCACTCAACTTAAAAAGCTGGATGTGATTCAGAATAAGGCCCTTAGGTTGGCTCTGGGCGCACCACCTACAACGCCAAGCTATTTATTAGAATTAGAAACAGGTATAACACCACTGAATCTTAGAAGACAGCACCAAATTTTAAAACTAAGATCAAGGGTTAAAACAAGACCAAAAAACCCAGTAAATTAAATTCTTAATACCGATTTCTTTGCAAGCTGGAAGTTTAAAAATCCAACTTTACCTTTTGGTGCAGTGTCCGAGCTTTTAGCTGAGGGTAGTGGGATCGACAAGTTGGAGGTAGCCAGTCACCACTCTTGTGCTGCTCCACCATGGACACTTTCAGACCCAGTAGTAGACATAACGTTACAAAACCTAGTAAAGAAATCTGATTTGCGGCAACTCGCAAAATCAGAAACACAGATTTATTACTCAAATAAGTATCAAGGTCACACACACATATATCATACATGTGATAACTTCGGTAACTCACAACTGGATTTTCCGCTGGATTTTTAGATTGAAAACTGGAATTTTTTTTATCGACTCGTTTTCGCAAAAAGAAAGACAAGAAGAACAGAAAAGAAAACTAATGAAGTGTTTTTATTGTTAATACATAAAGCTTGCACCACATGCAAAAGGCATAATCTGTTCCCTTAGCACACTTTCCTATCCATTTATATTCAGATTCCCACTGATGATTGATTTTTTTTTTGTCTTTTGAATTTTAGCTTTTGGACCTTAAAGTCCTTACACAGATCCCATTTTGTGAAAAGTCTGGGATGTGTTTCCAGTTTCACCAGAATTTTTTTAACAAATGTACAAACGATTTTAAGATGTAAATTATGTAGATTCATTATAATTGTTGCTTTCAAAAGTAACCACGACAGAAATATTTAAGTCTTAGAGAAAAGGAAACTTTTTCAATGAAAAACTGGTATTTATAATTAAATAATGAACACTTATCTTAATCAATCAATTGAATGCTGTAAGTTTGTCATATAAAAAGTCTCCAAGACACTGTTTTCTATAAATATTAAAATACAGCGGGGTCGCGGAAATATATGACAAACGGAATTTATCCGAGATTTTCACTCGCTCCCTTGTGTTTAATGAACTAAATATTTGCGGAAATTGGTTTCCTACAATTTGTTAAGCTTGTCTTAAAACTACTTGCCCTTTTCTTATAAATAAATCCGAGAATTAAAACAAAAATACCAAAAAGTATTTTAGTCATTTCCTTACACTGCTTAAAAGGTTAGAGTAACACTAGTAATGCATTGATGTTTAACCGTTTGCCTTTAAAATTAAGCATTCAATTAATTTGTTAAGTTGTACACAACAATTTTTACTGGGTGTACATCCCCAATCGAATTATATTGACCCAATTCAACACCCGTTGATGGCTAAATGTGTTAATTGTGTATCGAGTGTCAACACGGGATTAATTCAATGAAAGTAGTAAAATGCGCTCTGATTGGTCAATGCTTTGAAGGTTGTATGTATTGATCACCGTTTCCGAGTATAAGCTCCGCCCATAACCGGAGCTGAGCAAGTTATTGATGTCGGCAGATGAAAGATTTTTTTCTTCCTGATTTTAATAACGGGAATTTTTAATTAATACCGGGACAGCTGAAATTGATGTGGAATAACGGGACTTTCTTAAATCCCGCCGGGATATCACATGTATGATATATACGGATGGGTCCAAAGACCCGTCTACAGGACTGGTTAAGTCGCCTCTGCTGTGGTAATTCCGGGTCTAAATATATCTATAACAGAAAGGTTACCAGATAAAATGTCAATATACACAGCAGAAATGATAGAAATTGATAGAGCTATGAGCTGGATAAAGGAAAATAAACCAGGCAAAGCTGTAATTTTCTCAGATTCTCTCTCTTCTCTGGTCTCGATTCAATCAAACAATAGTAGATCTAGACCAGAGTTGCTGTCAAACATTAAACTGAAATATAATGAATGTCTAAACTTAGACCAAGAAGTTACCATGGCATGGTGTCGAGCTCATATTGGTATACTGGGCAACGAGAGAGCCGATGGTGTGGCCAAACAGGGGTTGTGCCTGCCCACACCCACTATAGACCTGCCATACTCTCCCACAGAGATAATTTCCAGTTGTCAAAAGTTGCGTGTTGGAAAAATGGAAAACAGAAATAGAAAAACAACCGTTTAAAAATACATATAATAAATTCAAAATACTTTTAACATCTCCATATAATTATTCTAAAAATATACAGGTAGACAAATGCATAACTCGACTAAAACTGGGAATGTCATTACTACCTGCAAACATGGGAAAATATATTTTAGGTATAAATCCTATCTGCTGTACCTGCAACAAATTATTCGATATCAAACATCTATCATTAGAATGCAAGGAACTGTCAAACTTTAGAACATCATTAACATTAGGATTAAAAAAGATAGATCTACCAATGACAGTTCCCAATATTTTATTTCCTCCTACAAAGTACAACGAAACAGTATACAAACTCTTGGAGGAATTTATCATAAACAGCAAATTAATAAATAAAATTTAAGAGATACTGTTTTCCGAGCACGTTTTAAGAAGCTGTGGATTTACTATCCCTTTTTTCAATTAATACGGAAAAGTAATATGATAAAAAAAAAACATTCATTATATAATTATATATAAATTAAACATAATGTTATTTAATTCATTGCGCAACTGGACAGGCCAGAAAGCTTGAAATTAACTGACAAATTAAACAACAACAATAGCTTTCTTATGATTTAACACTCTAAAACTTCCTCATAAGGTGGCGCATTAAAATATTAATTAAGAAAAGTAAAAATATTATACATACCAAATAAATATAAAATTCCTATCAATTTTAAACTACTTAGTAAAATTACAACCAAGCATAAAAACTTAACTCCACTTTGACAGCCATGACACTTCCGTTTGATTGAAATTCCGTCAATTTACACTGTTTTTTGTGAAAAATACTTATAGTCATTTAAAATTTCCACTAGTTATCGATCAAGCTATAATCCATACACTGAACAACACCGAAGTTCATGTTTAAATCCTTTTAACTTCTTTAAAAATAATAAAATCCTGTAGAATATTGTCGTGAAACTTCAATACACAGTTGTTTACATGTAGCGCCACCTATATCACATGATCACTCAGGAATGTTTGCGAGCTAAGGCCGAAAATGGAGAGCAAATCTACAAATTGGAACATGCGTTTCAGTATCATCAGCCTAATGGCGTGGCTTCTGACATACGGGATGTAGTCAAGCCCCCGTTGGCAATGCATTGCCTCTATACTTGAATGATAAAAACTAATTTTAACCGATCTTAAAATATTCTTAATCGATCAGATTTTAGACCTTTTCTTTTCTCCACAAATTTTTATAAGGTTTTATGATTTTACTGTAGTAAATTATTACTATAGAAGATAGTGTGGCATACTTCAACTACTCTTTCAACTTCCTTCATGGTCTGGGACTCTAACCCCCAAAGTCCCGTTTTTAAACTCTGGTGGTCCTGGACTCAAACCCCCAAAGTCCATTTTCTTTTTCTTCACTTTACATATTTAGATCTGTTTGCCACAACCATTACAGAGACAATGCATGCCCCCTAAACTGGAGAGCTCCAATATTAAACCTTAGCCAGCATTTTGAACAAAATATAGTAACTTTTATATCTTAATGTATGTATATATAGATATACCCACATGTGTTTTACTAATATATTTTTACATTTATTTTAATATAACTTATTTGTTATTGTGGCCCTAAAAAGGATACCGTTTGCAATACGTCTGTAAATATTATACATACTGTACATATTAAAACATTTTTAATGTAGGTATAAAATTTTTAATATACTAAATTTTTGTATCTAAACCAAGAGCAATTCAATGGCCATCTTTCGGGGGGAAGCTACTAGTACCTTTTATGTAAAGACTCCACCATATCCCAAAACCCATTTTTTTTTTTTTTTTTTTTTTTGCGCAGCAGGCTGCGCATTGTGTAAACCCCTGTATTTGGAGCATACGTCATCCCGGGTTTACATATGGTTGAGACTTGCTTATATATGTTACAGAAGTAATTCTCATCCCATAATAGGTACATAACTATCTTAAAAATAGCGACATGGGTTCAAAACTAGTAAAAAACTTTGATAACTCAAAGTTTTAGTTTTAAAGAGAAATCTCCTGGTTCTCTTTATCACTTATATGTTCTCGGTGGCTATTTTTAACCTAGGAAAATTCTCTAGGTAATTTCACATTTTTAGAAATAAATTTTTAGAAACAACTTGATTATTTTACGAATAAAAACACTTAAGAAAATGATAATTCATATGCCGCTCTATTTAAGTTAAGTACTAAGGTATAGCCTTGCAATTTTCCTAAATGATATGAGACAATGATCTCCAACAAAATAAGAATTAAAAACTAATAAGGCAATTATGATAAAATCTTAGTATGCACTTATAATGGTAATAATTTAAGTCCACAATAAAATCCTAAGTAAATAAAGAATCTTACGACACATAAAGATACTGATTTGTATTAATTACTCATCAGTTAGATATTTTACGACATAGCAATTATTTTGCTAAATTGTAAAATATCTTATTAAATACCCGATACGTGTCACTAAGAAAAATAAAAATATGATATAATAATAATAAGACATGCTAGGTCATATGGCTTTTTGCTGGTACCGAGGGTAAACAACCTCAAATAGTTAGTTAGTTAGGGAAAAAAAAGGAGATTGGATGTCCAACTGAACGGAACTGGTTTTCCATACTTAAAAGTTTATGAAAGATAACTCTGTTTGGTTTACCAACAGTTTATTGTTTATACTGTTGTTATATTGTGGATTATTGTTCTTTGGTTTTCCGAAGACTGAAATAGAAAATAGAAAACAGAAACGGACTTGTTTTGACTGATACCGTATTACAAAGAATGGGCTGTAAACTTAAAGTAACAAAATCATAATAGTTATCGGACTTAGTTGCAATTAAAACAAAGCACAGAAACAGTTAGCGGCATCACACTTGGCGGAAGAAACCTATCCTTTCCAACCTCTCAATTTAGTCAACGCCTAGTAAAATGACATTCCCCAGAACAAATGCTACAGAATACCGAAAGCAAAGGAATACTTGGACATTGCCCTTCAGAAGTGAGAAGAAATGGTGTTAATTGTTGTTGCGGACTGACATGTAACTTTCATAAATGCTTCAATGTGAGATCACTTTGTGATAATCACTATGCTCGGGTGTGCTGTTTCAACAAGAAACAAAGTGCAGTGAAAAAGTCGAGAAAAATCACTACAAAGAGATAGAGCCAGGATGTCAGCATTTGTCTTCAGGAAAACGGCAGAAAATTTGTTACCATTCTTTCATGCAGATGAGCATTCTATAAGAGAAATGCAATTCAACAGTGCTAAAATGACTGTAGATGTGTGGCGGAAGAAATGGAAATATTAAGAAAGACAACTGTTGAGCAAACTGCAGTAATAGAGACATTGCAAGTAGAAAACTGTAGTTTAATGAAAAAATACCTGACCTGGAAACTAGTATATCACAGCTGAAAACTGAATTGGAAGCAAAAGAAAACACCATATCTCAAACGGAAGACAGCGAGTCTATACGAACATCCTACACACAGTTAGTAGAGGGTGTAGAAACACTTCTGGGATGTTTATTCTCAGAGTCAGGCATTGTCTTCCCAGGATCTTTGAGTGACCAACTGATGCGCCATTTTAGGCATGTAGTGAGCATTTATAGGGATCAAAAGAGAGATTGGATGTCCAACTGAACAGAACTGGTTTTCCATACCTGTGAAGTTTCTGAAAGATAACTCTGTTTGGTTTACCAACAGTTTATTGTTTATATTGTTGTTATATTGTGGATTATTGTTCTTTGGTTTTCCGAAGACTGAAACTAGAAAATAGAAAACAGAAACGGACTTGTTTTGACTGATACTGTATAACAAAGAATGGGCTGTAAGCTTAAAGTAACAAAATCATAATAGTTACCGGACTTAGTTGCAATTAAACCAATCATCTCAACAGTAGCTGGCATCATAAATTTCATTTATCGAGATTTCAACATTCTTGAAGTTGAACCTACAGTTTTACAATAAAAAAAAGAATCACAACAATAACTGATTACTGTTCTTACCTATAGAATTTGAAAATACTAAATACAAAATGAAAAATAAATAAACTGACAATATATTAAATATATTATCAGTTTCCATCACACTTTATGTGTCAAGCTTAAATAAATGTTTAAGTCTCACATACTTTTTTCAGATAACGGTAATAAAATAATTAATAGATATAAAATTGCCTCTAAATACAAAATGGAAAATAAATAAATTGACAATGATATTAAATATATAGTACCAGTTTCCATCACACTTTCTGTATGAAACTAAAAATAAATGTTATAGTCACACCTGCATTTTTCAAATAACTTCATAAATATAAAGTAATAAAATAACTAATAGATATAAAAATAGATGTAAATTGCATATTAACAACATCATATTTATATAGGATAGTGATTAATAATAAAATTAGCTATAAATAAAGAAAAAAACTGTAGTCCATATATACCCTCAGGCCTGTTTCATGGCAATATATACCTGGTCAGCAGAATTTGGTCAGCAAAATAGACCATGTGGTCAGCTTGCTGACTGGTCAGCAGTCAGCTAAGTCTGGTCAGCAAAATAGACCTATGGCCCACCCTAGAAAGCCGCAGACTCCAATCCTCCCTACTTTTTCTCTATAAGATCCTGTACAACCATTTTTATGTCGACCATAGTCACCTTAGTCCAACTAGAAACTTGAACTTCCTGATCCCCCAGTCTAGTACCCAGTATCACCTCAGCTCCTACTTTCCATGAACTTTAAGGTATTGGAATACCTTACCATACCAGGTCAAATCCAGTCCCAGCCTAGATATCTTTAAGGATAGGCTGGTGACCGTCACCATCTAGTTCCGCCCTTATTGTTTTTCATCATGCACTCTCTTACTCTGTGAATTTTTTATCTTTTAAACTTTTAACAGTGCACATAATACTTTTTAACAGAGTTTTCCTGACAAAGCGCCTCCCAGTTATAGTCAGTATTGATTGCTTGGGAGTATCAAGTAGAACTTCTTTGTGGAAGGGAAATAAATCTTTCATAGTTTCATCATAGATATCTCTCATCCTCATTGTTCATATTGTTCATATTCATAGATCTAAATAAGATATCATCATTGTTGTCATCATCATCTTCATCCATATAAGCTTACTCATTATATGGCTGGTCCATATATTCACTAATAGATATTTCCCATCAATTTTATAATTAGTAAACACAAATCAAAGTACTTTAGGTACTGTGGAAACATGTCAAATCATTAATAAATAAAAATCAAAGTACTGTAGGTATTGTAGAAATTTATGAAACTCCAACAGTATTAAAACACTATTTAATATATTATTGTCTATTAAACTGTGTCTCAGAAGAACATTCTAGTCAAACAATTACAATGCAAGCAAGGCTTAATCCTAGGAAACATCCATTAGATTTAAGTAGAATTGTAGGAATACCCCTGAACAAGGATCATAACTACCACATAAACAAAATTGTTTCAAAACGTGTGTGTGTTAAAGGGGAAAAATGTTTCTCTAGGTAAATCTAACAGTCTGAAGACTTTATCCAGGGAGATAACTAAAACATTCGGGAATTTGAAGAGAATCACATCAGTAGTATTGGCGAATGGAACTTTTTATTGGAATTTGCGTCGGTGGAGGCCATGACCAGGGCTATGAATTTACATGACTGTAGAGTAGGAGGTTTGGAAGTGCTGACAGTTTACCATCAGCAATCCAGACCTTCGAAGTAGTAATCCATGGAATTCCTTTCAATGAAGACTTGGATTCATTCCATTCCAGCCTCACTTACAGCACAGAACAGGGTGCCTGCCTAGTTGGGGCAGTGAGGTTGGAAAATAAATTTAAGAGGCCGAGCACTGCGGTCAAGCTAACATTTAGTGGGGCTTGCCTCTATATGTTAGAGTAACAGACACCAGCCTCTGCTTCCAAATTGAGACATATGTGCAACCACCCTTAAGGTGCTTTAGGTATGGGCACATCTCCCGCAGATGTGTCAAGGGCACAGTCTGTGGGAGATGCACCAGTGACCACCATTACAGAACATGCACATAAAAAAAAATCAAATGTGTGAATTATGGAGACAATCATAAGCCATGTACCTGGCTTGTCCCGAATATTTTCACGCAACATGTATTCAGGCAATTTGTAATAGAGAAAAAGTCTCTTGGTCTAGGGTTGAAACAATTTTGAAAACAGAAAAAAAAATTAATGGAAGAAGAAGAAAACAGCCAAATTAGAGAGCTGGCAACAACAAGCAGAACAACTGAGCCGTAGACATAGGTCACATTATAGTAATAACAGTAAAAGCGTAGAAATTGAACGCGTGGTAATCCAAGAACTCTATATTCACCAACAAAATATAATCAATCTGGGAAAAGCAACATAAAATCATACTCATCCATAGTTAAAGAAACAAACATCTCAGACCATACAAAGAAACATTCAACTTCAAATCACTTAAATTCACAAAATAAAGTCTACACTGCAGTGAGAAACCTCTCTTATTCTGACAGTGCAGACCAAATTATTAACAATGTAGAAAAAGCATCAAAACCTATTCAGACAAATCCATATGGCATGGTCTGCACTGCAATTAGAAACCTCTCAAGTGAAGAAAATACAAAAGCAGTGATCAATAACTCTGAAAATAACATATCCACTCCAGTTAAAGTAGACACCCAGGACATCGTCTGCATTGCAGTAAGTGACATCTCAGTCACTCACAGCTCAGGGCAGCTGACGGTGACTGATGGTGGCACATGCGACATTACTGACCATGATTCTGTAATATCAATACACAATTCCTTTAATGGGGACAACTCCAGGGAACAACTAATTAAAAATAGAGATCAGAATAATACAGAAAATAAGTCACCAAAACATAATTTAAGTGCTCACAATAACAATAATAATAAGAAAGAAGTAATTTTATGTGAAAATAAATCAATGCAAACTCACAAAATGAAAACTAGCCCTGTTATTTCCACGAAACAAGTGAACTTTACAGAACCAGGTATAATGATTACAAACTGCAACACTAGCTCTGTTGTAGTTTCATTTGACAATTTAATAGACCTGGTCAAAGAGATTTGCCTAAGCAAATCAAAACCTTCGAATAATAAGTCAAACAATTTCATTAAAACTCATATATGTAAAAACTTGGTAATAATGGTCAATCATTGTCAGTTAGATTCCCCACACCTAAGTAAGAAATCTAACAAAAGAGTGGTCACCGGTGCCCCACCCCTTGTGGGTGGAGGGTTCATGCCCCCCACCACACCAAAGAAACTCAAACAAAATTTAAATAAACTTATTCAATCAGGATTGACTAAAAGAGCTTAAATATAATTCTCCTTTTTCTCTACTATAATTAACCTATGAAACAGTTTCCTTTCATAATGGATTTCAATCTAAACATTCTCTCATTTAATACAAGAGGTTTAACATCCAGTACTTTTGTAGGGATTAAACATTTTATTAAACAAAATAAAAATGTAAACATTCTCTGTTTACAAGAAGTGAAATGGTTTGACCCCAAATGTAGAAATATACCAGGATTCCACCTGGAATACAAAGCATATAAAAATTGCCTCAATAATCAGAGTTATGGAGGTTTGATTATATATATAAAACATGGGTTAAATTACAAAATCATTAATACAGATTTTATGCGCTGACCTCGTTATCGAACACCTGGGGGTCGGAGTGCTGGAAAAGTGACGAAGACAGTTTTAACAGTATTTACAATTTATTTTGAAGTCCAAGTCATGAATGATGCCAGAATACATGTATAGTTAATAAATGATATATCACAGTAAAACAGAATTTACAGTATAAATCATCCCATAAGCTTAATATACATGCTCCCAGCTAATTGAAATAATTCAATATTATATACTGAATTAACTTGAACAAAGTCATTTTAATAATTTAAGATTACATGTATTTGTAATGAAATATTTCAGTAAATTGGGGAAATTCGCTTGTTAGAGAAAGGTACAAAATAATACTAAATAGTTCTACATTCAATGACTCTTAGCTTGCTGACCAAAAAAACTGAACTTACAAAGAAATAGTATTAAAAGATGCAACTATGTCATGATATAGTACAATCTCAAAATTACATTTCTAGGAGTAGGATTCCTATAAGGATAACATTCTTATTAAATAAATGTTCTAGAAATCACACATAATTATGATTGTCTCTGATATAGCAGCTTAAAGGTAAAAAGCAATAACATTATATTCCAGTACAAATTATGTTTAATAAAACATACTTATAAGTAAGAGTTTTAACATATATATTTTGATTTCACCTTTTTTTAAACAATAAAAGTAGAACAAAATTTAATTCTTGACTTAAAGATAAAATTTAAGAATACAAAAAGAGTGTACATACCTGGAAAAGTGACGACAGTTTTAACAGTATTTACAATTTATTTTGAAGTCCAAGTCATGAATGATGCCAGGACGAACAACAAACTAGGGTTATTTATCCTCGGTACCGGCCGAGGCCATTTGACCGAGCATGACATAATATAATTATTAGATTTTCTTAGATTATTAGTCATGTGTGAGGATTATACTATATGTCTAATTAATAGAACGCCTAGTAAATTTATAATCTTACGTCATCTTTAATTAGACTAAAAGTGTATATCATCTAAGTGATACACACTTGTATACAATTAAAATCTCATGTTATTGTACTTGTTGAATTATAACGTATTGATGATTCAAAATTGATTGTAATTATTGTAGTTCTATGGTTTATTGACCAATGAAATATTATGATCTATATTTTTATAGATTTCAGATTTATATTAATATATTGGCTGACTTAGGACAGATTTACATAGATGTTTGTGTTTGCTTACTAAAAGTTTTTAACTAAAAGTACTTGTAGTTTATCTCAAAAATTATAGAAAATAAAGAACATAGATTCCTGATATAATAAGATGAAAAATTTAAGAAAAAAGAAGACCATCCGGAGAATATCTAAGTTAATAGAGATAACAGGAAGCAGTATCTCTAAAAACTAAAACTTCGTTTAACGGAAGTATCTAATAATTTTTTACCCTGATAGCTATCGTAAATGTCGAGGTACCTACTATCCGTTGAGAATCCCTTTTTGTAATCTATATAAGGAGTTCTCAATGGAGGGAAGATCCAGGGTAATGTATGCTCCACCCCTATTTACAAGGATCCTCCCTCGGGCAGCCAGCTGCCATGTTAAAATATTGTAAAAAGAAGTATGTGGAGACTTAGATAGTAGGTACCTGTAGCTTTTACCCCCCTAAAAAGATCGAGAGTTAATTCTCCGGTAATATTTATGTTTACCAATTTTAAAAATATTTTACTTTAAAAATTATAAAAGGTCACATTTATTTATAAAATAAACACACTTTTGAATAAAAGAAAAACATATAAAAAGACTCCCGTTAACGGCCACTTCTTAGGGCCACGTAAAAACAATGAACAATTTAAAAAACAACTATTTGTATATTATACATATTTACAATAAAAAGAAAATGTGACCATTGTGTATATATAGAATAAAATATTTATATTAAAAAAAAAAAATACGATAAGAATTTTTAATCAATGGCAGAGGCAATAATTATAGGCTCTTACTTTATAATAACTACGGTATGAGTGCGAAACAGGGGGTACCTCCTGATTGGCTGCCAGACACACACCTTCAAATTGTTGATTGGTCAGAATATATACATGACCGTGGGAAAAGTACTTTTAGTGTGTGTAAACACGGCATAGCCGTCTGGCAGCTAATGTATCGAGGAATTTATCAAAATTATGGATTAAATAGGTGTTTTATATAAATTTTATTGGTGCTATTCGATAAATTGGATATGAATTTATTAAATAACATTGGAATTTTCATATGACATAGTGGAGATTTCAGGGAAAAAGTGTAATAAATAATTTATGCCAGGACTTTCGAAATTTTACCTTTTATTAAGTCTTTGCTTTCCCAGTGGGCACCGATTGGTTGTTCTTGATTTCTGTCTTTACCGATTGGTTCAGTCAAAGGTCTTGTGACACGACTATAGCAACTTTGTCTATTTAAAATAATCATAATGTACTGATTAAAATGGTTTAATTGCGAAATTATGAAAATATTGCTTTTGATAAGAAAAAACATGTTTTTGATGATCGGCTATTTACGTTTCGACATCGGTAGTTTCCGCTGCAATTTCTGGCTGTGACATAGATTTATCCCTACTGTCCCAGGCAGTAGTGCAGAATTACACTGCTCATAACGTGATACAGGGGGTACCTCCTGATTGGCTGCCAGACACACACCTTCAAATCATTGATACTTGGTAGCTCAGTTGGTAGAGTGTCCGCCCTGTAAGCGGAAGGCCCTGGGTTCAAGTCCCGGTCGAGCCACGATTTTTCACCACCTGTTACATTTGGCGCCCAACGTAAATAACCTACGTTATAATTTGGCTACTGCTTTGGCACCTCGAGAATGTTTCACAATATTCTCTGTGACTCTGAGAATTCGGGACGAATTCTAAATTTGGAGGGGGTATATGTAGCCGGGTACAGGTTTATAGGTGATAAATCGATGAGGCAGAACCGTGTGGCTTGGTAGCTCAGTTGGTAGAGTGTCCGCCCTGTAAGCGGAAGGCCCTGGGTTCGAGTCCCGGTCAAGCCACGATTTTTCACCACCTGTTACAATTATATTGGTGCTATTCGATAAATTGGATGTGAGTTTATTAAATAACGTTGGAATTTACATATGACATAGTGGAGATTTCAGTGAAAAAGTGTGATAAATAATTTTGCATAGCTGTATTTTTGCTATGTCATATATTTTCGCAGTTTCAAATGTTTAATTGGAAATTACATTAATTCTAAAGGTAAGTGAGTTTAAATTTAATGTTGATTGGATTTATACGAGTAGAGCATTCAGATCAAATTAATTTGTGAATTTAATATGATTTGTAAAGATCCAGAATTTATTTATGACTAAATGTAGGTCATTCCTCGATATGTAAACAAAGGATGAATATGAGAAGATCCAGACAACTTGTGTATTTAATATCAAAATGAATTGGTAATTAATTTTTAGTGTGTGCTGTAGCATGGGTGTGTAAAAGCTGACAGGGCAGTCCAATCGAACAAATCGGTAACAAGACATATCGGTAACATGATTTTATATAGTAAAAAAACGGAGAAATCGGTAATAATAGTAATATTGTATGTACCCAGAAAGGTGATAAAGTAGGTGTGAAAAGTCATGCTGGGGTACACTGCTCGTCATAGAAAGGTGCTAACAACACGTGTCGGTCTTTAAAGAAGTTATTAGTTGAATTGACATGTGAGGTTGTGTCATTATGCTCATTTTTTGTTGTTCTGTTGTGATTTGTCATATTGCAGAATGATACTGTATTTTTCGTATCATAATAAAATACAAAGAAACAGCTTATACAAAATTTCATTTTATGCTCGTTCGCACAAATTTGTCATTCATTCCATGTTATGTAAATAATAAATAATTTTATGATATTTAATACATTTAACATCTTTCTAAAAAAACACCAATTAAAGTAATCTCGGTCATCAAAGATGCTATTCACACCTACTCTATCACTATCTCAACTATAACTATTCAATTACCAACAATATTTTTATTGTTACCTATTTCTCCGTCTTTTTACTATATAAAAGCATGTTACCGATTTGTCGTGTTACCAATTTGTTGGGAAATGACCCACGCCACAGCACAAAGTTGCATTTTGTAATAGTAATTTATATATTAAGATTAAATCAATAATTTTCCAGACTAACTGAATATAACTTGTATAAGTTTCTTTATTATATAAAATTTATTATTTCACAGTCAATAATATAATTTTCTAATAGTTTAAATACTGTTTTACTATTTGTTTTATCTGGAAATAAGATATTTTTCATATTTGGAATGATATTTATTTTATATAATTCTTGAAAGAATTTATTTCTGTAATTAAGTAGAGCACTGCAGTCAAACAAGAAATGATCGGTATCAAATTTTTTTGAACGTTGGGCACATAAGGGATCTAAATCTAAAATATGTTGACCATTATTAGCAGGTAATAATGTTGTGCCCAACCGTAATCTTGTGATGTTTTTGTCAATTTTTTTATTAGATGAATATGTAACTGGAGGTTTATAACCTACTTTATTTAATTTACAGGTATTTTTAAAGGGTTGATCTGATATATGTGTTGACCATTTGTTTAAAGTTGCAGTTCTAGTCAATGAAAATGTTTCGGTAGCAGATAGAGGGATTTCGTCGGTTGGGGCGGCCAGACCCAGCCCCTGCTTTGCCGCACAGTCAGCTCTCTCATTGCCTGTAATTCCTATATGAGCTGGGCACCACACAATGGTAACTTGTTGGTCTACGTCTAGACATTGTTTATATTTAATATTTATTGAAGACAGTATCTCTGGCCTTGATCGGCTATTGTTAGATTTGATCGAGGTTAGAGACGAGAGTGAATCTGAAAATATTACTGTTTTTCCTGGTTTATTACCTAAAACCCAGCTCAATGCATTTTCAATGCCAAATATTTCTGCTGTGTAAATAGATGTATTATCTGGTAACCTGTTAATCAAAGTGACCTTTTTTTCTGGAATAACAACAGCAGCAGCTACTTTGCCTGTTTTTGGATCTTTTGATCCATCAGTATATATGTGAGTTTGACCTGAATAATTTGCTTCAAAATGAAGCAATGTTTCTGGTTTAATGAATTCCTTTAAATCAGTTTTCTTAATTCATTCATGTAAAGTTATATCTACTACAGGCTCCGGGAGAGTCCAAAATGTGACTTGGCATAGGCAACAGCTGGCCACCTCAATCTCGGAAATGCCAATCTCTTCTGCATATGTTTGAGTTTCAGTGCCAAATGGATTAATAGGTTTTTTAATTTTTGATTTTACGTAAAATCCTGTACCTAGTATATCATTAACTGCATTATCTTTATTTGCTTTTATTCTAACATAAAATTTTAGGGATTGTTCTTGTCTCCTAATATTTAGAGGGGCCACCCCGGCCTCTAGCTCTAGCAAATACCCAGGCATGGCAGGAAGTGCACCTAGAGCCATCCTGAGGGCCTTGTTCTGGAGAACGTCGAGCTTTTTGAGATTAGATTTACTTGCACACTCAAAAGTTAATTTTCTGTCCAATAACATACCTAAAAAACAAGCAACTTTAACAAATTTGATGGGTGTGCCGCCTAAATTTACGTTCAAAGTGTGCTGTTTTTGATTCCTAAACAGTATTGCAACTGCTGCCTAAATTTATGTTCAAAATGTGCTGTTTTTGATTCCCAAAAAGTATTGCAACTGTTTTAGATTCTGAAATTTTAAATCCCAAGTTTTTTGCCCAACCCCATAGTGAGTCCAAACCTGCTTGTGCCTCTTTAGCAAGTTTGACCAAATTGGACCCACTTTTCCATGTTCCAGAATCATCTGCGAACTGGCTTATGACCATTCCTGTCCCATGAAGGGTTTCAGGAAGCCCGTTAATTATAAGAGAAAATAATAACGGGGACAGAATCGCGCCCTGGGAGGTACCCCTATCTATCTCCTCAAACTGCGACAGTTCTCCACCAACCCTAATAGCAATCTTCCAACCCTCAAAGAAGGACCTGAGGTACTGAAAACAGTTTCCGGTGATTCCATATTGCTTTAACCTTTAAAGTACACCTGAATGCCAAGTTAAATCAAAAGCCGAGGTTAGATCAAGGAATATAGCCAAAACACTCCTTGATCTGTTTTTTGCTGAAATAATATCATGTTGTAGCCTCACCAGTTGATCAAGGGTACTTCTCCCCTTGCGAAACCCTGATTGATATGGGTTAATGATGTTTTTAGACTCTCAAAGGTACTCGAGTCTGGCCTTCACTATGCCTTCCATTAATTTACTGGCATGTGAGGTGAGGCTTATAGGCCTATAAGATTTAGGCTCCCCTGGATTCTTACCAGGTTTTAAAAGGGGAATCACACAGGCTTCTTTCCATACCTCCGGGTACACCCCTGTCACCCATACTCTGTTAAACAGTAAGTAAGTAAGTAAACACTTTATTTATAGTCGATAACATATTAAGCATACAGCCAATTTTCAATATGGTCGACATTGTAAAACATATGTACAAAGATAGCAAGATAACATTAACAATTGTGCATGAAATAAAAATAATCAAAGAAATAGTGAACCATAAAAACAATAAGTTGATTATAAATGAAACTTACAGAGAATACAGTTATAAGAAAATTAGGTACACTTAATTCAGTTCAAGACGAAAAACATGTGCAAATATGAGTAGTTTCAATAAATAGATAATACAATGTAGTTGTCAATTTTATACATTATGTAGATTCAGCCCACTCAGGGTATTTGTATTTGATATATTCTGACTTAAAACAGTTTATTGTAGAGTCTGATTTAATATGCTGTGGGAGTAGATTCCAAAGTTTTGGTCCTGCATAAGTGATTGACTTTCGAAAGATTTCCAAGTTTGGTTTAGCCATTTGAAGATTGTTGTTTGTGCATGACCTGAATTGCTTGTCTTGATAATTTGTTGAAGTAAATTTTGATGACATGTAATCTGGTCCATTGTTAATAGAATTGTATATGACTATAAGTTTAATCAATTCTGTCTTGAATTGTCATCCAACGCAGCTGCCTAAAGAGTTCTGCGGAGGGTGCATCAAAAGGCTTATCTAGAAGAATTCTAGCTGCTTTTTTCTGGAATCTAAGAAGACAAGAGATCATCTCCTGTGTGGTATTGCCCCAAATAGGACAACAATAATCAAGATGAGGAAGAATATAAGCATTGAAGAATAGCTTGCGAGATTCAAGATTGAGAAAATGTTTTATGCGCAGAAGCAAATACAGTAGAGAGTTGCACTTTTTAAGGATGTAATCAATGTGTGGTTTAAAGTTAAGATTGTCGTTAATATGCACTCCTAAGAGTTTCTCTACTGATGTATGTTGCAACTGTTGTTGTTCCATGAGAATGTTGTGTTGAGATTTGTCAGTGGTGTTATTTGAAGAGGAAATAAACATGAGTTTTGTTTTGCTGATGTTAGGTTTCATGGAATTTTGTGTGCACCATGAATGTATAGCGTTAAGGTCGGTCTGTAATGAGTGTTGCACATCATGCATTAATTTGCCATGGGCTGATAAAGTAGTGTCATCTGCAAACATGTCCACTGAAGAATATTGGGTAGAATTAGGAAGATCATTTATATAGATGAGAAAGAGAAGGGGGCCTAGTACTGAACCCTGTGGAACACCAGCAGGTATTTCCATAGCGGTTGATAGTTTGCCAGATATAGACACTTGCTGTGTTCTATTAGAAAGATAGGACTGGAACCATTGGACTGCATGGTGACTAACATGGTAAAGACTCAGTTTTTCAAGTAAGATCGTGTGGTTTACAAGGTCAAATGCTTTGGAGAGATCTAAAAATACAGTGCCAACAATTTCATGATTGTTAAGAGAAGACAGCCAGTTATCAATAATGTTGACTAGAGCAGACTCACACGAATGATTTGGTCGAAAGCCAGACTGAGTAGCATGCAAAAGTTTTTTTCGAGAAATGTTCGTAAATGGAAGGCAGTGCGTTTCTCTAAAATTTTGGATATAACTGGAAGAATAGAAATTGGTCTGTAGTTGTTAACGTCTTCAGATGGTCCTTTTTTATAAATGGGTGTCACTTTTGCATTCTTGAATAATTTTGGAAAGATACCCTTTACAATGCTCATGTTCATTATTTTGGTTAGAGGTTTAGAAATGATGTTTGCACTTATTTTAAGTATGAGAGGACTGAGGCCATCCAACCCAGTTGACTTACTAGTGTCAAGTGTCTGAAGTTGCTTTAGAACAAAGTTTTCTGAAATTAATGGAATGTTAAATATATCTGTTGGTGACAGTTTACTTTGCACATTTTGTGATATTGCTTCAGCAGTGGTGTTGCTGATACTGTTTTGTATTGGAGCTGTAATAACAGTGCCAGCCAAAGCTCCAAAAAAGAATCCGGCATATGCTTAAACATCTGGTAACTAATCTTGTCTAGGCCAGATATAGAGTTATTTCTATTTCTGACACATTTTTTGAGTCCTTTAAGGGAAAAAGCCATATTAAGTGACCTACTTTCACTAGTATTACTAGTATAATTGGTGTAAATAAAGTCTTTATTTTCTTTTTCAAATTTTTCTTGAAATGTTAAAGTATCAGCATGCATATTACTATGGCTGGAAACCTGTTTATAGTGATTGACCAAAAATTCAGCCTTTTCCTTATTTGACAAAGCTATGCTGTTATTTAACTTTAACATGGGGATAGGATTATGGGATTTACCTTTTATCCTATCAATTTTATTCCAGAAGTCTCTGGAAGTACATCTCTCTATAGAGATAGACTCACAGAACTCTTGCCAGTTCTGTTTCTTGGCTTTTAATATAACTTCTTTGCTGTATTTTTCAGCCTCAGTAAACTGTGTCAGATTTTCTTTAATAGGATTTTTCTTGAAGTTTTCAAGGCCTTTTTCTTATTCGAAACCGCCAGCTGGCACTCCTCGGACCACCATGGAACCAGATTCCTCTTTTTATTACTGCGCCTTGTGACCGGGATAGACCCCTCAGCTATTTCAAGAGTTAATAATGTTAAATTGTTACAATATTTATTTATATCATCATCATAAATGGAATTATTTAAATTTTTCTCACATAATGTTCTAATTTTTCCCCAGTCAGCTTTATTAAAATTAAATTTGGTGTCATTTGAAGTTTCAATGTGTTTAATATTCTGATCAAGGGAAATAAATAGTGGAAAGTGGTCTGATCCCATATTATCATTAATGACTCCCCATGTAATTTGAGCAGACAGCATAGGGTGGCAAAATGATAAGTCGATATTAGAAAATGTACCAAGTCTGGTATCAAATCTAGTGGGGGTTTCATCATTGAGTAAGACTAAATCCATGTCTTGAGCCCATGACCATAACTCTGACCCCCTTTTGTTTATATAAGAAGAGCCCCAATTTGTATGGTATGCATTAAAATCTCCTGTGATAATGCATTGTCTGAGAGTTTGACCTTCATGTATATATTTAGATAATTGACCTAATGAGGTTTTATCATGACCTCTAGAATATGTATTGACTATATAAAGGTTTTTGTGACTGTTGTATATTTTGACCATTTGGACTTCCATAGCCACCTGTCCTTTGCTGTCTAATGGGTTGTCTGTATTAATAACCTCATAATTTATACCATATTTGATATATATTATTAAACCACCATAACTCTGATTAGTGGGGCTGGTAAATCCTGGTTTAAATTCCATATGATAACCAGGAATTTGTCTATATACAGGGTCAGAGATTTTGATTTCTTGTAAACATAGTACATTAACTGTTTTATTATTTTGAAGAAAATTTTTAATTTCTGCAAAGGTACAGGAAGTAAGCCCTCTGGCATTAAATTTAAATATATTAAGAGCCAAATCCATGATGAACTGATGTAAAAGTAGTTGTTATAAATGTAATAAAATTACACCTGATTTAAATTTTCTTGTTCAAACTAGATTTATATATTTTATTTAAACTTTGTCTGTTTTGTTTCAGTTTTTTGGGAGTTGTGGGGGGTATGAACCCCCGCCTACTACAGGCGGGGCACCGGTGACCTTCCTTCTTCTGGTATTATTACTTTTGGGGCTGGTTCCCCATCCAGGGTCGATCGCCAAGCCAAACTCACCACTTATCCGGCTAATAATATAGTATTTTAACCTGTTATTTGCTTACACAGATATCCTTGACCAGGTCTGCCAGTTGATCAAGTGTGATCTTAGCAGAGTTACAGCTAGAATCTATTATCGTTAAAACTGGTTCTTCAAAGATAAACTGTTTAGAGCTGGTTGGGCTTGTCTGCATGGATCGCTCCACCCTGAACGTGGAACCGCCCCCTTCTATATTTACTGGTTTCTTTATCAAGCTTATATTTTTACTTAGATTATTAATAGGAGAGCTTAAATCAATTATTTCTTGAATTTCAGTTAATTTTTCACCTTAGTCGTCCCAGAAGAAGGAATTATGTATGGAAACTATGGAGTCCTGGTCTGTGATGTCACATGTGCCATCATCAGTCACAGTTGACTGCTCTGAGCTGTCTGTGACTGAGATTTCACACATGGCGGCACCAGTAGGACTCCCAATGTTACTTTTAACAGGCGTTGAAGCTAATTGATTTAAGTTATGATTCTTCTCTAGGGTTTTTATATTGTCAATCCCTAGTGCCTGTGAATATAATCTTCTTTGACCTGAAGTAGAAGTATTGACATGTTTTGGGGGTGTATTCTGTGTATTTGAGTTTTGACCTAGTGATACTCCTGATGAAGTTTCATCTTTTGTTTTGTGAAGTTCAATATGAGAATGATCAGACCTTCCTGTTTTATTGGAAGTTTCCAAGGAAGGAGTTTGATCTATTTTTGACCTAGTTTCTTCTTCATTTTTTAGTTGACCAAGTTCTTTCTGTAGAGTCTCTTCTGCCCTGTGCCAGGGAACTCTTTCCCGGTTTACTATAGCTTGTACACAGGTAGCTCTAAAGTATTCCGGCACCCCCTATATCTCGCCTTGTGTTCTTGACCACAATTGCAACATTTAACATTATGTGTTCTTACATGTTTTGTAATTATGGTCACCGGAGCATCTCCGACAGGTAGTGGACTTGCCACATCTGTGGGAAATGTGCCCATACCCCTGGCATTTATAACACCTAAGTGGGGGTTGAACATAGGTCTCCGTTTGGAAACTTATGTTTGACCCCTCCACTTTGACCCTCAGGGGGCATGCCCCACTGAAGGTCAGCTTGACCGCTGTACTCCACCTATGGAATTTATTTTCCAGTCTGGCTATTCCAACCAGGCAGGCTCCCTGACTGGTGTCATAGCACAGACTTGATTTAAATTTGTCCAAGTCCTCGTCCAGGGGAACCCCATGTACCACGACATCGAAGGTCTGGATTGTTGACGGTAAAACTGTCAACACTTCCAGACCTCCTATCCGCAAACCACGTATATATTTAATGCTTTTGATAATGCCTCTGCAGATTTGAATTCAAGCAAAAAGGCACCCGAGGCCAAGGGAGTAATTTGGTAAATATTATGTATAGACTTTCCTATCTCCCTTGAAATTACTTTGAGATTCACCATGGATGCCAGATTTCTGAAACTACCTTTCAAAATACAAACATATTTTGACGTATTGCACTTGATTATGTGTGAATGAATTTTGTCAAGGGGTTGTCCTAAAATTCTAGACAAATCTAGATGATGTCTTCCTGGCTTGAGTTGAGCTGACATTCTATTTTAGGAAAAGGTATAAGAATAAAAAAGATATGTTTAAGCTGGATTTGTTGAAAAGAAAATTTTACAGATTTCAACCTAAAGAAAAATGTTGTGTTCACTAAACTTGTACTTTTAGGGTAAATACGGTAATTAGAATGTACTATATGGCTTGTATTAACTCCCTTGTTTCCAACTCTTGAAACAATATCAACCTTCTATACTTGTTGTATAATAAAACCAGATAAACACCTTTAAAGGGTATCCTTGAAAGGTGAATGGAAGTCTCGTGCTCTCTGATTTGTAGGTTTACTATCCGATTTTCAATTCTTTGATGAAAAAATAAATTATATATGTATATATATATTTTATTTACTTGTAAGTCATGTTAGAAAACTTTAAATGAGGTTGACCCAATTCCTGTATATGTAAATGCTCAATGAAAGAATTGTGTACAAATTCTGTATAAAATATTTTTGAGATAATAATTGATTACACTTATGTTGTGCAAAAGAACAACTAACCTCTTCCAGAAAGATGTAAAAACTGACAATAAAAATGAGCAGAAAACAGACAACAGAATTAATAAGTTAACATCAGTAACTTCTAGATGTTATCAACAACATGGGAAACAGAATGATAACCTAATAATTCATATTTCAGGCGAGCAACCGAGGGCCACCTGGCCCTCTTGTTTAAAGTAACTATCAATTTTTGCAGATACACAGTTCTGTAATTTTTAGATCATGTTATTAAAAGAATTTCATATTTATTAATTGTCAATTAATACAAACATTTATGAAACTTAATTAGAAAAAAAAATGTTATTTTTCAGTTTCCAAGGTGCTTGCTTAACATTTCCCTCAACTTATTTAGTAAATATTAATATGAATTGATTACTCATGTCAAATCCTACATGTGTGTAAGTTGAAATTATAGGATTACTGTTTATTCAGTTTAGCTAAAACTAAAGTGGAAATAAATATTTTTGTTAATTTTAATTATTGGTTGTTTGCTTTTTTGTTGTTTTTTTTTGTTACTAGCTCTCTTGACATCAATATACATTTATAACTGGCTTATAAGTGACTTATAACTGACTTATAAGTGACTTATACTTGGCTTATAAGTGACTTATACTTGGCTTATATGTGACTTATACTTGGCTTATAAGTGACTTATAGGTGACTTATACTTCACTTATAAGTGACTTATAAACTAAAATAATGGTGACTTATATATGACTTATAAGTGACTTATAGGTGACTTATACTTAACTTACATCTCATTTGCATTTAAAATACATATACTTGACTTATAGGTGAATTGACTAAGCGAAGTATAAGGCACTTATAATTACGCTTATAAGTGACTTATAAAATATTTTGGTAAGGGTTGACCAATGTCTTTTAGAGATTCACTATTGTTATAAGTTTGTCACTAGTATTATCATAAACATAATTTTAGGTGTTAGACAAAAGTCAATTCTCTTTTCCACTTTTAAAACGTTTCCCGGTGGAAGCTCCATCTTCGTCGAAGGTGATTACTTCATCCCGGCAATCCGCCCTCGGAGTAACCAGTGAAGTTCCTGGTGTGTCCACATTTCTGCGTTTTTCTGCCAGGCGTTCCCTATGATCCATCCTGTAGGGTAGTATCGTACCAGGATCTATAAACATAATGTTTGTTTCTTCCTGGGTCTCCAGTGATGATACTATAGAATGTTTGCGTTTCATGTGATGAACGGCTGCATCCTTCCTCCAGAACTTTTCGAACGACATCTACAGGTATAGGATGTCTTTGTCCTAACATGCTTCTGTGACCAGTGTCTAAGGAAACTACTAAATTTGCTGTTGACTTCTGTACAGACAGGAACAGGACATTTAGTAGGCACATTAGGCCAGAACGGCCTTTCCTGGTTAACAAAATCCTGGATCTCTTGGCAATCACCCAATAATTCTGACAAGTCAGCCATCTGAATAAAAGAAACATCCATAATTAAAATTTGATTGATTTATTGACTGATGGATGGAAGGACTGACTGACTGACTGACTGATTGATTGATTGACTGATTAATTAAAGTGACTTCTAACTATCATTGTTAAATATCCTGGCCTGGACAACTTTAGTTTCCAGGATAACCCCCATTGTATATATATAAAACAGGATAAATATACTGAGTGAAATGCTGATAGGAACTGAATTCCTTCTTCATCAATCTCCTCACCGTTTAAAAAGTTGTCCTTATCTCACAATGATTTTCAGAAATAACACTCATAAAAGAAATTTTAATCATTGTATCATATTTATACTGAGAATTAATTAGAGCACAAGCATTTAATATATCCTGGCCCGGGCAATGTAAATTTTCCAGGATAAATTCCATCGAAGAAAACATATTTCTAGGTATTGGAGAACACTCAAAGTGCCAATAAATAGGAAAACTTAGTTCCCTTACATTAGCACAATAAAGTGTCAACAATCATATTGTCCATATAAAACCTACTTGTGTCAAATCAATTAACAAGAATAAATATTAAAATATATATTACTTGCATAGGAGATATGATTATTCTTATTGTATTGATTTTATTGTATCTAAGGAAAATATAAAGTAAAATAACATCAACTCAGCCACTTCCAAACTTAATATTTCCTAGTACTCTAGTTACCTAAACCACCATTGATATACAATATAAATCTTGAACCCTTTATTATTTTATTAACTAATACACATTTCTATTAAATCATTTATCATTGCATCAAAATAAAGTAACATCACAATTTTAATGACATATTATAACATTATCATATCATCATGTCATTCTGTCATTCATATTATCATGACATGATCATAATTATCACTATGACAATTCATCAATTCCAAATGTTGAAACATATACATACATATACATTTATTAAAGTCTTTTTTTATTATTTTATTTTTTTTTTTTACTTATTTTTTTTATATGTTTTTTTTTTTTTTTAAACAATAAAGTCAGAATATTTATATTATGTATTTATTTATTTTTTTTTTAAATTTTTTTTTAATTATAGCTATATTGAAACAGTTCTTACAAAAATGAGCAATTCCTAGTTTCAGCAAGATCAGCCTATTATAAATCTTGAATTTGTCTAAAATTTAAATCTTGTGTTCTTTTTAGGAGGGTGTCTCCTTACAAAAAGCAACTATACTTTTAATTATAAAACACTGTTTATCGAAGGATTTTAAATTTTAAATTAATTTTGGCATTATTATTATATTGAGAAACATACATAAATTATTCTTGTAATTACTATTTACAAAGTAAGCCAACAATTTATAACAACTCATAATTTCATCCGATATGAGATTATTACAATTGTTGTACCCTTAAAAATTATGTACAACAAAATACTTAGCCAAAACAACTCACTACCTTATGTCTGAGTTAATGTTAAGGCTAAACTGTATTAGCCAGGTGAAAACAGTATTTTAGGTTTCACCTGTCGCCCCGCCCTTGTTTTATAAGGAGTTGTGTTAAGAGGCTGTTCCGGGCTTGCAGTTACGATATCATCGTATACTGCATCTTCCACCTCATCCAGTGAAAGAGGTTCAGTCTGAGTCTGTCGTGAAACTTCATCACTTCCCCCACCCCTCGCAGTAAAGGATTGATTATTTGTCTCATCAAGAACTAAATTTTGACTGTCAGCAAAACTATGTGGACAATGATACAATTTTAAGTGGTCAGCATGAACTACAATTTTCTTTTCCGTGACTTGGTGCTGAATTTGATAGGTTACTTCTGTGACCTTTTTTAGCACCTTATAGGGACCTACCCACCCTAGTCCTAACTTAACGGTGGCTGCAGGCGGATACCATCTCCAGACTAAATCGTTTTGAGAGAAAGTTCTTGGTTTTAATCCCTTTGAATATGCTTTTGCTTGTCTAGTAGCAGCAGTTTGTAATTGTTTCGCAACTGTTTGTGATTTTAACAGGGAGTGCTTTAACCACTCTATGTATTCTGAGGGACAAGAAAATTCAGGTGTGTATGGAGGATCCCCATACATTATGTCAACCGGAAGTGTATTTTCTCTCCCAAACATAAGTAAGTTTGGAGTACACTTTGTACTGTCATGAATAGTTGACCTATATGACATTAATATGTAAGGAAGATGATCATCCCAATCGTTTCTGTTCTCATTTACGAACATGGCTAACAACATTTGTATTGTTCTTATATTTCTTTCAGACAAGCCATCGGAATGTGGGTTATAAGGAACTGTTCTTGTCTTTTCTATACCTAAAAGTCTGCACATTTCTTTGAAAAGAATGGACTCAAATTCAGGACCCTGATCAGAATGTATGATAGATGGTACACCATATCTACATATAAACTCGGTCACTAACTTATCAGCCACTGTCAAAGCTGTATGGTTTTTCAGTGCATAAGCTTCTACAAATTTGGTGAAATAATCACTGACAACTAGGATGTACTGATTTCCTTCTGCAGTAATATTTAGCGGGCCCTAATATATCAAGGGCAATACGGTCAAGTGGTTGATAAGAAATATCCTGTTGCAATGGGGATTTTCTACGGCCTGGACCAGGTTTGCATCTGGCACACATTTCACATGACTGGACCCAACGTCTAATATCACTCGTGCAACATGGCCAATAAAATCCCTTTTTAATGGAATCAATTATCCTATCTCGACCTAAGTGCCCAGCAATTCGACTGCAGTTGCTTAAAAATTTGCGACCTTAATTTGTCAGGTAGGACCAAACGCCAACCTTGGCCTTCATGATTTCACCATAACAACCCATCTTTGACAAAAAGTGACTCCCAGAGACTGCATAATGTTCTTACATTTCCATTGTATTGACTTATTTGGCTTTTTAAAAGTTTTTCCTGTAAAGTTTCTTTTAACTCTAAGATAATGCTTATATCAGAATCTTGACTTTGAAATTCTTGGAGTTCTTCCTTTGACCATTGTACAATCCAGTTTGAGTTTAAAACAGAATATCCTTGCTCAGTGTTTACCGAGTCATTAATTTCAAGAGAAAATATTGGCAACTGACTTGTTGTCGGACTAACTTGCAGACAAGTGTCATCAGATTTTAATGAACTTAGCTTTGACTGCAAACATTTATCTTGGCTATCATTGTCAAAGGTTTTGCAAGGGGACATTACGATTTCTTTTCCTGACTTTACATTCAATAACTGTTGACATTCCTGGTCACCCTTAACCTTTAACTGACTACAATCTGGACAATCGTCCCTTTTGCATGGTCGTGTTCTATAAGGAATTCTTGACATGGCGTCAGCATTGGCATGCAGACTGCCTTTACGATATTGTATCTCAAAGTCATAAGTATCTAGGACTGCCAACCAGCATGTTAACATTCCTTCTGGTTCCTTAAAGTTCTTTAACCACAGTAAAGAAGCATGATCAGTTCTAACCAAGAATTTTCTACCCCATAAGTAATGTCGGAAGTGTTTAACAAAAGTAACCACAACTAACAATTCTATCATATTTGTACAGTATTTCTTTTGAGATTTATTTAGTGTTTTACTGACATAAGAAATAACTTTTTCTTCCCCATTTTGTTCTTGTGACAAGACTGCACCAATTCCAGTATTACAACCATCGGTATCAAGGACAAATAACCCATTTTCCTGAGGAAAACTGAGTACTGGAGGTGTAGTTAATTTCACCTTTAATTTGTCAAAACTTTCTTGACAGTTATCACACCATACAAATTTCTTCTTTTTCTGAGTAAGTTCATTTAGTGGTGAAGCTAAATTTGCAAAATCTTCAACAAACTTTCTGTAATATGAAACTAGACCAAGAAAACTTTTTAACTCAGACTTGTTTTGAGGTACTGGCCAGTTTTGTACTGCTTCTAATTTAGAAGGATTGCATGAAATGCCTTCTTTTGTAACAACATGTCCTAAATAATCTACCTGCTTTTTGAATAAATGACATTTCTTTGGTTTAAGTGTCAAACTGGCTGCACGAAATCGTACAAAGACCTGCCTCAGATTTTCTAAAGTAATCTCAAAAGTTGGACCAAAAACAATGACATCATCTAAATAGCAAAGACATTGTTTCCATTGCATGCCTCTAAAAACTAGCTCGATCAGACGTTCAAAGGTTGCTGGGGCATTACAAAGGCCAAAGGGCATAACCTTGAACTGATATAGGCCAAGGTGAGAGTTGAAAGCAGTCAAATGTTTACTATCATCGGCCATTTTGACTTGCCAGTAACCTAAAGCTAAATCTAAAGTACAGAAATATTTTGCACCTGATAAGGAGTCAAGGGCTTCTATATGTTTGGTAAAGGGTATGCATCTTTTGTTGTTACTGCATTTAGTTTTCTGTGATCTAAGCAAAAACGAATAGAGTTATCTTTCTTTTTAACAAGTACAACTGGTGCAGCCCATGCACTTGAACTAGGTTCAATTATATCCTGATCTAACATTTTCTGTATTTCATTCTCAATAATTTGTTTTTGAGCAAGTGGCACTCGCCAATGGGGTATTTTAATTGGCTTAGAGTTTCCTACATCAATGTGATGCTCAACAAGTTTCGTCTGTGAAACCTGTCCAGAATCATCAGAAAATATATCTCTAAATTCATAGAGGAGGCTTTTAAGTTTGTGTAATTGTTCATCACTTAAAGTTTCTTTTGCTTCGTCCACAAGAGGCTGTAAATGATCTAGAAGCACAAACTGTTCTGTTGAAGACGTAGTATCAGACAAGTGATTCACACTTTGTACAGTCTGAATACTACCAATAGTTAAGTTTTTATTTAATTTGATGTTTTGATCTGTAAGATTTATTAATGATACTGGAATATTTGCTTGATCAGCACTCACAACAGCTCTAGCCATTAATAAACCTTTTTTATACGTTAGTTGATATGGTTCAGTCGTACCGTGTGAATCAGAAAATAATCCATCTATCTTTGCATTTACTGTTAACTCCGACTGCGCTGGAATTTTAGTAGCATTTTCTAGCCTTAGCTAACTTATGACTTTCCTGTCTGTAGAGATTGATTTTATGTTTACCAATTATCATACAACCTTTTCCAAATTTAAGATTTACATCATGATCTTCTAAGAAATCTCCACCCAAAATTGCAGTAATTTCATCTAATTCAGCCACCAAGAACTCATAAGAAAACACTTCATTATCAATTTCAAAAACTAATGTTATTTTACCATAAACCTTAATATCACTGCCATTTGCAGCTGTAAAGATATGTGGTACTTTAGCAAGTTTTTCTATGTCGATGCCAATTTTCCTAGCTAAATGTACTGCAATAATGCTAGCAGCCGAGCCAGAATCAATTAAAGCTTGACATCGGAAGTTGTTTATCAAAATGTTTGTAAATTAACAAGTTCTTTCTTTGATTGTGTTCAAAACAACATTTGGTTGCCCATTTTCCTGTGTTTTCTCAGAGGCTGAACTTCCGGGCGCAAGGCCAGCCCAAACTAGTTTTCCGAAAGAGTTTTGGTGCACTTTGAGGCTATGTGGCCTTTTTCATGACATTTGTAGCATTCTATATTATTTGATCTGTCCCTGCTATTTGACCTACTTCTCGTTCCCTTTACTATTGTTTTATTTAATGTTTTCAGAAGGGAGGCAATATCATCCAAAGTAACTGATTCCTTACTTTTGTTGGAAATAATATTGCAATTTGTGTTGGAGGGTTCGAGCTCAAATCTGGGTTTTCGCAGTATCCCGTGGGAACTCTCAAATGCTTCAAATTCAACTGCTAATGCTATTGCTGCATGTATTGTATTTGGATGTCTGTATTGCACATGACTTCTGAGTTCAGGCTTAATGAGGCCATTTATAAACTGATCTATTGTGTAAATTTCTCTAGCCTGAGACTGTACTGATGGGTAAGCTTTAACACATAATTTTTGTAATGCATAGCCAAACTCAGCAGCTGTTTCTGACATGTATTGCTTACGATTTCTGAATTCACAGCGATATGCTGTTTCGCGTTCTGCTGGGTTAAACCTACGATTTAAAACTTCAACCAAATATTCATAATTGTTCATCTGAACTGAGTTAAGATCACTTAGTAACTTTTGAGCAGACCCCCTTAAGCTCATAATTAATTGTTGAGCCTTTTCAAATGTATCCCACTGATTCCAGTTTGCAACACTTTCAAAATGTATCAAGTAGTCTCTCCAATCAGTGGATTCTCCATCAAACTTGTCAGGTTCTTTTGCCTTATGTTTGTTTATTGTAGCAGTTGGCTGATATGTTTGTTGAAAGGGCGTGTTTGTATTGCTTCTACCTACGTGTGCATTTGCATTACTCATGAGAGCATTGTTGACAGGCAGATATTGTTGCCTTGTGTCAAGGTCACATGTATTGTCATTTGTAAACTGACAGGAATTTTGTACAGGCAAAGACGATTGATCTTTCTCAATAAAGTCATAAGTATTGTGTGTAAAATGTTCAGGTAATAAGAAATGCCTTTCATCTCTTAAGTCTTGTGCCTTGTTCATTTCTAAAGGGGTAGAAGAATGATGCTGTGTAGCTCTATGTGACTGGTGTCCACTCATAGAATCATTGATGTAATTTTGTGTTACATCCTGAATGTTACTTTGTAAAGGCAATTTTCGCCTTTCATACAAACTGTTGTGAGGTGGCCCCTCATTGTGAATGTTTGTTATTGGTCTATGTTGATTTTGTGCCTTAGTATGTGGACTTCTGCAATGTGACTGTACTAAAGGAGTATTTTCAGTTGTCCTGGAACTAGTAACAAATTCATTTTGAGATGGTCCCTTTTTAGAAAAAAAGGTATTGTCTATTTGTGAGAACCTAGAATTAACCTGAGGGGTATACAACTCAGTGTTATTAGGCATCCTATCTCTGTGGTGATCAGTGAGAGGTGTTGCATTAAACTCATTTTGAGAAGGTCCCTGACTTTGAGTTTGCATATTACCAATGTTCTGATATTGTCTCACTAAAGATTGTTCTTGTGCATTGTCAATGATAGATCTATCATGACTATATACTGACTGATTAGAGTATATTTCAGTATAATTTTGTTTTTGAGATCTCTGAGCTTGACCTTGTAAAATGTTGCTGTTGTTGTTGTTTTGGTCTCGTCCTGAAGACGGAGACACTGTACTATCAATAGTATCAATACAACTGTTTCTACACATAGGCTGATAGACTTGCATTTCTGTGTAGTTATGTTTTTGAGACGGTCCCTGTGTAACTGAAGGTGTGCTCTGAAAATAAGTTTTATTTCTTGCCCCAAGTTCAGCAGTTGGTGATTTGTGAAATGAATAATCACTAAGATTAGGCGTATTTGTACTTTTGTTAACTGGTTTAGGAGTATGAAATTCCTTATGTTGAGGCTGATATTCTGCTAAAAAGGAAGGGTCATCAGGCAAAGGGTCACACTGCGTACATGTGTCAACATAACTGTGTTCTAAACTATTGGTTTCAACATTTATGCCTGTATCAGTCAATGAATGTGTTGGTGAAAAGTCATTGTTCCGTGACAAAGTAGAACTGTCCTCATTTTCACCTCTAGAAAATGTAACTTTCTTTATGGTGCTTTGCATAGCTTTCCACCAAGCCTGTGGAGATGAGGACATTTTGAAATCAATTCTCGGGCCTACTTATAAACAGAAGATGGACGAGCCCCCAATATGTAACAGGTCTCTTATAGATATCCTGTTTTACCAGATTCTTTCTGTTTATTTTCTACTAGGATATGGCCTTTATTTTATAATAGCAGAAACACCTACAGAAAGCAACAAAATCTATGAAGGGTTCAAGACATTTATTTAATTTTAAAGCTACAACATAATGATAAAGTACACAGATTTTTATTTTATTAAAGCAGTCAAAATGAAAAGGCCCTAGAAAATAAATGTAACTTATTGATTTTCCATAACATTTTGAAACCCTAAGTTTTAGATAATCCCCAGCCAAAATAAAATTAGAGTAGCCATAATAGTAACCCCAAAAGTTTGGAAGTGACGAAGTTTCGACAAAAGGTAAAATCTACCTTGCGAGTGTCTGTGAACCAGCCGCAAGAAATGAAAATGCTCGCCTTTATATACCCTCCAAACTGCCTGAATGCATGGAAATTTCATGCAGTTTGCAAATACTACAATAGAAATATATGACATACACACACAAACCAGTTTTAACACCTCAGTGATTTAACCCAATACTGTAAACTGATAAAATTGATGCGTAGGTAAAATTTATCTACTATACTGTTAAACCTTAATTATAAGAATTTAATTAATTGATATAGAAAAGATGTACTTATAAAAATGCACAATATAGACTGATAAGTTTAACTTTACTTGAATTTTTAAATAACTGTCACATTCAAAACTAATGTACATTAACTACTGTAAATGTTGAAATGTTAGAGAAATAAGATTTTAATATACTAAAAAAAAAAATTCCTCCCCCAGTATCAGTTGTAAATAAACAAGATGGATGCATTACGTTTTTGTGAAAAGAAAATCAAATTTATGGATTACTATGTGATGGAATTTAATAAGTGTGATTTATTTCATTACAGGAACATATATTTGAATGAATGTGAGTATAATTTTCAAATGACATTTGTCCATATTTTAAGAATGAGTTGAAAAAGGAAGTACAGTTTTATCCGAAAAAGTGTCATGGCTGAAACACGATTCTTCGAGATTTTTCCTAGTAGTAATTCTACATAGGAATGTTTATAAGCTATATATTATTATGATTTAAGGTAGGTATTTTTAAATTTGTTAACGCTGAGCCATAAATATGAAACTTTAAATCAATAGTGATAATAATTTATAAATTAAAATTAACTAAATTAAAGATTGTATTTTGTTTTATTAATTATAATTATTTTTTATCTTCCAAGTATTATATTATATCATACACTGTATCTATGGATGTGTGGAAGCTGTCTGGCCTGTCTTAACGCGCGATCCCACATCCACACCAAAGTGTATTACAATTAATTATTTATTTATTATAACAGTTGTATATAAATCTTATGAAATGTAACTTTTATTAATTGAAAAATAGATAGTAAACCCTCCGGAGCCCTGAGTTTGCTTAGGCCTCTATCACATCAGCCACACGAAATTTGGTTCGTATGAATTGTAGAGACATCTGTGCCCTAGAAAGGTCGCAGGCAAATTCGCAGTGTATTTGGACAGATTTGTAGATCGTAAGGCAGACGTACGATGTTCGTACGGCTGTCGCATGGTTTGCACGATATTTGAGCTTGAAAGTAAAAAAAAACCACAACATTTCGTACGGTCGTCGCAAAACGACCGTGCAACAGACGTGCGATTGTTTAAACAGTCGTAAGGCAATCGTATGAAATCGAAAAAATAGCATGGGCAACGCACGACGCACAAAATTTCGCAAGGCTGTCGCACGATTGCCATACGATGTCTGTGCGTTCATTGTATGAATTCGCCCGAAGTGAGGACTAAATGCAAGCACCCTTCATTGTTTCAGTCAAACTAGGATGGCAATCCAACCACAAATGTTGCATATTCTAAGAAGGAGACTTCATGACGAAGAAGAGCCCCATGCAATAATTCTGGCACTGCTTATCAGAGCGCACCAAGGCCGGAGAAGATGGCGTTGGTGGGTCAAACCGTGGATTGTGCGACATTGGTTGTTTTGCCAGTACTACACCCTCTTCCAGGAGCTGGATAGAGAGTCCGAGGGTGATTACATGGGCTACATAAGGATGAGCCGCAACATGTTTGCCGAGCTGCTGTTACGGATTACCCCGCGGATCAGCAAGTCGAACAGGCTAGTATATAATTGTATACATTACTTGAAGAGGATGTGACCCCAAATCGAATGGTCTGGCTGCCACATTTCTTGTATCACCAATATCGTTGTTGAAAATTATAGATTTAATATTCGATTAGCATTTATTGCTAATTATTGATACTTTACTTGTCTTTATTTAAAAATAATAAGTCACTGTTCTACTTAAACTTATTCATATTCATCTATTTTTGCAGGGGCCGAGGTTCCATTGAGCCAGGAGAGAAGCTTGTGATAATGCTTCATTTTCTGGTGACCGGGATGAGTACCAAGTCCTTACAGTACGGTTTTCGGGTAGGACAAAACACAATATCTCTCTTTGTTCCTGAGGTCTGTCGAGCAATTTTTGAAGAGTACAGAGGAGAACTTGTTAACTTACCTTCTACCCGCGATGGATGGCGTGAAGTGTCGCAGAAGTTTGAACATCGTTGCAACTTCCATCATGTTTGTAGTGCCATAGGCGGTAAACATATCGCCATAAAGAAGCCTAATAACTCCGGGAGCAAATTCTTCAACTATAAAAAGTTCTGTTCCATTGTGTTACTGGGAGTTGTATATGCAGACTATAAGTTCATATGGGCAAGAGTGGGAAGCGAAGGGTCAGCATCAGATGCTGGCATTTTCAGTGATTGCTTCCTCCGGACACATCTCGAGGACAACTCCATCGGTTTCCCGCCGGCCGAAACACTGCCTCAGGATGACCGTGAAGTCCCATACTTCCTAGTAGGAGATGACGCGGTTCCCTTTAGAACCTGGCCGATGAAACCCTACTCCATGAGAGGCATGACGCACAGAGAGTGTTCAGTTACCGGCAGTCTCGGGCCAGACGTGTTGTTGAGAACACCTTCGGCATCCTGGCTCACCGGTGGAGATGTTTGCTGACGACCTTGCAATGCAGCGTTGTTAGTACAATTAGCATTGTTTGAGCTACTCTAGCACTGCACAACTGGATGAGGATCAGGGCCCCAGGCATTCAGCTGCCAGAGGTTAACCAGGAGGATGAGAGATGTAACATTATCCCCAGGGCTTTGCGTTAAGGTCGTCAGCTCATTGATGGAGAGCAGCGAAGAGGACCCCTTGTATCACGTGATGCCAAAATACAAAGAGACTATCTGTGTGCTTATTACAACCAGTGGGAAGACTGCCGTGGCAAGACCAGATTGTATGATTAAAACTTGTAATGTTTGTGGCATAATGACTGTAGGACTTAAAGCACTTCTGTTGTTAAAATAAAAGTGAAGACCGATGTATGCTTTTTTATTTAATACAATTTTCTTGCAATTTACGATAGACAAAAATGCACATTTTAATCCCAAAAGAAGTACCATAAAGTCTGTTGCACGGCTGCCATACGACTTGTGTGACTGTCTTACGATCGTCAACTGTATTGTGACAGCAATTGATTTGTATGACTGTCTTGCGGCTGCCGCATGAAACACAGCAATTTTTGTCAAAATGCGTTCATACGGCTGCCGTAGGGCTGATGTGATAGAGGCTTTAAGGAAGCAACAAGTTTCAGATTTTAGATGAAAGGTCAGTATCTTTGATGAATGTTTCTAACAGTTTATAAACTGCGGAACAAAGTGGCTTTGGGGGAAATAAAATATTTTTTAATGTCAGTATTTAATTTATGTTTTTAAGTCCTGATAATAATTTGTTTCTTTGTTCTGAAAGTTCTGAACATTCTAAAATGAAGTGTTCAGTATCAAATTTTTGATTACAAGTAGTGCAGTTTGGAATTATGTTATGCATATACTGCCCGATACTTGCTGGTAGACAAGAAGTCCCCAGTCTAAGTCTAGTAATGTTTTTATCTATTATTTTGTTAGTAGAATATTGATTGGGCAGTTGAAAGGTTACTGAGAATTCATTTAATGTGTCCTTAAATGGCATATGTTTAATTTCTTGTTTCCATTTATACAGAATATTGCCTCTGACAACGGAATTTACTTCAGTAGGAGAGTACGGCAAGTTTATAGTGGGTGTGGCCAGACCCAACCCTTGTCTAGCCGCCTCATCAGCTCTCTCATTTCCCAGTATACCTATATGGGCTGGGCACCATGCCATGGTAACCTGTTGATCTAAGTTTAGACATTGATTATATTTTGAATTTATGCTTACCAACATCTCAGGTCTTGATTTACTATTTTTTGATTGTATCGAGACCAGTGATGATAATGAATCTGAAAAAATTACTGCCTTTCCAGGTTTATTTTCTATTACCCAGCTCAGAGCTCTATCAATACCGAACATTTCTGCTGTGTATATTGACATTTTATCAGGTAACCTTTCTATTAATGATATATTTTGACTATAGGTATCACCACAGTAGATGCAACTTTACCTGAGAATAGGTCCTTTGATCCATCCGTATAAATTTGAAGTTGACCTTGATACTTATCAGCATAGTACATTTGAGTTTCAGACTAAGCGAGTTGCGGTAAGTCGGACTTCTTCACAATTTGTTGTAGAGAAATGTCTATAATAGGATCTGAGAGAGTCCAAGGAGGAGCCCTACTCGGTATGTGACTGGCCACCTCCATCTTGTCAATACCACTACCCTCGGCCAAAAGCTCAGAAACAGCACCAAAAGGAAGAATAGGGTTTTTAAGTCTTCTACTAACAAAAAATCCCTTATTTAATATGTTATTAACGGGATTGTTTGGCCTAGTTTTTACTCTAGATAGGTATTTTAATATCTGTTGTTGCCGTCTGAGTTTCAAGGGAACTATCCCTGCTTCTAACTCAAGTAGATACCCTGGCGTTGGGGTGAGAGCCCCCAGAGCCAACCTGAGGGCCTTGTTCTGAACTACATCCAGTTTTTTAAGTAAAGTTGGGCTAGCACAAGAATAGACTTCTGCACCATAGTCTATCTTTGGACATATAAGAGACTTGTAAATTAATAATAGACTTTGTTTGTCTGCCCCGAAATCTGTTCCTCTTAATTTTTTCATGACCATCAAGTCTCTTGAACATCTGTTGACCAAGTCTTTAATGTGTTGCTCGAAAGTTAATTTTTTATCTAAGGTTAGACCTAAAAATCAAGCAACTTTAGCAAATAATATTGGAGTTCCACCTTGGTTTATGTCCAAACTGTGCTCTTTCTTTTTGATTTACGAATAAGATACCTGCTGTTTTTGTCTTTGATATTTTAAAACCCCAGTTTTTTGCCCATCCCCATAGTGAGTCTAAACCAGCTTGTGCATCTTTGGCTAGTTTGACCAAATTGGACCCAGTTTTCCAAGTTCCAAAATCATCTGCGAACTGTGAAATAACCATTCCTGTCCCCTGAAGGGTTTCAGGAAGCCCATTTATTATTAGAGAGAATAATAAAGGGGAGAGAATCGCACCCTGAGGGGTACACCTATCTAACTGGACTTGTTCAGAAAGTTCATTATTTACTTTAGGTATGAAACCACCAATTCAGCTCAAAAAATGGTACCCGCATAATGGCGGCTAGAAATAGTTCTCAGTTTTCTTGGCTATTTTTAACATTGTTGCCCTAATCTGTGTATTTTTTTGCTGGAATCATTTTGTTTGACTATTTCTGATAGTGTGGTAGCAATTTTATGCTCATATGCATTCAGAATAGAATTCACAATGTGAAATTGTTTCACATACCCCAATCTGAAAATTAGCTTAGATTTTTTGTTAATTTTATGGGTAAGTTTACATGAGCAGAAATATCCTTCTTGTTTGAAACACAACCCCCACTTTTCTTGCTATTTTTCATGAGTACAGATATAGATCTACAAGAATATGTAAGTTAAAGCTATTTAAAAAAGGTTTTGCTATGTTCTACAGCCCTGTGAACTTTATGAATTTTATATAGAATAAAGAAGGAATCTATTTGGTGGTTTCACACCTTTAACCTGTATTTTACGGCCCTCCAGGAATGTTTTAAGGTAGTGGAAACAGTTACCTGTGATTCCATACTCTTTAAGTTTAAAGAGAACACCAGCGTGCCAAGTCAAGTCGAAAGCTGATGTTAGGTCAAGAAAGATAGCTAAAATACTCCTTGACCTGTTTTTAGCTCACCTGAGCACAAACACAAAGTGCTCAGGGTGAGATTTTCTGATCGGTCTTTGTGCGTCGTCCGTCCGTCCGTCCGTCCCCAGGGGTCAGTTGATTTTACATAGAGTTATATAGGGAAAACTTGAAAATCTTCTTGTCGGAAACAAGAAGGCCTAAAGTTAAGATATTTGGTATGTAGCATTGTCTAGTGAACCTCTACCAAGTTTGTTCAAATCATGGCCTCTGGGTCAAAAATGGCCCCGCCCCGGGGGTCACTTGTTTAACATAGAGTTATATAGGAAAATCTTAAAAAATCTTTATCAGAAACCGTAAGGTATAGAGCTTAGATATTTGGTGTGTAGCATTGTCTAGTGGACCTCTACCAAGTTTGTTCAAATCAAAGCTTCTGGTTCAAAAATGGCCCCGCCCCGGGGGTAACTTGTTTTACATAGAGTTATATAGGAAAATCTTAAAAAATCTTCTTGTCAGAAACCGTAAGGCATAGGGCTTAGATATTTGGTGTGTAGCGTTGTCTAGTGGACCTCTACCAAGTTTTTTCAAATCAAAGATTCTAGGACAAAAATGTCCCCGCCCCAGGGGTCACTTGTTTTACATAGAGTTATATAGGAAAATCTTTAAAAATCTTCTTATCAGAAACCGTAAGGCATAGAGCTTAGATATTTGGTGTGTAGCATTGTCTAGTGGACCTCTACCAAGTTTGTTCATATCATGGCCTCTGGGTCAAAAAAAGCCCTGCCCCAGGGGTCACTTGTTTTACAAGGAGTTATATAGGAAAATCTTAAAAAATCTTCTTGTCAGAAACCGTAAGTTATAGAGCTTAGATATTTGGTGTGTAGCATTGTCTAGTAGACCTCTACCAAGTTTGTTCAAATCATGGCCTCTGGGTCAAAAATGGCCCTGCCCCAGGGGTCACTTGTTTTACATAGAGTTATATAGGGAAAACTTTAAAAGTCTTCTTGTCAGAAACTGTAAGGCATAGAGCTTAGATATTTTGTGTGTAGCATTGTCTAGTGGACCACTACTAAGTTTGTTCAAATCATAGCCACTGGGTCAAAATAGGCCCAGCCCTAGGCGTCACTTGTTTACATAGAGTTATATAGGAAAAGGTTTTGAAAATCTTCACAGAATAAACCACAAGGCTTAGAGTTAAGATATTTTGTATGAAGCATTGTCTAGAGGACCTCTATCAAGTTTGTTCAAGTCATGGCCCCTTGGTCAAAAATGGCCCCGCCCCAGGGGTCACATGTTTTTCATAGAGTTATATAGGAAAAGCTTTAAAAATCTTCTTGTCATAAACAACAAGGCCCAGAGTTAAGATATTTGGTGTGCAGCATTATCTAATGGACCTCTCTCAAGTTTGTTCAAATCATGGCCCCTTGGTCAAAATAGGCCCTGCCCCAGGGGTCACATGTTTTACATAGAATTATATGGGAAAAACTTGAAAAATCTTCTTGTCAGAAACCACAAGTCCTAGAGTTAAGATATTTGGTATGCAGCATTGTCTAGTGGACCTCTACCAAGTTTGTTAGAAAAATGTCCCTGGGGTCACTATTGGCCCCGCCCGAGGGGTCACAAGTTTTAAATAACAATATAGAAGAAAATCTTTAAAAATCTTCTTGTCTGAAACCACAAGGCCTAGAATTTTAAAATTTTGCACGAAGCAAGCTTTACCAAGCTTTTTCAAATTATTAGATTAGGTTAAAGGTCACTGAGGCTAAAAGTAGATTTATCTACTGTACCTCATAGCAGACATGGATTTGATTACTTTGAAAAATAATCGATTAATAATTGATTATTTAGCCAAATATGGGTAACCGATTATTGATTGATTAAATTGCTAAAAACCAGTAATCGATTAAATTATTAATCATAAAACTAAAGTAATCATGATTAATGATTATTTTCGAAGAAACACAGAAACATGAAATACATGTATTTACACATTTTTTAATAAACTATGTATTTAACAGGAGCATTCAAATATGCTTGTTGCATTTGATCATCATTAGTCTTTCAAAAGGAGTATCACTTAATCTGCAACGTTCAGGTCGAAAGAGAGCTCATAGAGCCTTCATTTATAGACCAATATCTTTGATATTCAGTATAGAGGTTCCTTGCATGAACCTCTACCCATAAGTAGGGTTTGAGGTCACTGGGTAAAGGTCAAGGTCACCATAGCTTATAATAGATATTTCTACTTTCTGTCATAGAGCCTTTATTTATTGACTGATATTTTACATATTTGGTTTGTAGGCACTTACATATTTCCAATTAAGAAATGAAATACTGCTTAACAGCAAACCTACAGCCAAAGTACTCAGGTGAGCGATCCAGGGCCATCATGGCCCTCTTGTTTGCTGTTATTACCTCTTGTTGTAGCTTTACTAATTGATCAAGGGTACTTCTCCCCTTGTGAAACCCTGATTGAAATGGGTTAATGATGTTTTTAGACTCTAAGAGATACTCGAGTCTGGCTATCACCATTTTTTTCCAGTATTTTTCCAGCATGGGAAGTGAGGCTAATGTGCCTATATGATTTAGGCTCCTGTGGTTTTTTACCTTGTTTAAATAGGGGTATAACGCAGGCCTCCTTCCATCCCTCTGGGAGCACCCCCCAAGCCAGACCCTATTAAATAGTGCCAGACACTGTTCCAAAAAGGCATCAGGCATGTGTTTAAACATCTGGTAGTTTACTTGATCTTAACCAGATGTAGAGTTATTTTTGCAAATGATGCTTTCTTTTAATTCTTTTAGGGTGAAGGCCATATTAAGTGACCTAGTTTCTGGACTTTCATCATCTGTATTGGAGTATATAACATTTGTGTTTTTATGTTCAAAATCAGCTTGAAAGCTTAATGTGTCAGCATGCATATTTGAGTGGCTAGAGACCTGTTGATAATGTTTGACCAAAAAGTTAGCCTTTTCTTTATTTTACAATGCAATGCAGTTATTTAACCTTAAGAGAGGGATAGGATTACGGGATTAACCTTTGATCTTATCAATTTTATTCCAGAAGTCTCTGGCACTACATCTCTTTATAGAGACTGATTCACAGAACTCTTTCCAGTTCTGTCTTTTGGCCTCCAATATGACCTGTTTTTCAGCTTCTTGATATTTAGATAAGTTTGATTTCAGTTTTTCTTGAAAGTTTTCAAGGCTTTCGGTTTTTTTGGAGACAGCCTCCTGGCACTCTTTTGACCAACATGGAACAAGTTTATGACCTGCTCCACCCTCACTAACCACAGGAATAGCCCCCTCTGCCAAGTTTATAGTTAAAGTAGTTAAGTTGTTACAGTGTGTATTAGGCCAATATTTTTTAATAAATAGTTTTACGGGAATTTTTTGGAAAAAAATAGGGTCGGGGGGTCGAAATAAAAATAAAAATTAAAGTACAAAATACCACGAGTCGACCAAAAAAATATAAAATAAAAGCTTAAATTTTTTTTATTTTTTGTATATCATTTTTTCTTGTTAGTTTGATATTTGTTGATATAAATCAGATGATAATATGAGCTTTGTCACTAGGAAATGTGATTTCATGATTGTGTAACCAGTGTGAGCCCAGATCAGCCTGGGCATCAGCATAGTCAGAACTGGGCCTTCAGTGCTGGGAAGCCATAAAAGACATATTTTGTCCCAAGAAGCAGTTTTCCTAATTCAGCTAAATAGATGAGCAGGAAGGCCAGAAACTTCACCCTTGTCTGGAAATAAATATTTCTGTTTGGTGTATATGCACATCTTATTTCCACAAACCCTGGAATTTCATTCCAAGCAGACGAGACTTATATCAGATACAGATGCCCAACTTTGTACAAATACCGGTGACCATAAGCACCTACTGACTTGTACCGCTGGGTGGATTTCAATAATATACTTCATGAACTGGATACAAAAATGCCAGCGACTACATGCATTACTAGTTTGCAGATGTAGATTTTGGTGATTCTACTAAAACTCACACCTTATACACTATACTTGTTACAGCCAAGCTGAAACATTTTGACCATACCAAACAGCTGTTGTTATATCTAACAGAAGAGACGTTTTACTTCTACAATAATTACTTTTACTGTTTTACAACAGTAATCAAAAGCACCAAATGATTGTCAGTTTGAATTGTTGAAAACAATAATGATAAGCAAAATGAAACAAACTTCTGCTTTTAGACTTTTAAGAATTCTGTCTAATGGATTGTCTGTTTGAATAACCTCATAGTTTATACCATGTTTGATATAAGTAATTAATCCACCATAACTCCTATTATTGGGGGCTTTTTTGTAAGGGTTATATTCCAGATGGAAACCTGGAATATCTCTTATGTTTGAGTTAGACCACTTAACTTCCTGTAAACATAGAATGTTTACTTCTTTATTATTGTTTAAGAAAACTTGAATTTCAGAAAAAGTTGACGGGGTTAAGCCCCCCGTATTGAATGAAAAAATGTGTAGGTGTTTATTCATTGTAACAAATTTTTACTTTAATTAGGTATTAAAATCTTTTTTGCTACGCCTGTTTCTATGAGTTTGTATAGGTTTTTCCTATCTTGTTTGAGCTTTTTCGGGGTAGTGGGGGGCATGAACCCCCCACCCACTAGGGGTGGAGCACTGGTGACCACCCTTTTCTTATTTTTTTTTGTTAAATGGAGAATTTGAATTATTATTAAGATGAAAGCCTAGACTTTTACTAAGTTGTGTTTTGATGTAGTGGTAGACCCTGTTGTTAGATGGTCTAGATTTACTTAAACATATTTCTTTAACTAATGAAACTAATTTATCTAGACTTACCACAACATTGTCTTTCAAATTTGTCACTTGGACCTTTTGTTCTACAAATTTTACTTGCTTTTCTGGAGAAATTTTTGATTGGCGGACAGGACTAGTTTGAGAGGATTTATCTAGGTTTAAAACTTCTAGATTTTTAAACATATTGACATTAGGTTTGCTTAAATTATCTTTTTCCGTAGTAGTTAGTTGTTGTAATAGGTTCTTCAATTAATTGCTCACCTGAGTTGTCCCAGTAAAAGGAATTATGAATCGAGATGACAGAGTCTTCATCGGTAACATCACAAGTGCCATCATCAGTCACTGCTGACTGACTTGAGTCATCAGTGACTGAGATGTCACTCATGTTTGTACCGATGGGGATAAGAGGGTCCACTTTAATTGGAGTAGAAGCCTTTTTGTCAGAGTTATGACCCTTGGGACAAGTATTAACTACCATCTCTAAGTTTTCTGGGTTGACTTTGGGTAATTTTACTGTATTATTATTGTCTAGTGAAGTTTCACTTGTTTTAAGAGAATCATGAATTGCTATGACCTCTTCTTGTTGTTCGACCTCCATGCTGGGCGAACTTTCTTTCTCCAATACCTGTGTGCTTTTTTGCAAAGTATGACCATTTTGATTGTGACCTATTCTTAATTCTTCCTGGTTTAGTTTACCAATTTTCTTGTCCAAGATTTATTCTGCACGGTGCCAAGGGACCCTCTCCCTATTACAGATTGCTTGCACAGAGGTTGCATGGAGGTATGCGGGACAACCCCTGAACATAGCTTTGTGGTCCTGTCCGCAGTTACAAATGTAGTACATTGTACAAAATTTGATTTACAAGTTCTGAAATGATGATCACCAGCGCATCTCCCGCATATGGTGCCCTTAGTACATCTGCGGGAGATGTGTCCGTACCCCTGACAATGGAAACAACGTAGCGGGGACTGAACGTATGTTTCCGTCTGGAAACACACGCTAGTCCCCGCTATGCTGACACTCAGGGGGCATGCCCCACTAAATGTCAGTTTTACCACCATATTCATCTTCCTGAATTTATTTGGCAGCCTCTCCAGATCCACCAGAATGGCACCATTTCTGGTATCATAGTCCAGACAGGCTTTAAACTGTTCCAAAACTTCCTAAACTGGCACTCCGTGTATTACTACATCGTAGGTCTGGATTGATGCCAGTAACACCGTCACCACTTCCAGACCCCTAATATAGGCTTAAAAGTATTCAGAGCTTTAACGAGAGCCTCAGACGAAACGAATTGTAATAGAAAAGTTCCATTCGCCAGCGGAGTAATTTTATTTATGTTAGGGAAAGTTTTCCCTATCTCTCTGGAAATTTCTTTTAGAGAGGTAGACGTATTCAAGGGTAAATGTTTACCATTGAGAAGACATAAGTTTTTGTCAGTGTTTTTAGCCACTCTATGGCTGAACTTTCTATCTAGAGTTTGACCCACCACCCGGCTCAAGTCCAGGTGGTGGCTCCCGGGGTTTAGCCTTGCCTGCATATTTCTGACTTATACTTTTGTATAATCAAAGGTCAGAGACACTAATTCTTAAGTCAAATATAGAAAGGTAACTATGTTTAATGGTTCTCTGTAATAGTTCTCTGTAATTTTCAATATTGTTATTCAATTATGTCTTTGAAATAAATTTCTAATCTTATTTATAATAATTCTAAACTGTCTTGTGCCACTTTCTAATATGCCAGTTCTTTAACGGACCAGCCGTTAAGTAGACAATTATTTGAAGTAATATAGAAGTGTTATCTAATCAGGAAATCGGAAGGGAGTTTGTACCTATAATAACCTACAGGTAAACAATCCAAACACCAGTTAGGCTAATGTGCCTTGAACCCTAAATTGTATCTTATTACTAAAGATATATCAAAATATTATAATATCTTTATTCAAAAAATATAAAAAACATATAAGAAATTTTCAAAAATATGGCAAGAACAACAATTTTCTGTGAGGTAATAGAGACAATTTCTGTGAAGGAATCTAGATCTTCTTTGCTGACTGGAGGTTTAATATTTACTTTTGCACCGGAAGTACTGATGTTGTTGTTGTTGTCAATGTTGAAGGTTAGGTAATAAAGTCCCAAAGTCACAAAATCCACACAGATTTTACACAGTAGTCCAACACAAGTTTTTATCCTGATTTCTTATTTAATTGCACAGAACACAATGTCCCTTTTTTCTTTTCGCCAAGCTCGCCTTTTATTTTGTTTTCAGTTTAATGTTTTCTTCGATGTTTCGTGCCTTGGTCAAATATGCAGGTGCAGCAGCAGACTAGGGTTATTTACCCTCGGTACCGGCCGAAGCCATTTGACCGAGCATGACTTAAGATGATTATTAAATTAACATAGGTAATTAGTCATGTGTGAAAATTATACTATATTTCTAATTAATAGAACACCTAATAATTATTCTTAGGCTATCTTTAATTAGAATAAAAGTGTATATCATTTAGATAATATACACTTGTATTTAATTAATTTATCATATGGTTGTATTCTTTTAATTATTACTCATTGGTATATTTGACTTGATTGAGTTATTATTCTAAATCTATGTACTTATAACTTAAGACGCTTTATTAACATTGGGATTTAACTTACATAACTTGATATATTCTATGTTTATTTCTAAGTTCAAAATTATATTAGAAATGTCGGCTGACTTAGGACAATTTGCATAGTTAATTATGTTTGTTCTTCAGAAAGTTACAAAATTACATATTGTTAAAATCAAAAGCTCCTAGTTTCCTAAAGTAAAAATATTAATAAAAAGAAGACCATCCGGAGAATATCTAAGTTAGTAGAGATAGTAGGAAATGATATCTCTAAAAACTAATACTTCGTTTTACGGAAGTATCTACTAGTTTTATACCCTTATAGCTATCGAAAATTTCGAGGAACCTACTATCTGTTGAGAATACCTTTTTTAATAGATATAAGGAATTCTCAACTAAGGGAAGATCCAGGATAGCGTATGCTCCACCCTTATTTACAAGGACCTTCCCTCGGGCAGCCAGCTGCCTTATTAATATAGTATATACATGTATGTGGAGACTTAGATAGTAGGTACCTGTAGCTTTTACCCCCCCTCAAAAAGATCAGGAATGAATTCTCCGGTAGTGTTATGTCTACCTATCTTAAAACTATATTTACTTAAAAAGTTATGAATGGCCACATGTGATTTTTAAAATTTAACACACTTATAGTAAAAGAAAAATATTATATAAAAAAAGACTTCCGTTAACGGCCACTATTTAGGGCCACGTTAAAACAACAAACAATTTAAAAAGAACAATTTCAGTTTTGTACATATTTACAATAAAATGAAAATGTGACCATATGTATATTTAAGATATAATAAGATATAATAGGATAATAAAATGATTATGTTTTATATTAAAATATGCGAGAGTCTTAATCAAATGACAGAGGCAGTATTTCAAATAGATTGCAAAATTTATTACTTAATCGCGCTTACTTTATAATATGTACGGTAGTAACGCGATACAGGGGGTCCCTTCGGATTGGTTGGTGAATACACACCTGTAAATCGCTGATTGGCTGGAATATATGTTAGACCGTGGGAAAGTACTTTACTTGATGTAAACATGGCATAAATCGTCAAGCAGTTCGCATATCGAGGAATTTATTAGTTTTGTGGATTAAATAAGTGTATTGTTTGTGAATGGTGGATGTAATTCAATGAAATGGATATATATCTATTGATTAAAGTTAGAGTTATCGTCTGACATAGTGAAAATTTAGTGAAATCAGTGTGTTTAAGAAACTACACGTAGCTGCAATTTTGCTATGTTATCTGTTTTCGCAGTTTTTAATTTTCTGTTGGAATTTTCATCGTTTCTAAAGTAAGTGAAGTTTACCATTGTCACTATTTGTATTTATACAATCATATTATTCGTTTCATTTGATTTACATATTTAATATATTTAGTACAAGACTAGAATTTATAATTTCAAAATGTAGGTCATTCCTCGACATGTAAGCTGTAAATGTAAATAAAGAGACATAGATAGATTGTGTAGCCAATATCAGAATTTGGTTAATTTAACTATATAGCAGTTCACAAATTTGATATAAGAGTGGATAGAAAAAGAAAAGGACTTTATGGGAAAGAGTCCAGGACCTCAAGAATTTAAAAAAGGGCTTTAGGGGAAAGAGCCCATGACCACGAAGGAAGTTAAAGATATAGAGAATAAAAGAACTGCTAAAATACTATCTGTATTATATTATCAGTATTTATGCACTGTCACACGGATGTGTGAAGCTGACAGGGCAGTCCAATCGCGCGATCACACAATCCGTGCCACAGTGCAAAGTTTTGTTTTTGTACTTTCCCAGGCTAAAAATTAATTTTACTTTTATTAAGACCAGTATAAGTTTCCATATTATATATAATCTGTAATTTCACAATCAACGATATAATTTTCTAATAATTTGAAAACAGTTTTACAGTTGTTTTTATCAGGGAAAAGAATGTTTTTTAAATTAGGTATAATATTAGCTTTATATAATGCTTGAAAAAATTTATTTCTGTGTTTAAGTAGAGCACAGCAGTCAAACAGGAAATGATCAGTATTAAATCTTTTAGAGCAGTGGGCACAATAAGGATCTAAATCTAAAATATGTTGTCCCCTACTAGCTGGTAATAAAGTTGTGCCCAACCGTAACCTTGTAATATTTTTATCTATTTTTTTATTTGTTGAATATATAACAGGAGGTGTATAACTTACTTTATTTATTTTACAGGTGTTTACAAAAGGTTGATCTTGTATGCTTTTTAGCCATTTATTTAGAATTGCAGGTCTAATCAAAGAATAGATTTCTGTAGTAGAAAGAGGGATTTCATCGGTAGGGGCGGCCAGACCCAGCCCCTGCTTTGCCGCACAGTCAGCTTTCTCATTGCCTGTAATTCCTATATGAGCTGGGCACCATATAATGGTAACTAATTGGTCTAAGTCTAGACATTGTTTATATTTAATATTTATTGATGACAGTATCTCTGGCCTTGATCGGCTATTATTGGATTTGATTGAGGTCAGAGATGGGAGTGAATCTGAAAATATTGCTGTTTTTCCTGGTTTATTATCTATAACCCAGCTCAATGCTTTTTCAATGCCAAACATTTCTGCTGTATATATTGATGTATTGTCTGGTAACCTGTTTATTATCGTGACCTTTTTTTCTGGAATGACAACAGCAGAGGCTACTTTGCCTGTGATTGGATCTTTAGATCCATCAGTATATATATGGGTTTGACCTGTGTAATTTGCATCAAAATGAAGCAGAGTTTCTGATTTAATGAGGTTCTTTAAATCAGATTTTTTAATTCGTTCGTGTAACGTTAAATCTACTACAGGCTCCGAGAGTGTCCAAGGTGCAACTTGGCACGGGCCATGACTGGCCACCTCCACCTCAGAAATACCAACCTCTTCAGCATAAATTTGAACTTGACTACCAAAGGGACTAACTGGTTTTTTAAATTTAGATTTTACATAAAAACCTGTACCAATTATTTCATTTACAGGGTTGTCTTTATTTGATTTTATTCTAGTGAGAAATTTTAAAGACTGTTCTTGTCGTCTAATATTTAGAGGGGCTACCCCAGCCTCCAGCTCCAGTAGATACCCGGACGTGGCAGGAAGTGCACCTAGAGCCAACCTGAGGGCCTTATGCTGGAGAACGTCAAGTTTTTTGAGGTTGGATTTACTTGCACAAGAATAGACTACTGCACCATAGTCTATTTTTGAACGTATAAGAGACTTGTATATGAGTAATAGACTTTTTTTATCTGCCCCAAAATCTGTATTTTTTAATGTTTTCATGACCATCAAGTCTCTTTGGCACTTGGTAACCAATTCATTGATATGTTGCTCGAAAGTCAGTTTTCTGTCCAATAACATGCCTAAAAAACGAGCAACTTTTACAAATTTGATAGGTGTGCCGCCTAAATTTACGTTCAAAGAGTGCTGTTTTTGATTCCCAAAAAGCATAGCAACTGTTTTAGTTTCTGAAATTTTAAATCCCCAGTTTTTTGCCCAACCCCATAGTGAGTCCAAACCTGCTTGTGCATCTTTAGCAAGTTTGACCAAATTGGACCCAGTTTTCCAAGTTCCAGAGTCATCTGCAAATTGGGAGATATATAACCATTCCTGTCCCTTGAAGGGTTTCAGGAAGCCCGTTAATCATAAGAGAGAATAATAACGGGGAGAGAATCGCGCCCTGGGGAGTACCCCTTTCCACCTCTTCAAACTGTGACAGTTCTCCCTCAACCTTAACTGTGATTTTCCGACCCTCAAGGAAGGACCTGAGGTACTGAAAACAGTTTCTGGTGATTCCATATTGTTTTAACCTATAAAGTACACCTGAATGCCAAGTTAAATCAAAAGCCGAGGTTAGATCAAGGAATATAGCCAAAACACTCCTTGATCTATTTTTTGCAGAAATAATATCATGTTGCAGCCTCACCAATCGGTCAAGGGTACTTCTCCCCTTGCGAAACCCTGATTGATATGGGTTTATGATGTTTTTAGACTCTAAGAGGTACTCGAGTCTGGCCTTCACCATGCCTTCCATTATTTTACCGGCATGAGAGGTGAGGCTTATGGGCCTATAAGATTTAGGCTCCCCTGGATTCTTACTAGGTTTTAAAAGGGGAATCACACAGACTTCTTTCCATACCTCTGGGTACACCCCTGTCACCCATACTTTATTAAACAGTGCCAGCCATAGCTCCAAAAAAGAATCCGGCATATGTTTAAACATCTGATAACTAATCTTATCTAGACCAGATGCAGAGTTATTTCTGTTTCTGACACATTCTTTAAGTTCTTTAAGGGAAAAAGCCATATTAAGTGACCTACTTTCACTAGTGTTACTAGTATAATTGGTATAGATAAAGTCTTTATGTTCTTTTTCAAATTTTTCTTGATATGTTAAAGTATCAGCATGCATATTACTATGGCTGGAAACCTGTTTATAATGATTGACCAAAAATTCAGCCTTTTCCTTATTTGACAAAGCTATGCTGTTATTTAACTTTAACATGGGGATAGGATTATGGGGTTTACCTTTTATCCTATCAATTTTATTCCAGAAATCTCTGGAAGTACATCTCTCTATAGAGACAGACTCACAGAACTCTTGCCAGTTCTGTTTTTTGGCTTTTAATATGACTTCTTTGCTGTATTTTTCAGCCTCAGTAAATTGTGTCAGATTTTCTTTAATAGGATTTTTCTTGAAAGTTTTCAAGGCCTTTTTCTTATTCGAAACCGCCAGCTGGCACTCCTCAGACCACCATGGAACTAGATTCCTCTTTTTATTACTGAGCTTTTTGACCGGGATAGACCCCTCAGCTATTTCCAGAGTTAAAGATGTTAAATTGTTACAGTATTTATTTATATCATCATCCTGTATAGAATTATTTAAGTTTTTCTCACATAGTATTTTAAATTTGTTCCAGTCTGCTTTATTAAAATTAAATTTGATATCATTTGTAGTTTCTTTAGTTTTGATATTTTTGTCAAGGGAAATGAATAATGGAAAATGGTCTGACCCCATATTGTCATTAATGACTCCCCATGTAATTTGAGCAGACAGCATGGGGTGGCAAAATGATAAGTCAATGTTAGAGAAAGTGCCAAGTCTGGCATCAAATCTAGTGGGGGTTTCATCATTGAGTAAGACTAAATCCATGTCTTGAGCCCATGACTATAACTCTGACCCCCTTTTATTTGTATAAGAAGAGCCCCAATTTGTGTGGTATGCATTAAAATCTCCTGTGATAATGCATTGTTTAATATTTTGACCTTCTTGTATATATTTAGATAAGTGACCTAATGAGGTTTTATCATGACCTCTGGAATATATATTGACTATATAAAGGTTTTTGTGACTATTGTATATTTTAACCATTTGGACTTCCATAGCCACTTTTCCCTTGCTGTCTAATGGGTTGTCTGTATTAATAACCTCATAATTTATACCATGTTTGATATATATTATTAAACCACCATAACTCTGATTGGTGGGGCTAGTAAATCCTGGTTTAAATTCCATATGATAACCAGGAATTTGTCTGTATACAGGGTCAGACATTTTAATTTCTTGTAAACATAAGACATTAATTGATTTATTGTTTTGAAGAAAATTTTTGATTTCTACAAAGGTACAGGCAGTTAGCCCTCTGGCATTAAAATTGAATATATTGAGATTTAAATCCATGATAAATTGGTGTTAAAGTAGTTTTTATAAGTGTAATGAATTTACAACTAATTTAAATTTTCTTATTCAAACTGGATTTGTATATTTTGTTCAAACTCTGTCTATTTTGTTTTAATTTTTTTGGGGTAGTAGGGGGTATGAACCCCCCGCCTATTACAGGCGGGGCACCGGTGACCTTCCTTCTTCTGGTATTATTACTACTTTTGGGGCTGGTTCCCCGTCCAGGGTCGACCGCCAAGCCAAACTCACCACTTATCCGGCTGATGATGTAGTTTTTTAACCTGTTATTACCTGGTCTAGATTTACTTGCACAGATATCTTTGACCAGGTCTGCCAGTTGGTCAAGTGTGACCTTAGCAGAGTTGCAGCTAGAGTCAATTATCGTTAGAACTGGTTCCTCAAAATTAACCTGTTTAGAGCCGGTTGGGCTTGTTTGCATGGATCGGTCCACCCTGAACCTGGAACCTTCCCCCTCTATATTTACTGAATTTTCTGTCAAGCTTATATTTTCACTTAAATTATTAACAGGAGTACTTAAATCAATTATATCTTGTATTTCCATTAATTTTTCCCCTGAATCGTCCCAGAAGAAGGAATTGTGGATAGATACAATGGAGTCCTGATCTGTGACGTCACATGTGCCATCATCAGTCACAGTTGACTGCTCTGAGCTGTCTGTGACTGAAATTTCACACATGGCGGCACCGGTAGGACTCCCATTGTTAGTTTTAACAGGCGTTGAGGCTAGTTGATTTGAGTTATGATTCTTTTCTAGGGATTTGGTGTTGTCAATCCCTAGCGCCTGTGAATATGATTTTCTTTGACCTGTAGTAAAAGTATTGACCTGTCTTGGGGGTGTTTTCTGTATATTTAAGTTTTGACCTGTTGATATTTCTGATGAAGTTTCATCTTTTGTTTTGTGAAGTGCATTCTGAAAGTGATCCGATCTTCCTGATTTATTGGACGTTTCCAAGGAAGGAGTCTGATCTGCTTTTGACCTTGCTTCTTCTTCATTCTTCAATTGACCTAGTTCTTTCTGTAGTATTATTTCGGCCCTGTGCCAGGGAACTCTTTCCCGGTTTACAATGGCTTGAACACAAGTAGCCCTGAAGTATTCCGGGCACCCCCTATATGTCGCCTTGTGATCTTGACCACAATTGCAACATTTTACATAATTGCTCTTGCATGTTTTATAATTGTGGTCACCGGAGCATTTCCCACAGGTAGTGGATTTTCCACATCTGTGGGAAATGTGCCCATACCCCTGACATTTATAACACCTAAGTGGGGGTTGAACATAGGTCTCTGTTTGGAAGCCTATGTTCGTCCCCTCCACTTTGACCCTCAGGGGGCATGCCCCACTGAAGGTCAGCTTGACTGCCGTACTCCACTTTCGGAATTTATTTTCCAGTCTGGCTATTCCAACCAGGCAGGCTCCCTGACTGGTGTCGTAGCTCAGACTGGACTTGAATTTGTCTAGGTCCTCATCCAAAGGTACCCCATGTATCACTACATCGAAGGTCTGGATTGTTGACGGTAAAACCGTCAACACTTCCAGACCTCCTATCCGTAACCCACGAATGTTCAGAGCTTTTGACAGTGCCTCTGCCGATTTGAACTCAAGCATGAAGGCACCTGAGGCCAAGGGAGTAATTTGATAAACATTATATATTGACTTTTCAATCTCCCTTGAAATCACTTTTAAATTCACCTCAGATGCCAAATTTCTAAAAGCGCCTTTCAGAATACAAACATACTTCGATGTACCACATCTGATTCTATGAGAATGAGTTTTATCTAGTGGCTGTCCTAAAATTCAAGATAAGTCTAAATGGTGTTTTCCTGGTTTGAGTCGAGCCGACATTCTGTTTTAGGAAAGATATAGAAATAATATTGAAATGTTAATCTAAAGTTTGCAGAAGAAATATAACAGATTTCAATATGAAAAAAAAAGATGTAATTATGTTCTCTAAATTTATATTTTTGGAGTAAATATGGTAAATGAAATGCACAGTGTAGCTCGTATTACCTCCCTTGTTTTCAGTTCTTAAAATAATATCACCTTTTTGTACTTAGTTTATTTATTACTACAAATAGTTCTATTGAGATGTTGAAATAGTAAACGGTCCAGCCGTTACACTATGAATACAAAGAGGCTTAGATGTATAATCCTCACAGGTAAATAACCCAGGTCTGTAAAATAACGATTTTCAAAATCGTTATGGTTTTTGTTGTAAGGAAAAAAAGAAAACAAAGACTGACAAAACCTGAGATCAGGTATCAGGAAAATAAATTTCTTTGAATATAAATAAGAAAAAGGAAAATAAATATTGAATTTAACGTAAATTTAGAGGCCCTTAAAAGGGCCGTGGAAGGAGGAAAGTTAAATATACGTTGTTGTTGTTGTTGTATAAGTAATCTTCGCTGGGTGGAGTAAACGTAATGATAATTTGGATGTCTTGTATGAGGATTGATGACCGTCTTGGGTCTGTATCTTTATCTTTGCCTTTACCTTGAGCCTTCTTCAGTATATATATGTGTATAGATATGGTATATACTGCTCTCTGCTTCAAAATTTTTATTTTATTTTTCTGTTTGAATTTTCACGGCTTGTTTTGTTTGAGCCGGAAACGGAAGTCTGTATAATATGCAGGTGACCGTTAAAGTCTCAATTTATACTCCTGCTCTGGATACGAATGATATGCAATGATAAAGAAAAAAAGAAACAAACATTTATCTATAAAAACAAAAATGTGATTTCATTGCCAAAAAATGGCCACCAGCTTTCACAGTTTTGAGGGAAAATCTATGTTCAAAAGAGGAAAGTGAGCAGTATTGAATTCTTAGGTGAAGTTTGCCACACTAAGACTGATATGTTAGGACATTCCTGTCAATTGGAAAACCTGCTAATTGATGAAACAATCATCACACTGTTCATGATTACAACTGTTGAATCTGTAAGCAGTTTGCCAAACTTAAAAGTTTGCCACACTTAAAGGTTTGCCACATTTAATCGTTTGCCATACTTAAGTTGACTTGACAAGAGATTCCTGTTAATTACAGGTAAAATTTTCAACACTTGTTCTTTGATATTTTCACAGTTGTGACAGAAAATTATCAGCAGAAAGTAGACTATTAAATTATGCCTAATTGAGATCTCTGAAAAATGTGGATCAAAGTGAATGTTATACAAAAGTGTACCTATGATTTAATGTTTGTATGTCACACTTATGTTGAACATAATAGTGGCTTCATTAGGATTTGTCTTTTGTAATTCTTAAAATAGTAATAGGCCAATTTCCATGTTTCTATATCAGAGGACAACAACTACAATGAGACAACAACAACAAAAAAGAGAAGGTCCGAAAATAAGAAAGTAAAAACAATAATAGTAAAATAAATAAAAACTATCAAGACATCCAAACACACTTCTCTTATTCACTCTCACTTTCTATTGGAATAAGATGTCTTTACAGTTTAGTACTTAAGAAATCTATCAAAAAAATTTAGTTTAAGATATCCCTCTATCACTTTATTCTATAATGTTTCTATAAAAACTTTTGTCGCCAAGTAATATATTTGTACATAAAACGTCTTTTGTTCAAGAAGCAAAAGAAAAAGAATTTCTTCGACTTGTTGATGACTTTCCAAAAAATTACCGAAATAAAAATGCAATTTTAAGAGAGTCTTATTTGTTAACATGGCGACTAAGTGGAAAGAGTGATTGATTATTGTATTTCGCTTTTACTAGATAGCTTAAGCTGGGATACTGATTGTCTACTCAAATGTATCTATAGAACATTGAACTTATTATATACAATATGTTCAAAAGGCCACTGGGCCACATGCTGAATCTTTTAATATCGCATTCAACACGGGATATTCGGCCATTTACTGTGTCTGTAAGACCGCATCTAACACAAGATGGTCGGCCATTTACTTTATCCTTAAGACCGCATCTAACACGAGATGATCAGCCATTCACTGTCTCCTTAACACCGCATCCAACAAGAGATGATCGGTCACTAGCTGTGTTTTAGAGTTTATTCAAATATTTGATATTTTCGAGAAACTTGAAAACACACTCACAGACTTTTGGTGCGAGTTTTTTGATCTGGGAAGAGTAGGGTCATTCTGTTAACCACTGGCAGACCTAATTTGAAGAGCTCATTTTTTAGAGTATTTTGATGTGTTTCAAGAAATTTACATTCAAAAAATACATGTTCAAAACTTTCATTTTAGTTGTAGTATGGACAGTTATTTTCCTGAAAATTTTCATTTCCCAAATTACTTGCTTTGAGTCTTAATCGGGTGTATACTCTGTCTTTTGTTCTATTATTACTTTACTGAATAATTTTATTGGGACAGCGTCCATATTCAAAGCTGTATTCAGTTATGAATCTAAAGAACTCAAATTCTCTAAAATATTCGTTGACTTGGTATTAATAACACTGTACATTTCATTTCTGCTTAATTTTATATCAATAAAATGCCCAGTTTGTGCACCTGTCTTAGCCGTCTTGTCTTCCATTTCATTTCCTGGTATTCAGATATGGCTTGGGATCCATATAAAGGTAACATTTATACCTGCCAACTTGAGAGTAGTGTTATCTTGAATAATTCTAGACAAAATCTCAGATCGTGACTTTGAATGTCCTGATTTTATAGACTGTAGGGAGCATAACGAATCGCTTAAAATAAGAACATTTTGAGGGCATTGGGCATTTTCTAATTGTAAAATTAACCATTTCATAGCAATACCAATAGCGGACAGTTCACAGTTATATATAGACACTCTATGGTCGAATTTCATTCCCTTGTTTTGTAAAATTTCGTTATTCTCAGAGTATATGACTACACCTGCCCCTGCAATTTCTTTGTCTGAATCTTTGCTTCCATCAGTAAAAATTTTACAGAAGTTTTTAAACTTAGGCAAATATTGATTAACAATTAGTATATTTTGGTTACTAATAGCTTGCTTGCTTACACTCAAGGTCAGAGTTAGGACTACTGTTGGTGTGATGATTCCATGTAAATCTATAAATTCTGGTGGAACTATGTCTGAGCTGTCCAGGTTATAAAATGTAGTAAGCCTTTGTATTGTTTGAGAGTAAGGTAGTTCAAGGTAATTTTTGTGGCATTGATGATGAATAAAGTGTTTAATAAGGGTCCGTCCGTACCATCAGGATACTTTATGTGTGGACCCCGGAGAGTGATCCTTCTCTCCAAAAAAGAAAAAATACTTTGATTGCCAAATGGATCAAATTTTGAAAATCATGACAAGAGATTGCCATGGTGTATTAAGATTCCAAAACAGTTCAATTTTAGTTATATAAATATGACCCAAGCAGCAAGACGAACTGCATTTCACTTACTGCAAAGCTTGCATTGATGCTTAAGTTCGGTTTTTATATTTATTTGCTAACGAATTGCAGCAGTTCATCAAGTTATTTTGAAATATATTTAAATAAAGTAACTGTTCTTAGTAATGACGGATAATTTCCAAACATGGAACCTACGTGTAATCAAGCTCCGCAATCAGTAGTTATATATTGTTAGTTATAAATTGTTGCATTTTTAAATAGTAACTATTAGTCATTATTATAATCTGATAGCAGTGACTTTTTTATGATATAGAGAAGAACAAATACGGTGATGCATTAAACCCAGGATTATGATAAAATGTATTTTTCAATTTAATCTTTCATTTATAATGAAAGCTTTCATTATTACTTTTATTTTGTGCTAAATTCAGTATATAAAAGTGGTCGTTGGTGTTTTTTTCCAATTAGAATTGAAGTTTGCATTTTTCTATTAATTGAAATCAGTTGTAGTGATTGGCAGGCAAATTGAGTAATTATTCCAAACTGATTGAACTAATTGGCATTGAGTGAGACTTCTCTTACATGAGTGACACATGCTACTTAATTGCTGAGTAGATTGGTGAGTGATTGTAAATACGTGCGAAAAATATAATTGACACTTCCATGAAAAATGAATAAATAGCTAAGTGAAACAATATGTTGTCATTCTATTCTGATCATTCAGAGTAAAAATGAACACTTCTATCATTTACGGTGATTCGCATGCCAGGTCATTAAGAGGAGACAGGGTCTTCTGCAAGCCGGGAAGAACCGCCAAAACTGCCAGAAAAGATGAAGATTACAATAAGTTCCTGGAAGCTGTATCCACTGCAGACACCGTGTACATCGTTCTGGGCGGCAACGATATTGCATCTACCTACAAGGAGAAGGGCGGTGTAAGGCCTGCCATGCTAACAATCACAGGTCATCTTACTGATCTCGTGAAGGACGTCCGGGGCAGTAACGGCCTAGCCAAGATCATGATCTTGGATATATTTCCCAGGAAAAACGTGACAGACTCCTGGATCCAGACCAGGAGAATGGTCAATTCCGCTCTTCAAAGGACGGGGGCTATTGTTCTTCGCGTGGCGAAGAAGATTAAAGAACACCACCTAAAGGCGGATGGCGTTCACCTTACCCTGCAAGGGTACAGCAAGGTGTCGTCAGCCTTACAGAGTTGCTCAGGGAATGAGCGCAGGAAAGTTTCCCTGAGTGACTCTAAACTCACAGTTACTCTTAACTGTTGATTTAGAACAACGGCCCTTTTCAGGGCCAACCAAATGCTGGAAAGAGATACTTTCTCGGTTATTGTCAAACAACAACAACAACAAAAAACATAGTCTTGTGCATCATATGGCCTATAGCCCTTATACATTGCCTTCTTTAATATATTCCTATACACCTAGTTAAAAGAAAACAGAACAAAATATGTCTAATAAAATGAAATAATGTAAAAACATTAATTCAACAAAATAAATAAACTATGTAACAAAAATGAATGAATGAAATAAAAGAAAGTTGTAACATATAATAATAGATAAAGTTTAATAAAATTAAGGAAGGAAAATAAAATGAAAAAATTGGTAAAACAAAAACAAAATCACAAAAATAAAACACAAAAAATACGTTTTGTTTACAATGAAAATGCCTCTTCCAGCATTGTCTTTCAGTGAAAGAAAGAAAAAGAACTAATGAAACAAAAAACATAACCTTGTTTGCGCCGTATCTAAGTCATTTTTAAGCTAGGATAATGATCTTGATATCGTAAGAAAGGTCTCGTTGAGATCTTGCTAACATGTTATGTTCATCTTTCCTGTGCGTTCGGCTTGCCGACGCCGTCGGGATGGAAGTTTATTCTTAGTGCCGTTTGATAGCACTTGACGAGCTCTTTCTAACGTGCCCAAGAACACCTTTCTAGCCTACCCCGTTCGTCGGCTATGAGAATTCAAAGTTTTAAAATGGATTTCGTCGGAGCCTTGTAGCTCTGCTTCCCGACGGGATGGAACAATGCTTTTGATGTCATTATACTGACATTGAAACGGCCTTTAAAATGAGCCTAAAAGAACCTTCCAGCTGCTCGCGTTCGCCGTTGACCGCCGGGTGAATTTAGCCCTTCTTTACTCTAATTTCATATAAATAACCATAATGATGCATATAAAAGGATGTATAGATTTCAGCCTGAACATACAGACAGACAAACATTTAATAATGCTAGATAGGCTACAAAATGATTAAGGGATCTAGGAAATATTACTAACGATGTGTTTCGTTTACAATGAAAATGCCTCTTCCAGCATTGTCTTTCAGTGAAAGAAAGAAAAACAACAAATGAAACAAAAACACAACCTTGTATGCGCCGTATCTAAGTCAATTTTCAAGCTAGGATAATGATCTTGGTATCGTTAGAAAGGTCTCGTTGAGATCTTGCTAACGCATTATGTTCATCTTTCCTGTGCGTTCGGCTTGCCGACGCCGTCGGGATGGAAGTTTATTCTTAGTGCCGTTTGATAGCACTTGACGAGCTCTTTCTAACGTGCCCAAGAACACCTTTCTAGCTTACCCCGTTCGTCGGCTATGAGAATTCAAAGTTTTAAAATGGATTTCGTCGGAGCCTTGTAGCTCTGCTTCCTGACGGGATGGAACAATGATTTTGATGTCATTATACTGCCCTTGAAACGGCCTTTAAAACGAGCCTAAAAAGAACCTTCCAGCTGCTCGCGTTCGCCGTTGACCGCCGGGTGAATTTAGCCCTTATTTACTCTTCTTTCATATAAATAATCATAATGATGCATATGAAAGGATGTATAGATAGAACCATGAACATACAGACAGACAAACATTTAATCATGCTAGATAGTCTAAGTTTTATTAGCTACAAAATGATTTAGGGATCTAGGAAATATTACTTATAATACGTTTCGTTTACAATGAAAATGCATCTTCCAGCATTGTCTTTCAGTGAAAGAAAGAAAAAAAACAAATGAAACAAAATACATAACCTTGTTTGCACCGTATCTAAGTCATTTTTCAAGCTAGGATAATGATATTGGTATCGTTAGAAAGGTCTCGTTGAGATCTTGCTAACACGTTATGTTCATCTTCCCTGTGCGTTCGGCTTGCCGACGCCGTCGGGAATCCGACGCCGTCGGGATGGAACTTTATTCTTAGTGCCGTTCGATAGCACTCGACGAGCTCTTTCTAACGTGCCCAAGAACACCTTTCTAGCTTACCCCGTTCATCGGCTATGAGAATTCAAAGTTTTAAAATGGATTTCGTCGGAGACTTGTAGCACTGCTTCCCGACGGGATGGAACAATGATTTTGATGTCATTATACTGCCCTTGAAACGCCCTTAAAACGAGCCTAAAAAGAACTTCCCAGCTGCTTGCGTTTGCCGTTGACCGCCGGATGAATTTAGCCCTTCTTTACTCTTATTTCATATAAAATCTATTTAATGTTAAATTAATAATGAGTAAGTTATTAAAAGCATTTTTCTTTAAAGTCTGATTATGAAATCATGTTAATATCTTTTTTATTAAAGCAGTTTGGAGAAAAGAAAAGAGAAGAACAGAAAAGAATGGGAAGAAATGAATAATATTTTGAATTCAACATGTTTCTTTTTCTTAAAAGTCTAAATTTTCCCCTTAAGTTCATAGTGGAGTGACAATCAGTGAATTTTTGGGAAGGGGTGGCCATAAAAGTAGAACAAGCAGTGTTATATACCAAAATGTTTGTCATAGTCTGTAGTATATGGAACTGGCGGCATAAATTGCCAGCGCGTGGTGCGGACCCGGCAATCCAAGATGGCGTCCAAGATGGCCGCCATAAATTTCTTACTTGTTGCAAGTTTTATGTTCAAATGTGACAGTTTTGTTTATACAGTTTATACTAAAGACTTGTGGGGATATTAATGATATTATTGTGTGCATCATATTGACATACAACAACGACCACTTTAAGGTCAATGTCAAGGTCATTTCAAGGTCAAAATACCAAAAATACGTGAAAAATTAAGTATTACCTTCATAGTTACTTCATTATGAAGAAGATTTTATACAGAATTTGGTTGCAAAAGCTCTATCAGTATAATTTATTATATCGTTTTTAATTTAAAGCAAGGTTTTTAATGAAGAGTATTCATATTATATGAAAAAAGGTAATTTTTATATCAGTACATGTTGTCCAAGATGGCCGCCATAATATGCTGTTTATCAGATAGAGTAATGTTCAAATGTAACTGCTTTCATTTCAAAGGTATGGCTAAATGTTTGCATTGGTGTTATTCATTTCATAATGCACATTATGTTGACATGCAATACAGGCACCTTGAAGGTCAAGGTCACTTCAAGGTCAAAACATAAAAACACTTCAAAAATTCTTAATTTTCTAAATATTTTACTATTGTGAAGAATATTTTATGCTCAGCTGACAAACAAAAGTGATAGAAAAGTTGCTAAATATATTACTGCTTATTTATAACGACATTTTGTCCAAGATTTCATAAATTATTCTTTTGTGAAAGATGTTATCATGCCAGTATGTGTTGTCGAATATGGCCGCTATAAGTTATGTTTCCATTTGTTATTTAATCTTCCAGTGTGACAGCTATATCTTAAGAGGTACACATGTTATTAAATGTATCATTAATTTTACTTTATCAACCATACCAAAAAGACAAAATGTTAAAACAAACAAGACTGATTTCTTCAAAGTCATTGAAGGTCATTATATGGTTAAATGCTGATATATCAAAATTCTGTATCCAATCATAACTTTGGAGATTACACTGTTAACAGACCTGTTTTATTCAATGGAAATGTCACATGTGACATTTGCAAGTGCAGTGAACATGTTATTACATAGATCAGTCTCATTTCCATCTATGGTACCCTGGCACTCACAGCCAAGTGTGTATGGCTGCTCGTTTAATGAGCAAATACAGGTTTCTACACCATGATTTCTGCAATTACAAATCAGGTCACTCAGAAGTTCAGGACTAGCAGCTGGCTGACTCCTCATCTATGGAATCAGTGTACCATAGATGGGATCAGACAGACAGCCATGTTCAAGTGGGTCAGGCAGTCTCTGCATTGCTGTTAAACAGCCTTTCCAAACAAGTAACCATACCTGCCATAATTTTTCTGACCATTTCCGGGATTTTAATATCGAATTTCCGGGACTTGATCCAATTATCCAGGACATACAATTATTCATATACTTTCAGTGTCCTACCGTTGGCAGTACACAAAATTGGACGGGATTCCGTTTTTGGCGGGAAAAGCCATGCATAAGTGATTCATATACACATCAGTACCATCAGTTTCATACCTTTAATTTTAGTTGCAAGAGCATAGTAATTGTGTAGCAGTAATCATAAAATAATAACTGTGTACCATTAATTAATTAACATCATAATCTCGAATTCAAGTTGAATCATGGGCATTTGATGACAGCGTTGTCTATGCTTCGCATTACAAGTATTGGCGTGATTTGATCGAACATTACAACAGGGCCTTAATTACAATATTCGTCATGAATACCTTACCTTTTCTTTGCCGGACCGATATGTGAAAAACTCAGTTTAATTTTAAGCAGCATCTCTATTGATACCAAATTCCGACGACAGCAAACAAACCACAAACAATTTAATGATTTAAAAATCAGAGTCTTTGTCGGCAAGGTCGAAGCGCGTTTGCATTAAATTTAATTTTAGCATTGTAGCATCTGTATTAACACCAATTACCGTGGCGACAGTCTTTGAAAGGGGCAGATATCTTACAAATTAATGCACCGCAAGTCAATAAATCGATAGCCGATAGCGGTCATTTGTTAATTGGTTATCAATGACACGCGGTGTATTCGCCGAATCAGAACATATTATCATAACAAATAATTAAAGAATTAGCGGCGTGTCAAAAATTTTACTGGCCTGATCAAAGGTATGCGCGTTTTTCATGTTTTCCGGGACATCGGGTGCCTTTCCAGGCCTCCGGGATGGGCCCTCGATTTCCGGGACAATCCCGGACAATCCAGGACATATGGCAGGTATGCAAGTAACTGATAAATACATCACAGCAGATGTAGCAAGAAACTGTCATCTGTTGGAGGTAATTTCTTTGGTTTAACATGTTTGTTTGAAAGTGACTTCTGCATTCTTAGTTTGTCAAGTGAAATACATGCTTTAGAACCATACAGAAGGCCAATAAGTAAGTGCAACATCTCCTAGCATTAGCAGACAGGGACTGACCATTTTCCAAATAAGATAAAGACTACAAATCAGAAGCACACGACATCATGACTTTAAAAGCTGTTTTCTCGCTAATACCATAGAAAGCACTGCAAGAGTCACATCCAGTCAAACAGTAAACCGTCAAAAGTATGTTTAGCTGTTCTTTTGACAGCAGTTTCACTATCTCATGAACTGGAACATAACTTGTTTGGTTGCAGTGCAGCTGTTTTCTACCTGTTTTGAAGAATAACTGTTTAAGACCCAGAGATTTAAAATGGTGAACTAACAATACTAATACATCAGTATCAGGACTGATAACTACAACACTGTTACTTCCATGAAGTGAACAATACTTAGCATGAAGAATGAGGCGTGTATCAGCCTCTTCCTGGTTGGAGTGCAATTCTTCTACAAACGACACACAGTAGTGTGTTATTTTCAATGTTTTGAGATCAAATCCACCAGTTACAAAAATAGTTTTTCCAGAGTCAACAATCTCAAATGCATAAAGTGCAATATGCTTGGTGTATAAATGTGTTACCTCCCTTTTGCTATCACTATTACTGAGCACTTTCTTCCAGTCTGGTATTGACATGTTAGGCTGTAAGTGAGTAGGAGCACTATAAGAGCTTGACTGCTGTCCTCGTCTCTGTCTGGTTTGAGACTTGAGACTACCTTCAGTGAAATAATTGTCAAAGACAACATGGACACAAAGTACATTCCTGCTTTTGTCTATCACATACTTCCAAAACATAGAGGCCATGTCAAAATAAGTTGGTTAAACAGATGACTGGGGTGGGAGCAAAATTTGTATCACTGCCATACCATCAAACAGAATACAATCAATGTCACTGACGTTTTGGACTATTGTTTCATTAGGGACTAGCTCTTCCAGTTTGGCCATGTAATCAGACTTTTTTGTTGTACACATCTTACCATCATCCGTAAAAAGACTTTTAGGGAACTGAGGAATTTTCAAAGGACATGACACGTTCCAAAGAAACTTTTTTGAAGGAGTTTATGGAAAGAAGTCTTAAATACATTTCTTCTCCATCAATTGGAACTTCCTTGGACATACAGTTTTAATGACTGTGAGCGATTTTTTCATTGTCTTCACTTTGCTTTTTGGCTACGGATCATAGAAATTTTTCAGTGGCTCACAAGCCCCATCAACAACAAACCATTCCAGGGCAAACTTTCGGAATCATGATTCACCAGTGTCAGGCCATTTTAGTAAACTGCTTTGTACGTCTACTGATGCATCTACACTGGTAGCAAAATTGACCAGCTTAGTTGGTGGAGAGGATAAATTGAATGGGTCAATAAATGTTTCTGATGTAAACAAGTCAGAAATTTTCTGAGCATCTGTATTGAAAGCTACTTTGTAGAAACCAGTATCTGTATGACGTGGCTTGCTTGTTGGATTTGATCTGTCCGAATCCCCTTTGAATGTCAGAGAATATTCTGCAGTTAGTGGTTTGGACAAAAACCAACGAGCAAGTGCAGCATCTTATAAGTTAGCCCAATAATACCCCCTGAAGATTTCAGAGATTTATTCTCTGTAGCTTCCAATACATAGTCAATCCACACAGAGTTGAATGTGTCATTTGTAAGTTTAGCAACAAAATGACCAATGTGGAAGCTTTCCAGCAAATCAGGAGGAATACGACTCATCTGAAGCAACTGATATGTCATATATCTGGAATACATGTGCCTGTTTGATGCAAACAATTATAGAGACATGAGTTGAAATTTTGAGAACAGATTTGTATCCCAAAATGCATGTCTTGATGAGGCTATAAACAATTTGAGAGGGGCAGAAATGTATGTCAGATAGTCATCCCAAAACTGAAAAAGCGGTGATAATTCACGTCCCTGTGATCGGAATTTTCCCTCCATGTAAACTTATTGGTGTCATGTGCAAAATCATCCCATCAAATAAGTCCTATAGCTTTTTCAATGCATAAATTTGAATGTGTGTATTTTGTAGCAAAAAAGAAGTTTAGATTTGCAGGCATAACACTTACATTAGACTACATAAATCTACTCTGGTAGAACCATAAAGCTGATATTCATTTCTTGACAAGACAAAATTAGATTTTTAAGTTTTGTAGTGCACCGAACAAATACTGACATGAAATTGGTTAGCATTTCTAAATGAGTCTGCAATATAGATCTAATCAACAGCTTTTTAGCCTAGCATTTCAGCCTCTTACTAGATTTTACCAATGAAGCAATCTGTAGAAGTGAAAAGGAGTCTCAAAATATTGGTTGTTCATCACTTTTTCAGTATTTTGACCTTGAAGTGACCTTGACCTTGACCTTCAAGGTACCAGTATTGCATGTCAGCATAATGTGGATAATGAAATGAATAACACCCATGCAAACATTTAGCCATACCTTTGAAATGAAAGCAGTTACATTTGAACATTACTCTATCTGAAAAACAGCAAATTATGGCGGCCATCTTGGACAACATGTACTGATATGAAAATTAGCTTTTTTCATGTAATATGAATACTCTTCATTAAAAACCTTGCTTTAAATTAAAAAGGATATAATAAATTATACTGATAGAGCTTTTTTAAACAAATTCTGAATAAAATCTTCTTCACAATAAAGTAACTATGAAGATAGTACTTAAATTTTCACATATTTTTGGTATTTTGACCTTGAAATGACCTTGACATTGACCTTAAAGTGGTCGTTGTTGTATGTCAATATGATGCACACAATAATATCATTAATATCCCCACAAGTCTTTAGTATAAACTGTATAAACAAAACTGTCACATTTGAACATAAAACTTGCAACAAGTAAGAAATTTAAGGCGGCCATCTTGGACGCCATCTTGGATTGCCGGGTCCGCACCACGCGCTGGCAATTTATGCCGCCAGTTCCATATACTACAGACAAACATTTTGGTATATAACATTGCTTGTTCTACTTTTATGGCCACCTACTCCTTAAATAAGCCACTTTTTGACTGATTGTCACTCCACTATCACATCTACCCATTGGTTACTATAGAGACCGGCTAAAGACGGCCATAAAACACGTGGTAATCGATAAGTCACCCATCGGTTACCATGGACACGGGCCATAAATTACGTCTGAAATCAATAAGTTACCTAAGGCAATGGTTTAAATTTGAAGTTTTAGCAATTATATAGAGAAGGAGACTGAAATAAATTCTTAAAGGTATTATTATGTCTTTATTCAAAATGAAAGAACAAGAGTATAAAATAATATTAATACAGAGTTTTTATTTAAATAAAATGCAGAGATTGAAATATTTTGTAGAATTGAGGCCTAAATGAATATATGAAAGTAATAAGAGAGAAAAGAAAACGGTTATATTATGTAAGTTATACTACAGATATTAAGAAAAAGAACAAATAGAAGGAAGGATAGGAGCTTGTGTGCAGTGTTTATAAGAAAGAGTAGAAAATAAGAAAAGAGAAAGATATAAAAGTATTTATATGAATAAATTGCAGAGTTTTAGAAAAGGCATAACAGATGTTACGATAGTAATGACACAAAACAGTATGCTTCTATTACTTTTTCTTCACTTTACATATTTTTTTTCTTTTCTCCATTGTCCTGCTGAAAGAAGAAAAGAGAAAGAAAGAAAGGAATAATTGATGCATAAATGAATATTTGAAAGTAATAAGAGAGAAAAGAAAAGGCTTATATTATCTAAGTTATACTATGGATATTAATAAAAAGAACAAATAGAAGAGAGAAAGAAAGAAAGAAAGAAAGAATGAGGTACCCGAGGTACTGACGCCGTGATTTTAATTTTTTTTATGTAAGTTCTACTACGGATATTAATAAAAAGAACAAATAAAGAGAGAAAGAAAGAAAGAAAGAATGACGTACCCGAGGTACTGACGCCGTGATTTTATTTTTCTTCTAAGTGTCGCTATATAGCGGGTACTTGCATACATGCATTGTTGTGTACAAGTTAATTCCCTTCCCAGGTATCGTTTCTAATGTGCGTGTTAATTCCCTTCCCGGGTATCATTTCAACTGTACGAGTTAATTCCCTTCCCGGGTATCATTTCAATTGTATGAGTTAATTCCCTTCACGGGTATCATAGCTACTATTTGAGTTAATTCCCTTCGTGGGTACCATTGCTACTGTGCGAATTAATTCCCTTCCCGGTTATCATTTCTTTTGTACAAGTAAATTCCCTTCTCGGTATCATTTCTCCCCTAATCTCGGCGCAAGAAAAAGGTAAGTACCAGACTACCCCCACAGCATTTTTTTTTCTCTTAAAAAAATCAAAAGTGTCGCTCTGTTGTGGGTACTGGCAGGCATATTTCTTCACTAAAGATTTCTTTTCTCCATTGTCTCACTGAAAGAAGAAAGGAGAAAGAAAGAAAGAAAGAAGTGCCTGGCGGTAAATTAATAATTTGCAGATATGGATAAAATGCATAATTGATAGTATGAAAGCTATAAGACTGAAAAGAACATGCTGATATTACTTACTTATTCACTTTAGGTATTTATTTTCCCCCTTGTCTCATGTTAAAGAAGAAGGAAGAAAGAGAGAAAAAAAGAAAGGGGTACCGCAGCCGCCGTATTTTTTCTTGAAATTTTCTAAGTGTCCCTCTTTTGTGTGTACTGGTTTTAATGCATAGTAGTATTTTAACTGTGGGTACTGGTATTAATTTCTATTGTGGGTACCTAGTCTCCCCTCTTCTTGGGGGAAGAAAGTATGCGGCCGCCGCCGTATTTTTTCTTGAAATTTTAAAAGTGTCGCTCTATCGTGGGTACTGGTGTATATGCATAGTATGATTTCAAATGTGGGTACTGGTTTTGGGTACTGGTATTACTGCATAGTATCATTTCAACTGTGGGTACTGGTATTAATTTCTATTGTGGGTACCTAGTCTCCCCTCTTCTTGGGGGAAGAAAAACACAAGTACCTGGCCGCCGCCGTATTTTTTCTTGAAATTTTCTAAGTGTCGCTCTGTCGTGGGTACTGGTATATATATATATATATATATATATATATGCATAGTATGATTTCAAATGTGGGTACTGGTGTTACTGCATAGTATCATTTCAACTGTGGGTACTGGTATTAATTTCTACTGTGGGTACCTAGTCTCCCCTCTTCTCGGGGGAAGAAAAACACAAGCGCCCAGCCAACGTCGCCGCCGTATTTTTTCTTGAAATTTTCTAAGTGTTGCTCTCTTGTGGGTACCATTATTCATGCATAGTCTTGTACGAGTTATATCCCTTAGACCGTACCGGGTATATATCTTTGGGTATCTAGTGTTAGGGTTCCCTTTCTCTCGGCGCAAGAAGGACACAAGTTCCCGGGTAACGCCGCCGCCGTATTTTGTCTTGAAATTTCCTAAGTGTTGCTCTATTGTGGGTACTATCTTTCCTGTAGAAGTCTGTACGAGTTATATCACTTCTAGACCAGGTATGGATATTATTAACTATTTAAATTAGATAAACTCTGGATACCCAGTCTCTCCCCTTCTCTACCCGCAATAAAATAGAAGTATTCTAATACAGGCGCCGCTGTATTAATCTTTGAAAAATTTCTAAGTGTTGTTCTGTTGTGGGTATTACCAGCCTTAAAAATTTGACAAAATACCCCTATCTAAAATTATGGGTGCCTCTTAAATATGTATTTATATCGCTTTTAGACATACACCACTGTATAATCACTTGCGTCAGTACACAAGGCGAAATTGAACCTTTTTCCAAATCAAAGTGTTATTCTGTTGTGGTTACTTCCAGCCTTAAAAATTTCCCAAAACACCCCTAGCCTAGTTACGGGTGCCTCTTGAATATTTATTTATATCGCCTTTGAACATACACCACTGTGTAATCACTTGCGCCAATACACAAGGCGAACTTGAGCCATTTTCCAAAGTTGGAATTTGTATACTTTTCATCTGGGTACTGTGATCTGAAGAATTCCGACACAAACACCCCTATATACGTTACCCGGTGCCATTACTATCACTGCACCACTTTATAATCACTTTACAATCACTTGCGCCAATATAATAGGCGAAATTATACAGATGACCGAAAATGGAAAATTCCAAGTTTGGAACCCGGTTCCAAAGTTGGTTTTGGAAGAGGCTCTGTTGAGAGTTTCTTATATTTGTTATCAAAAGAAAGCCTCAACACATTGTAGGTTCTTCAGATTTACTGATAGCAAAACAGAAAATTTTCCTATTTTCTCCAACTAACTTACAGATTCTCAAGAATAATTTTATTTAGGAAGTATTAATTTTTGTGGATTTAATTTTAACTAAGTTAAAAAATCTTTTAACAACATATTGATCTCAACACAGATCAATAATTTTAACGAATTTAAGCTAACAAACATTAATTGTAAGCTCAAATCAATGAGTACAAAAAAGAATCTCCCTGGAAACAATATAAGATACAAAGAAATTATTTATGGAACAAAGAAAAAGAAAATATTAAAGCCTTGCACTATAGTATTAATCAATGAGACTCAGAAAAAAGAGAAAACAAATAATATAAGCAAATAGCCTGCTTAATAAGTAAATAAATATAATATAATGGTTTTAGTTTCAAATGAAAAAAAAAATAAAAAGTAAAAATAGCCCTTTTTCGCTCACCTGAGCACAAAGTGCTCAGGGCGAGCTTTTCTGATCAGTCTTTGTCCGTCCGTCTGTCTGTCATCAACTTTTTTATTCAAATGACATCTCTTCTGAAACCAAAGGGCCAAATTAAATAAAACTTGCCTGGGATGTTCCTTGCATGAAGCTCTACTAAGATTGTTCAATTGCAATTCTGGTTCACTGGAGCTAAAATTAGATTTTAAAGTTGGATCTTTAAAAATCTTCTTCTCCGAAACCTCAAGGCCTGGAGCTTAGATATTTAATATGAAGCATCATCTAGTGGACCTCTACCAAGTTTGTTCAAATTATGACCGTGGGGTCAAAAGTGACCTTACCCCAGGGGTCAGTTGATTTTACACAGATTTATATAGGGAAAACTTAAAAATCTTCTTGTCAGAGACCACTAGGCCTAGAGTTTAGATATTTGGTGTGCAGCATTGTCCAGTGGACCTTTACCAAGTTTGTTCAAATCATGGCCCCTGGGTCAAAAATGGCCCAGCCCTGGGGGTCACTTGTTTACATAGAGTTATATAGGAAAAAGTTTAAAAAGTCTTCACATCAGAAACCAAAAGGCATAAAGCTTAGATATTTTGTATGTAGCATTGTCAAGAGCACCTCTACCAAATTTGTTCAAATCAAGGCCCCTGCTTCAAAAATGGCCCGCCCCATGGGTCACATGTTTTACATAGATTTATATAGCAAAAACTTTAAAAATCTTCTTTTCAGATACCACAAGGCCTAGAGTTAAGATATTTGGTGTACAGCATTGTCTAGTAGACCTCTACCAAGTTTGTTCAAATCATGGCTACTGGGTCAAAAATGGCCCCGCCCCAGGGGTCACATATTTTACATAGAGTTATATAGGAAAAGTTTTAAAAATCTTCTTGTCAGAAACCACATGGCCTAGAGTTTAGATATTTGGTGTGCAGCATTGTCTAGTGGACCTCTACTCAGTTTGTTCAAATCATGACCCTGGGGTCAAAACTGGCCCCACCTGGGGGTCATTTGATTTTACACAAGGATTTATATAGGGAAATCTGCTGCTCTGAAACACCAAGGGCAATGCCTTCAATTGTTTGTTGTTATGTCTCCCCCCAACCCCGCCCTTCTGATGGAAACATATTGTTTTTGCCTTGTCCATTGGGTGTCTGTTTGTCTGTCTGTCTGTCACACTTCGTTTCTTTTCAATAACTTGAGTACCAGTTGACCCAAAGTCTTCAATCTTCACAGGGTTATTGCTCTATTGAGTACAAAAAATCCCTTTTGTGTTTTGGGTCAGTAAGTCAAAGGTCATTGTCAGCGGGACCTCTAGAGTGAAAACCATTTCCACTCAATAACAGGATTACCATTTCGCCCAGAGCCTCCAAACTTCATAGGATGATTGCTTTTACTAAATAGAAAAACCATGTTGTTTTTGGGGCTAGTATGTCAAAGGTCAGGGTCACAGGGACCTGTAGAGTGAAAACTATTTTTGCAGAGTAACTGTAGTACCATTACACCCAGAGCCTTCAAACTTTATAGGATAATTGTATTAGAAGAACCCTATTGTTAGGGTCCATAGGTCAAAGGTTAAGTTCACAGGGACCTGTAGAGTGAAAACTGTTTCTGCTCAGAAACTGGAGTACCATTTTACCCAGAGCCTTCAATCTTCATAAGATGATTGTCTTATACAGTAAAAGAAAACAATCATTTTTGGGGTCAGTAGGTCAAAAGTCAAGGTCACAGGGACCTGTAGAGTGAAAACTATTTCTTCTCAGTAACTGGAGTATCATTACACCAAGAACCTTCAAACTTTATAGGGTAATTATATTAGAAGAACCCTATTGTTTTTGGGGTCTGTAGGTCAAAGGTCAAAGTTACAGGGACCTGTAGAGTAAAACTATTTCTACTAAAAAGATTGAGTACCATTACACTCAGAATCGTCAAACTTATTGCAAAGCTTTTCAAACTTGCACCTATAAAAACCAATAACGATATTTGTAACACCAGCAATGAGACTCAGGTGAGCGATTTAGGGCCATCATGGCCCTCTTGTTACTTTAAAGAATAATTGGTCACCAACTAAACCTTCTGTTTAGTTCGTGACTGGTTATTCATTATAAGTTTAATACCTTCACACGCGATTTAAATTACGTATGTCAAGTTGAAACAAATAATTGTTATAAGTCGCGCTCGGTCAAATGGCTATGGCCTGTACTGAGGGTAAACAACTCAATTTCTGTTTTGTTCTCATTCCTGTGAAGTTTGGTTAATGTGGAGTCAGTGGTTTCAGAGGAGATGTTGTTTTTAAGAAACTGCAAGACGATGGACGCCAGACACAGGCGGATAAAAAAAAAGACTTGTGTCAACATTTAGGTTTTTAGTATAAATTATGAGATTTTTCAAAATCTTCAATTAGAAAATGTATTATTGCTACTGATGTTTGCTCAACAGCAGACCAACTGCCAGAGTACTCAGGTGAGCAATCTAAGGCTATCATAACTCTATTAATTGTTTCTTGAAGAATGTTAAAAAACTCTGCATGTGGTTCAGATTAAATAAACTACTCTTTTCTAAAAGAGTACCTGAAGCTATTTAACTGGGTTTGGTTAGAAGGGGTGTTCCCAGAATTACGGAAGGAAGCCTTGTTTAAAAACTGTACTTAAAGATCCAGAAGAGCCACAGTAATACAGCCCCCACATCCCTTACTGGATAATGGAAAGAACTGGCAAAAGCCAGACTCCAGTATTTCTTACAGTTTAAAAACATCTTTAATGCATTCAATCTGGGTTTTGCAAAGGGAGAAGTACCTTTCACAGGCTACAACAGGAGGTTAATTTTGCAAAAAATAGGTCAAGGATCATTGTTTTAGTTATTTACTTCACCTTACATCAGTGTTTGACCTTACTTGGCACACTGGAGTTTTATACAAAATAAAACATTATGGAATTACAGGACTGTCCATGCACATATTACATAAAGATCCTTCCTAGATGGAAGAAAGATAACAGTTAAGGTCAACAGTGACTTTTCTGATTACAGTTAGATAGGGGTACCCTTAAAGCAGTGAGTTGACCCCTTTGTTATTTCAATTTCTACCATAATAAATTGGTTTCCTTAAACAAGTTTCAACTTTTAAGTTTATTTTAACATTTTTCAATATCATAATATATTTCATACGTAAAAATGAAATATAAATTCATATATAAACATTTACACATGATCAAAGAGGACAACATTTATTCCAAAAATACAAAGTATACATCTTTTAAGTATAGATTAGTAAATAAATTATAAACAGTTCAATATCAACATATAAATTACTGGTGTGAGACCGTTTGTTTTAAAGATCAACATTTCTAATAGTGTTTTTCAACTTCCATCTGACTAGGTAAGTTTGTGTGATTGACTTTTTGTGTCAATAATGTCCAGTTAATCTCCATCTCATATTGTGATATTTGGACTGTCTGATACAAGATACTCAGAGCAGTGTTTGTTTAACTTCTGTCCCTTTCTCTATTTTTAGCTCACCTGAGCAAATGCTCAGGGTGAGCTATTGTGATCACCCTGTGTCCGTCGTCCGTCATCAACAATTTACTTTAAATGACATCTCCTAAACCACAAGGCTATTTTTAACCAAACTTTACAGAAATGTTCCTTATGTTGACCTTTTCTCAAATTGCTCAAACCTTTCCACTCCATTGCACATAAGGGGTGCAAAAGCTAAAAAGGGAAAAAAATTCAAACAACATCTCCTCCTAAACAGTTGGGTGATTTTTCACCAAATTTTACAGAAATATTCCATACATAGCCCTCTATTAAAATTGCTAAAACGGTTCTGCTCCATTTAACAAAATGGCTGCCAAAGCTAAAAATAGATTTTCATCAATATTTGGCTTAAAATGACATCTCCAAAACCACTTGGCCATTTTAAACCAAATCTGACAGAAATGTTCCTTATAATGCCCTTTTCTAAAATTGCTCAAACCGTTCCGCTTCATTGCACATAAGGGCTCCAAAAGCTAAAAATAGAAAAAAATTCAAACAGCATCTCCTCCTCATTGGCAAGGTAGTTTTCCATAAATTTCACGGAAATGTTACTTACATACCCCTGCTTTAAAATTGCTTGAACGGTTCTGCTCCATTGAACACAAGGGGGATCAGTGATCACATGTGTCGCCTGATAATAGCCAATTAAACAGTAGTATTAAGAGGTGACTGGACAGTTTGTAGGCTAAAACACATCTTTTTTATTCAAGGGCCATAACTCAGCCAAAAATCATTCAACCGATAAACCTGTAAGACATGCACAAGTACTTGAGGTAAAGAACAATCCTGTAACATTTCATTTAAATTGCTTTAGTAGTATAAGAGAAGTAGTTCGCACAAACTTTAAAAATAAAAATCATTAAAGGGCCATAACTCTCACAAAAATCATTGAACTGGAAAATGCTGACGATATGCACAACTTAACTTGGTACTGATCATTCCTGTAAAGTTTGGATGAAATCGCACCAGTAGTTTCTGAGGAGTAGTCCGGAAAAGTTTTTTGATGGACAGACAGACAGATGGATGAACAGACAGACAGATGATGGGGAAGTGATCCCTATATGCCATGGCTACTTTTTAGCATGTCACAGCTACTGTGAAGCCTGCAACACAAAATTCATTATTTGGCCAAAACGCCTTTTTCATTCAAGGGCTATAACTCGGCCAAAAATCATTCAACTGAAAAACCCGTTAAATATGCGCAAGTACTTGAGGTACTGATCAATCCTGTAAAATTTCATTCAAATTGCATTAACAGTATAAGAGAAGTAGTCTGGACAAACTTTAGAAATAACAAGAATGTCACTGTAAGATGACAATGCCCCCGAACGTGGTGTTTTGACCTTCGACCTGAGAACCAGTCATTTAGTGGTCAAGGTCAAATAAATATAGGTCAGTGGGAAGGTCTTATCCAAAGGGGGTTGTGTCCAAGTATGAAGTAATTCCATTTACTTTTAAGGAAGTTATGGGCAATGTTAAAGTTTTTGGACAATTGGATCTTCAAGGTGAAGGTCATTCAGGGGTCAAGGTCAAACAAATATAGGTCAGTGGGAAGGCCTTGTCCAAAGGGATGTTGTGTTTAAGTATGAAGTGTATCCACTTATCAATTTGAAAGTTATGGCCAAATATTAGTTTTTGGACAATTGGATATTCAAGGGGTCAAATATAGGTCAGTGGAAAGGTATTGTCCAAAGGGGTGTTGTGTCCAAGTATGAAGTAAATCCATTTACTAATAAGAAAGTTATTGCCAATGTTAAAGTTTTCGGACGGACTGATGGACGGACGGACTGACGGACGGACTGACGGACAGTTCAAAAACTATATGCCTCCCTTCGGGGGCATAAAAATCATAAATGGGCCATAACTCTCACAAAAATCATTGTACTGTAAAATGCCGACAATATGAACAACTAGACTTAGTACTGATCATTCCTGTAAAATTTGTATGAAATCGCACCAGTAGTATCTGAGGAGTAGTCTGGACAAGTTTTGTGATGGACGGACAGATGGACGATGGAGAAGTGATCCCTATATGTCTCGGCTACTTCGTAGCAGGCGACACAAAAATGGCCACTGGAGCTTCAATATGTGGCTTCAAATGAGATCTCTTCACATCTATGTTTGCTTAACGGTAGACCCTCAGGCAAAGTACTCAGGTGAGCCATCAAGGGCCATCATGGCCCTTTTGTTTAACCTGGACAAGCTGGCAATTGTGCTTGATAGTACATTTATTTCATGAATTAATGCAATTTTGTGCAAAATTCAGAAATTGTGTGTGCATGCGCGCGTGTGTGTGTTTGCAATTTATTAAATCTAGCTAAAGATGCACAAGCTGATTTGCACTCACTCTTGTGTGCGAATGGGAAAAAGATTGTACTTCAAAATATCTCAAAAAAAAAAAAAAAAAAAAAAAAAAGAACAAAGTTGCCCCAGTCCTAGTTTTCACCTAACATAAACAAGAAGCATTGCTGACCTGGTTTTGGGTCTGTTATTAAGTAAACATCAATAAAGCCAAATTAAGTAAATACTAAAACAATTACGGTAATAAATACTGGATTTATTATATTCAATAAATTATTATTAAACAATATGGAGAGAAGTGAGATATATTCCATAAATTATTATTAAACAATATAGGGATTAGATATATTCCATAAATTATTTTTAGACAATACAGAGAAAAGCAAATATAATGTTCAACAATTGCCAGTTGATTCTGAAAATATGTATTCTATCGGAAAATATAATTTTATTCGACTATTATATTCACATCTCAATTATTTCAAAAATGAATATATTTAGAAAAATTTAGAAAAATTTAGAAAGTTCTTTTTGTGTTATGTAATCCAAACCAGAGATGTTGACTAGTATTGAAACAAAATACAATGAATCTCAACAAGATACCATGCCATGGTGCCCATATATATATATACTCAGAAATGAGAGGGCTGGTGGAGCTGCAAAACAGGGGATTGTGTCTGCCTACAACCAAAATGCCAGACTATTTTTCCCCCATACCATTTATCCCCCTGACTATTCTCTCCCATACCATTTCCTCCCCCTGACTGTTTTTTTCCCATACCATCCCTCCCCTGACTGTTTTCACCCATACCATTCCTCCCCTGACTGTTTTCACCCATACCATCCCTCCCCTGACTGTTTTCACCCATACCATCCCTCCCCCTGACTGTTTTCACCCATACCATCCCTCCCCTGACTGTTTTCACCCATACCATCCCTCCCCTGACTGTTCTCCCCCAAAATCAAAATATGCAGACTGTTCTCCCCCAATATTTTATATTAACTTCCTTATGTTGATTTATATAATGAATGATGAATTTGATAAAAAAAATTCATGTGGCATGATCATGGTTTTAGGGTTTTTACTCTTTGTGCATGTTAAGAAATGAATTATTCTAAATTTGAAAATGTTTACATTTACAATTGCCATATGTACCATTGTGCAAGTTTAATGATTTAATCAAAGAAATATGATCATAATTATGTATTGTATTATAATGAGCAATTAACTTGTTGAAACTTTATACATATATATCAAATTTCATGAAAATTGAATGATGTTTAGAAAATCACTTTATACTTCAGATGAAAATATTTCATTATTTTGCTTTAAAGAATTTTAGTATATTCATTTCTTGATGCACATCATATATTTTAATCTCTTCAGCATCTCCTTTTGAGCATTGACGCTCCAGGGGGAATTAGAATTGAACAGAACAAATTGTTATATATAATTCATTCAGGCATACATAACTTATACATGGGGATGTGTATATTATGTTACAAATTCTTACAATGTACATCTGTTTATTCCAAAAATTAATCAACACCTTTATCACTGCGATAATTAATACAAGCTTCTATAGGCTATGATTTTAATTTATGATTTAATGCCAAATAACTATTTGTTCTTCTTGTTATTTATTAGAAGGTCTTCTGTGTTAAATGGAACAACCTCATAAATTACTTTTAAGTATGTGTAAAGTATGTGTTACAATTGCTGTTCTATCCCATGATTCATATTATCAAATGAATATTTTTCATTATACTATAATTATTTTCATGAATACAACATATATTTGAACTATAAAACATAAATATATTGTTTTACAAAATTAAATGAAGATTTATTGAATAAGTATTTTCTTCCGATGAAATAAATATTTCACAGAATGTAATTAATAATGCATTATATGTAGGGATGTCAACGAATACCTAAAACGTTATCCGGATACTCGTATAGACTATCCGGATACTATCCGGATACTCGTATAAAATCGACGACTAGACGATCTCAATGTTCCAATTCCTTGGCTTAACATTTGATGTATGTTTTACATATTGTTCCGGTAGTCATATTACAGGTGATAAGACAGTTTCACAAAACAATAACTGTTTTTGTATCTACGTGTAAATAAAGATGATAATACAAAGACATGTTGTTGACTGTTTTTAGTTTTCTTGTGGCCACTGAAGTATATTTTCTGGCCAATACGAATGTGCGGCAAGTCTAAGTTTCTAACGAAAACGTCATTCGTCCGTTTATTGTTTATTTTTTCCATGGTCTGTCCATTTTACTTTCTAAATATGATATGTCATTTAAACTTCTTTAAAGATATCATTTTAATATCACCGTATATCAAAATGTTATTTTATTAATCTATTCTTTCATACAGCTACATGTATTTATGCAGCTTACGGTACTATGTGAGCGCAAACAAAATAAGACAAAAGAATGATTTCAAACGTGTTTGAAGTTTTAATAGACTTCAAAACGTTTCTGTCTGTTTGTTTTTCGCTGTTTTGCTTTCCGATCACGTGAAGTATTTCGAAACGTCGGATGTTATTTTAGGAGGCATGTTGCTGAGAATGGTTCTTATTTTTTTAATATGAATGCTTTGGAATTCTAGAAAAGAATGATTGTTTGACACATTAAAATTATAACGCTTGTTTTAGAAAATCATTGATTGGATACATCGTTTGAGTACTCACATTTTGACTGGATATTCTTTTAGTATTGCGTTAAAACTATTATAGGATTATTTGCGGAAGTTACCGTGTACCCCATAATTGCCATGTTTGACACTGCTAATTGTTTTACAATGGGGCAAGATATTCTTATATAGACTCTATAAACACAATGGATTAAGGTAATTGAAACACAATGGGGTGTCGCGTTGTATCCAACATAGTATCCGGATATCCAAGTACTCGGATACTCGTTGACATCCCTAATTATATGATATAAACTTTGAATTATACCATATTAAAATATTGGATAAAGAACAAAAATATCACTTACTGAATTTTGCAACATTAGACATGCATAGGAGAGACAACCCAGGATACTACACTCCACCTATAAAAAAGGGTCTTTTAGAAAATATTAATAGTATTTACATGTGGAGTCTTTCATAAATAATGGGTACCTGAAGCTTTCCCCAGGAGAAAATCAAGATTTGTTTACTGGTAATGTTTGAAATAAAAATATCAGTGAGAAAAATTTACTTTTGAAATATTGCATGGTCAAATTATTCATTCTCACTAAATAAAGCAAGACTTTCTTTAACGGCCACTTTTTAAGGGCTCAAAATAACTACTTCAAACTTGCGCTATTTACAACAAAAAGGAGGTCTGACCAATATATATAGATTAAAATACTTGTTGTACTATGAGAAATTTATAGTTTGGAGGCAATACTTTTATTTATTAATATTCTGAAATCCATCCATCCATCCATCCATCCATTTGAGGCTTTGAGCTTATTTATTGTTGTTACTGGTTGGCCACATGACCGACGCCCCCTGAAGAGATTAGTTATTTTATGCTGTGGGGGAAATGCAAGATACAGAAAGCGTCCCATTCCAGAGACACCCGTTTTTTTTGCATGTTCAGTGTATAGCGCTGACACATGGGACCTCTGTTTAACGTCTCATCTGAAAGACTATTAGTAATGTTAGTGGAGGAGCTGGGGATCGAAATTGGGACCACTGGTTTACCAGTCCAGTGCATTACCACTGGACTACATCCGCTCCATTCCCTTCTGAAATGTTTGTTTAATAGCCCTTACTTTATACTAAATGCGTTATTTTGTTACAGAAGTCCCTTCTGATTGGACGTCAAAATAATGTTGTGAAGAAGACCGTGGGAAAAGTACTTTAAACTGTGTTTACACAGACTGGTCTGGCTGTCAACATATATTGAAAATTTGCATCAATTAATCGGATTTAATCTGTGGTGGTGTGATTCAAAGCATAGAATATCGATATAATGATTTAAACTGGAATTACAGTGTAATTCAAAAGAATTAAGAAGCATCAAAGTTATTTTTTCATTTATATTTCTGCCTAGTAATCTTCAACCTCCTTAGATGTAAGTGAAGTCATTATTTATACAATGACATATTTTCTGGCCTTCATCGGGTATTATTTGATTTCATCGAGGTCAGAGCTGATAAAGAATCTAAGAATATTTCCTGTTTTTCTAGGTTTATTTTATAGAACCCAGCTCATTGCTTTTTCAATGCCAAACATTTCCTGTTATGTAAACTGATGTATTTTATGGTAACCTATCAATCAGAGTGACCTTTTTTTCTGGAATTGGTACAGCAGTGGCTACTTTGCCTGTATTTAGATCTTTTGATCCATCAGTATATAATTATATGCATTTCACCTGTATAGTTAATTTCAAAGTGAGACTCAGTTTCACAGTCCATGATGTAACATGGCATGACTATCAACTGGCCACCCCAATCTCGGAAAGAGCATATAGTCGGTGACTTGTCTATCTGTCCAGATTTGTCAAGAGTATTACTGAAACACTAATGAAGGTACTAAAGGCCCGGTCACACTGCCCGAACTTTGTTGGAGCGTTCCTTGAATGTTAGGGAGAGGGGACCGAATTTCGACAACACTCGTCACCGCGCACAAAATGGGAAAAAAATCGAAAACACGGGCGTTGCCTTAGCGGTGCACCGCTGAAGCCGGCGTTGCTGTAGCGTTGGCTTAATGGGAGCGAGCGGTAGCGAGCGTTGGTTTAGCAGTGAAGCGAGCGTTGATAGAGCTGCGCTCTGCGCATGCGAGCGTTGGCTCAGTGGGGGTTCAAAGTTGGTTTAGCGGCATACCGCTTTTGACTACGGAGCTGAACGGATAGCTTTGATAGAAGTTCTGATCGAGTTTTGATAGTCGATAGTCCATTTCTCCCCGTAGTTATAGCCAAATTCTGGTCTCGCTCCGACACCTCCATAACAACGCCAAACCAAAGTTCATCACCGCAACTGATCGCTGCTTCAACGCCCAACACCGTTCCAGCAATCCCGTGTCCGCTCGTAAAATGCTTACAACCGCTCCACCAAAGTTTGTGCACCGTTTAATCACCCCCGGGGAAAGCTGGCGAAGCAGCGGTGGTCCAATGTTCAAGATTTCTGCATTGGTCTAGCGGACCCAAGCGTCCACGAACTTGCATCTAGCGGTGCCAAACTTTGACTGGGCGTTGTTGGAGTGGTGGTGAACTTTGCCGGAGCGGAAAATTGCCCGCTTCTCACCGCTCGCAATATTTTGTGCAGCTCAAAACATTTGGAGCAGTAGGAGGGACCATAAGCGTTGGCCGAGCGTATACGGCGTTGCCTTAACGGGGGCCAACTTCTGGTGAACGGTAACGAGCGGTGATGATTTTTTTTCACCGCTCCAGGAACGCTCCAGCAAAGTTCTTGCGGTGTGACCCGGCCTTTACTTATAACTTCACCAAATGATATAGGACATTGAGAGTAAGTGCAGTGCACAAAAACCATAACTTATCTTTTCTAGTTTTCTCATCTGCCCTTAGTACATTTTGCTTGTCCAGAGCAAATCTCTTAAACAATGAAAGGCATTTTAGTTGATATTTGGCACATTGATAGAGGGGAATGCCAGGAAGTGCAGTGTCCAAGAACCATAACTCTAGCTGCCCCCTTTTTTTTTAGTTATTTTCCTTTATAAGTTTAGTTATTATGTTATAATGCTTTTCCAGAGCATAACTCTAAAATAATTGATGGGATTTAGTTGATATTTAAGATATTGATAAAGAGTGTATACATGAAGTGCAGTGTTGAATAATAGTAACTCTGCCTTGCCCCATTTTTCAGTTATCTCTCTTTATTACATTTTTTAATGCTTGATGGATTTTGTCCAAAGTATAATTCAAAAACCAAAGAAGAGATTTACTAACAACTTCATAAGATGATAAAGGACATTCAGAGTAATTGCAGTGCACAAGAACTGTAACTCATCTTGATTAGTTTTCAGATTATCTCCCCTTAGTGCATTTAGCTTGTGTGGGGCACAGCTGTAAAACTATTTATGGCATTTAGTTAATATTGGGCACATATATAGAGGGAAGTGGCAGGAAGTGCAGTGTTGAAGAATGATAACATTAGCCTCCCCCATTTTTAGCTCTCTTGTTTCTAAGGAAAAAATCAAACTATTGTGGTTGCTGATTCAGCAGGCGGCATCATGGGCAGCGTCGTGAAAAACATTTAATGTTCTGATTATTCATAAACTGTAAGGCTTAGAGGTGTAGCATTGTCAAGTAGTCCTCTACCATGTTGCTTCAAATCATGACCCTAGGGTTAATATTGACCCCACCCTTGGGCTTATATATAGTTTTATATGAAAAACTTTGAAAATCTTCTTTTCTAAAACCGATTGCAACAGAGCTTTGTAATTTGATGTGAGGCATCCTCTAGTACACCTCTACTAAGATAATTCATATCATATCCCTTAGTTGAAAATTAGCTGCACCCCAGCGGACACTTGGTTATGCATAGACTTAATAGCAAAAAACTATAAATGAGAAAGCACAAAGCCTTTAAACTTAACACACACACCTTTCCCCTGCCTCTCCACCCCCATCCCCACCCCACAAATAATCATTTTCTTTTGACTGTTTTTTGAATTATAAGTACATACTTGCCCCTGACAAGGAGCCTCTAACAGGCTGGTATTGTGGGGTTATTAACATTCAGTGATAGCTTTAGTTGTATTTTATAGCAGTATTTTTACTCCAGTCTATACTTAGAAAAATACTAAAAAGAATAAAACCATTTTGAAATAGTGCTACTATGGGAAGAATCCATCAGTTCTACCGAATTTTTTGTTGATTAAGCCTTAAAAAGACTAAAGGAAAACATTGTTAACACTCTGGAGATTTCATTTTAAATCAAGCCTTTTTGAAAGTTTGCCTTGATGATATCCAAGTCAAGTTTAAGTTCAAAAACAGGTCATGTAGGATTAGAAACTCAGTCACCTGGCCAAATTGTAGGAAAACCTTTTAAACACTTTGGAGACATATTTTTGATTTAGTCTTTATGGAAGTTGCTCAGAATGTTTGCCTTCATGATATTTCCATTAAGTTCAAAACCAGGTCATGTTTGATTACAAACTAGGTCACCAGGCCAAATCATAGGAAAACCTTGTAAACACTGGAGACTACTTTTTTCCTCAAGTTTGAATGAAAGTTGCTCAGAATGTTTGCCTTTATGATATCTGGGTAAAGTTTTGAACTATGTCATGTGGTATCAAAAACTAAGTTACCACGCCAGATCAAAGGAAAACCTTGTGAACACTCTAGAGACCACACTTTTTATTGACAAGGATCTTCTGATCCGCGTCTTATGGAATGCATGGGGCGTAATGTCTATGGAGTTGTGTGACAGATTGATAGAAAGGAAGTCAATGATTTTCAAATAGCGATCTTAGAATTATGTCTCAAGGGAATGAAAATATGGTGATTTCATTTCCCAGAAATGGTTGTTAACTGCAATGAAATGTTTATGTTGGCGATGTGAGTAACGAAATGTCCCTTTGAATAAATGCCTTTTTTTGATTGAGGAACTCAAGAAGACATGGAAGGAATGTCCCACGAAAATTTAAGAAGCTTTGGGATTAGGCAATGCTTAGAAATGACTTGAAAGCATGCTTGTAAGAATAACTGACAACTGCGAGAAATATTTGACTCTGAAACTTCGTAGTAAGCATTTGTACTTTTTTTGTGATTAAGGTGAAAGTATTTACGGTCGAAGTAGAGAATCCGCAAGTTTTCAGGTTACATGATGCTGGAATGTACTCTCTTTTTCAGCCAATAAAATGAAAGAATGTAAATCCTGTGGTGTTTATATTTTCATTAGCATCAACGGAGCACGCGCCATTTTGAAAGGAAGCTGAAAGTCCAGAATGGTAAGAGGTTTTCAGGCAAATGTGCATCAAGGATGCCAGATATTTGAGCCATACAATGGCGTACAGTGTACAGCTATGGCTCTTGTTAAGTCTTAATTGCATGTGCTCTGAATCAGCCTGTATTACCATAAACAACCTGTTTCACCACAATGTAAAAAAATACACAGAGCCATATATAACAATATATGAAAGAGAGGTTAAAAAGAAAATATAGCTGAATCTATTTGGCATTGATATAAGAAACACTGAAATAATGAGCTGTTGATTATGTTATCAGGACAATTAGTTAGTTGGTGCAAGATTTTTGATAACCTTCTCACTTGATAAGAGTCCCATTATTGGCGGCGCCGAGAACGGCGACGCCTATATTGGAATAGTGTTTCATTTTGTACCATGCGCTGACGTAATCAATTTGGGAGAATCTTGGATCATTATAAATGTAAAAATATCCAATTATTCTGTACATCACTTAAAATATGTCACTTCATAAATCGTATTTATTAATTTTAAAAATAAATTAACCCAAATCAGGTAAGTTTGTATTTTTAATCAAAAGTTTTTGATGCAAAAATTACATATTTAATTACTTTTCCCAAAACAAATCAAAGCGCTGCAAATACTTGTGTATTCACTGCATTTATCTAGCAGTGTGTTGCTACTTAATCTGAAATGCAAATATTTGTTAATTCTTTCAACTATAGCTATATAAAGAAAGGTGAAGCCGAGTGGTTAAAAGGTCGGACTTGTACTCTAAGGATAGCTAGTCAAGACACGAGTTCGAACCCCGTCAGCGGCCGTGTCGGCATCGGTTATTTCCTTCAGCAAGAAACTTTATTCTCATTACTTAGTACTGGTTGGTTCCAGGTACGGATTTGAGAATGATTCTATTAGCTAAATAAAATTGATTTGTATCGAAATAAAATTGATTTGTATAAACTAACTTGAAAATAGAAATTGTACAAAATCTGTCGTTTTAATGCAATAATAAAGAATGACTCTGTCTTTGTGAATACAGACACAAGGATGAATTTGAAGAACACTCTTACTTTGCTGGAGTCAATTCTGTCGTTATAGTTACAAAAAAACATATCTATTCACTATGCCACTAAACCGTTAAACCGTGAATATGATAGAGTACCAGTTGTTCTACGTTATTATGCGTATAAGAAAATATTTAGTAGTAAAGCCCTTCATCTATTATAGGAGAATGTGTACTCCATAGTTGATTACCTATCGGAAGCACTGTCAGGTCGGCAGCTCTCTTTGTTCCAATTTCAGAAATACACTCACACTGCTACTGCTACACAAAAATTCGTTTCCCGTTTCCTACCAGAGACGGTATTTCCTTAGATATAATTTTCTCTTAAACACAGACCGGGGAAAAAGCAAGATACCGAGTTATTTTAAATAATTTATAATGACCATTCTCTTCTACAGTTCTCTGATTCTCATTCTGTGTGGGAAGAAAAACATATTCTTGGAATTGTCATTCAAGGTTTAAATTTGAAATTTTGACATGTCTTGGGCTGCCTAGAAACTTTGGACAGTAAACTTAGCAACCCATTTGAAACTTTCCGATCACTGAAGTCATCCTTGTTTCAATTTACTTAATGTGCTATCGATGGTTCCAAAATGTTCCTTGGTCAATCGCAGCAAATCTATATAAAGTATAGTATTTAATGTACGTTGAAGGCTTATGACCACTACATGTGCATGTGTGATGGTATCTTCTTCATGCATACAATATAAGCAATGAAACCATAACATTTCTTCAAGAAATAGATTGAAAATCTGAGTTTGTAAAAAATGGATTATATCCTGTCTATCATGGTTGCGCAACCAGGATAGAACAGAAAAAGACACTAAACAGTAGGATTTAAACAGACTAAAATCATTAAAAGGGTATAGATTGTTGAAAAAAAGCAAAAGTAGACATTTGGAATATTCAAGTGCTGAATTGTGTCTAAGACGAAGAACACTTGATTATTATCCCAATTTTTAATTTTAAAGGGAGACAATATGCAATTTTCATAAAAAGTGAAAGATCAAATGATTTTTTATGAGAATATAGTCATTCATATCTGGTCATTTTGTTGAAGAAAAGTGAATTCACGTGATTTCACATCTTCAATAAAAGTGATTAAAACATGGATATAATTCAAATGTCCCCCTTTAAAATCTTTTTACATCCCATCTGTAAATAACTTGATTATATCATCAAAATGTAAACATGTACTACACACGTGTACAATTGTTTAGGTTAATTTATACACTTATTATTTATCTTATTTCAAAACCATGTGCGCTGCCTTTGATGCTTTGCATCAAAATTAATCTTGTTCTCACCTTTAATGTAATTTCTGTATCTTGCAACATGTGGATTTTTATCATAGGTATTCCAGTCATTTATTGGATATGAGATCTATGTTTTGAAATTAGTGTGGAATTTCATACATGAATAAACAGACACTAGGTCATAATAAATTCATGAATAAAATTTAATGAACATAACAAAAACTTTTAATTTACATTATATATTTACAGTCATTTCTTGATTTTGTTTACAAAAAGGGAGATGTTTTGCTACAGGATTAATATACCTATTGCTCTAAATAAAGAATTACTCATTTGGTAAATATACACTACAGTCTGAACATCATATAGATACTTGCCTGTCTGATAGCATAGGGAATTTAGCAAACTTAATAGTTGTTTTTTTCTTCAGTTAATAGTTATTTTTTCTTCAGTTTTGTAAGGTTGGTTGTGGGGCAGAAGAGTACTCAGGTGTGCAATATAGGGCCATCATGACCCCTTTTTTATTTGTTTACATTTTATGTTTATTGGCAAAACTAAGTCACATCTATGTCTAAATATTTTGTATATAAATATTTTTTATTATATATATTTATATATCTTTTATTCCTCCAATTCTGTAGAGCATTATATAATTATGTACAAACACATTAAATAACACTTCTAATATGAAATTTTGCATATTCATCTCAATAAATGACTATTTTACATTACATAATCATTAATTAACAATACAAATGTCATGACTAAATGACATTAAGAGGTACAGATAGGTGGAAGGAACAACACTGAAATAAGTGGGTGTATAAATTTTTAAAAGGATAACATTATACAGGTAGCCTAGGAACCGAAATCAAAATTGCTAGACTACAATCATGAGATGTCAAGATAAGATTAAAAAGATCTACCTGTACGTGAAATATGACATGGATCAAGACATACATCAGTAACTTAATGCAGCAGTGGGTGTGCATTCTTAATTTTCTAGCTACAATTTGTTTTTTCAATTACAACATTCTATGCATTAAAAACATTATTTTACCAAACCTAAAACACCCTCTATCACTTTTGGTATCTTATCTTAACAAGATACCACACTAAGACAAAGGATTCAATTTTAAGAAGTCACTGTATGCACTGTATCCAAAAATTTCAATAAAAGCATCCCATAATGCATCATGAATATGTCTATTAGCACAACAAAAGCAAAGTAAATGTAAAACAAAATTGTCATTTACTGATATGCATTTTATACATTTGACCAATGTATGATTTCAAAGTGAAACACCAAATCAGCAATATAATACCTTGACACAGGAGAAATAATCTAGGATTATTCCTAATATAGTCCATAGTGTGCAAGTTTTGCCTCCATCTGGTAACAAAGGGAGGAATACAGGAAATTTATCCATTATAGAATGCACTAAACTGTTCATTTGATTTTGTAAAACTGACTTGCAGTCTCTTCCACTGAATTTTAGTGGAGAAAATCCCTTAATCAACATATACATCAAGGATGCCTTTTTAAACCATATTTATGTAAGTTTTTAAAAATGTCTGGAGAAATCCTTTTGTCAAAATTTAATTAAGCACATAGTCTCCTATTATAACCCCACCAGGAACGGGGGGAGGGGAGTATACTAGAATCACTTTGTCGCGTCGGTCAGTCGGTCCGTCTCCACTTTGTCCACTTAATAAATCATATACTAATTGAAGGATTTTCTTCAAACTTGGCTTTTATGTTAACCTCAACATGTGAATGTGCAGAACCCATGCTGCTCTTGTGTCAGGTCAAGGTCACACTGGAAGGTCAAATAAATTTCATGTCTGCTCTGTAAATCATATACCCCTTGAAAGATTTTCTTCAAACTTGGCTCAAATGTTCACTTCATGATAGCAGTGTGCAGAATCCATGTTGACCTTGTACCAGCTGAAGGTCAGGGTCACACTTGAATGTCAAATTTTTAACAATGAATTATAAGACAAGGATTTTCTTCTTACTTTGCTCAAATGTTCATCTCAGCAAGGAAATGTGCATAACCCATATAATTCTTGTGTCAGCTCAAGGTCAAGGTCACACTGGAAGGTTAAATATCTGACAATTAAAAAAAGACAGTGTGTCTTGTTTGCTCTGTGAATCCTTGAAGGATTTTGTTCTTACTTGCTCAGATATTCAACTCAACAAGGCAGTATGCAGAACCCATGTTGCCCTTGTGTCATGTCAAGGACAAGGTCACATTGGAAGCTCTGACAATTTCCATGTCCGGTCTGTAAATTTTATACCCGTTGATGGATTTTCTTCAAACTTGGCTCAAATGTTCACCTCATGACTTCAATGTGCATAACCCATGTTGACCTTGTACTAGCTCATGGTCAAGGTCACACTTGAAGGTCAAATTTTTAACAATTAATTATAAGACAAGGATTTTCTTCTTACTTTGCCCAAATGTTCACCTCAACAAGGCAATGTGCATACCATGTGTAACCCATATTGCCCTTGTGTCTGCTCAAAGTCAAGGTCACACTGGAAAGTCAGACAATTCTTTTGTCTGCTCTGTAAATCCTATACACGTTGAAGGATTTTATTCAAACTTAGCTCAAATGTTTCCCTGATGAAGAGGATATGCAGAACTGGTGTTGAACTTGTGTTGCCTTGTATTAGCTCATGGTCAAGGTCACACTTCAAGTCAAATATTAGACAATCAAATTAAGAAGAGGACTTTTTTTTTACTTGGCTGAATACATGATATTCTTTATTTTAGCTCATAATTTCTTTGTTTTTGTAAATTTAAAAAATCAAAGGTTATTGTTACATGTTTCCTGATTTGATGATTCAAAATTTAGTCATAACTATTACCTGTGAAGTGTTGTCTTTTTTTCCATCAAACACAACTATTTTGTACCAAAAAAGTTATTCCATTTTCCATATATTCAAATATCCAAGTCACCTTATATCAGTGACATTGGTGGGGGTATGAATCACATTCAGCGATATAGTTCTAGTTGAAAACTTGTTTAGATAGAACTCAAATATTTGAGAGCCTACACAACTGGCCAAAGAATGGCAGTTTTCTGTGTTCTATGGTTGTTTCAGTTGTGTTAATATTCAATGTACACAATGCTAATTCTGTTGACGTTCCAGCAGGAAGAGTTTGCATGTGTTTCACACAGAGGCAATGAGAGCAAGTCAGAGAATGTCTGTTGCTGTAAGTGAAGACCATAGTTCACACCAAGAAAGTGCTTTTGGAATAATAGTAGTCTTATAGTCATAAATAACTTTGGAAGATATGGGATTCAAACCTTGAGAGTTTATTTCACTGTTTCTGATACTCAAGTAAATTCCTCTAAGTTTATTACAAGCATCATCAACCACTTCCTTAGTTGTCAGAAAATGTTCTGTTTTTATACCATAATGCTTCACTCGGGAGAACATCCTTTAGTTTAAATTCTCTGTTCCCTTGGCCTAAAATAAAATATTGTTTGTTCCCCTCCCACAACCCCTGCCAGTCTGGGTAGGGTAGGTAGGTAAGTAAAGTACTTTATTTTTAATCTAAAATATTTTTATTTATATATCTGAAACACATCGATTTCAAAGAAACAGAAATTGTCAGTGCTTAGCATCAGATTCTGTTCAAAGTTTAGAACCAAAATTTCAATATATACATCCCACTTTGTATAATTATTTACAATGCAAAAATATGAGTTGGATATAAAGATGTGATTCTCATATACATACTTTGCTTCCATGAGCAATAAAAATTTTGTTTGTTTTGCAATAAATTTTTTGGGGTAGCTATGATTTTTTGTGGGTAGGTAGCTGAAGGGGAAACAAACAATATTTTATTTTAGGCTCTATATTCCGGTGCTCCATTAACACAATCACAGCACACTTGTCAGTATTGTAACTATATCGCCAATGTCTCGAATGTTTTTCACAAATATTAAGCATACAATCGATACATTGTACCAAGTACAAATTAAATTAGTAACATGTCATCAGCTACTGTAGCTGAACTCAGTCTCATGTCATAAACATAGATTCCATATCCAGACTGTTTTAATTTATTAATTAAACCGTTCATATATAATTAGTATAAAATTGGGGGAACTGTTCCCTCCTTGTTGGGTACCCTGTAAAACACTGCACCAATCTGAGTGCTTTCCTTCATATTGTATGCAACTGGTCATGTTGGTATACATCGACTGAAATGCCAGGAATATTTGTTTCAAACAAAAGCTTATACAACATACCAATGCCAGTATGAGTCCAACAGCGTTTTGCTTTCAGATTTCCATTACTAATGACGTCTTACTTTCTCATTTTAGAAGGTGGCAGTTTGTGATTATTACCAACATAATGTCCTCAATTTATATGACAACACTTACAGAAACAGAGATTGATAATTACTCCAACAAAATTCAAAAACATACAGATAAATCCTCTTTGGTATCATGTCAGAACTGGAAATCATGTAAGGACAAATATGGGTACCCATTTTTGAACATCACTTTTAGAAAAAGGAGAATAAGGGTGTTGGCCCATAGGTTTAACTTTTATTTACATAACCAAGGACGAAACATGACAGGTCTTCAAGTTTCACACCTTTGTCACAATAAGCTTTGTGTCAAAATTGAACATTTATCTTTAGAACCTGCAGCTGTAAATTCCAGCAGAAATACTTGTTTTTTAGAGGGCATGTGTTGTTATTATCATAAGCGCTACCCAGCCTGTATACTATAAGGTAACAATATTTAAAACCTGTGTTTAATTTTCACAACTTTATCACACATTTCTGATCTGCACATATTTCACAAGTTTCATTTTCATGTCTTGCAATTTTTCTTTTCACTATATTTATATATTTATTTGCACAAAAATAAACAGGTTCAATTTTACATGTTTTTTGAAAAACATAAGTAGTTTTCATTATTTACACATATATCAACTATTAGTGTTTCCAGATATTATCTGAACAAACACACACTGCCAGAAGTAGTATTTAAGATGTTGTGAAAGAAATTAACAGTATAGTTGTATTATCAACTTCTTCATTTTACCAAATTGTTTTGGTTAATGTGTTTACAGCTTTTCTTTTTTACATTACAGACATTACTGGAGCTACTTTGAGACATGTGCCACAGTGTCTACACAGTTTTATGTATATAAATGTATGAGTTGTTGGTGTACATGTAATGTATGCGATTGTTCTATAAACAGGTATTTACTGTTTAGATCAATTTTGTTTTCGCGTTCGTAGAAATATCTGTACTATTTACATCAATTGTAAAAATACCATTTCATTTCTGAAGTTTCAGTAGGGTGATATATTTGAGCCCCATTAATCAAGCAGGGGAATGTATGGAGTTAATTGGAAGTCTATTGAGTTTAGATTAAAAATAGCTGTGGGAACATTGTGCATTATAAATAGTGTGACTTTCTTATTATCCTCATAATTTATTATCCCACGCCAAAGGCAGAGGGAAATAGATTTTGCATTGTCAGTCCCGCTGTTTGTCCATCTGTCAGTCTGTCACACTTTGATAGGAACATAAGTAATTAAATTATAAGCAGAAAACTTCATATGTGATTAAATCTCATTTAGTATAATTGAACTGCATAGGAACTGATACTTTTCACTTCATAATATTGAGTTATTCTTCACTGTTATTCTTCCTATTTTGTTCGCATAAAAATATTTGAGGTATCAAAATTAAACTTCAAAGGTGCTTACAGGTCATTTAAAGGAGTCATGCAGTGCATAGGAACTGTTACTCTTCATTTAATAACTTGCCCTTTGTTATTTTTTATTACTTCATTTACCATGTCTATTTTGTTTGCAACATAACTCAAAAAGAATTTATGGTATCAACATGAAACTTTATAGGTGCATAGATGTCATTGAGGAAAAGAGGAATATAGCTGTTGTCAGACAACCACACTTTTCATTTTGAACATAACTCAAAAACTATTAAAGTTATTAACTGCAAAACTTAGATCTCATTGAGTAAAAGTGCAGTGCATAGGAACTGTAACTCTTTTTCACTTCATAACTTTAGAGACATGCAGTGCATAGGAACTTAACTCTTCACTTGTTTAGACCAAAAATTGATGCTTTTTGAGAATGTTTTGACATCATTTCTCTCAAATGACATTGTTTATTATGAAGCTCTTTCTGCTTGGCACAGCTCAGTTTTTATGGGCATGAATTCATGTTACATAAAGATACAAAATTGATCAAATTCCTAGGTCAACGATCAATGTAAACTGATCAGCCCCATTCCAGTGATCTGTAATATTCTGGTGTGGGGGATATCCTTTCAATAAATATGCTTCTTATCTATAATGTTAGTCATTACACCATGTCTATTTCCCTACAGTGCATAGAAAGTACCTTGATATTTAAATCACCATAAACCTAGTCATGTCACCATAAACCTGGTTAGATCACCATAAACCTAGTCACCATAAACCTGGTTAGATCACCATAAACCTAGTCATAAACCCCCCCCCCCCCCTCCCCCCCCCCCTCCCCCCATGATATCATATCAAATGTTAGCCTACAGAGAATGCTTCAATGCTACAAGTGTAGCCTAACAGTCATGATTTATGGGGCTACATGCTGCTACTTTATGTTCGCAGCAGATTCACTGAAGAGGTTAACCAAAGGTGAAATGAGTTTAACTGACCCCTAAATGTTTCCACTATATGAATGTTGACTATGTATATACTAAGAATAATTATACAAAGTTATCTTACATGTACTCACTACCCTGAAAAGGTGAGATATTTTGCAGTTTCTTCCACAGAGAGAACTGATGTATGTATTAGTATCGGTTTAAAAAATATATACTTAATTAAACAGATTTTCATTTCTGTTTCAACTATTCTTGCAACTGCAAAGCATCCAGATTTATAAGACATTAGACAGGAGTTACGTTTGTAGTAATTTCAAGTCTGCATATGGTATTGTAAATACCATAATCATCATTCCTAATACTCGTAAGTTGATGTATCATCAAATGAAGCCATTTTTGTTTCCTGCAGACTTGTAGAAATGTGACTACTTTCAGCTGATTAAATAATGGAACTGTTTCTTAAAAACTTAAATTTAACACATATGTATATCATGTGATTTTAGTATTTAGTAAGTTCAAGTCGGCTTTTAAACTCTGAACTACTGCTTAGTAATAGTTATTAAGACAAGTAGACCACAGTAGTCATATTTTAGTTCTGACTGCAAATAAATTGTTTATTTGTTGATATGCTTCTACATTCAGGTATCATTACTAGTGGAAATAGTGCAAGGGAGACCACCTGAATTTTAATTTTATGACCCAGTAAGTTTACTCTAACTTATATATTTTTAGTGAACTTTCTTGAAAAACAGTGTAAACTTTAATTTTCTTTCCTTTCAGAGAAGGTTGAACAGTAGAATTACTTACTCAGCTTGAATCATTTTTCTAGCTTGAGAAAAATTAGGATGGATACTGTCATGTAATTAAACGGATACTGTCATGTAATTAAACGGATACTGTCATGTAATTAAACGGATACCATCATGTAATTAAACAGATACTGTCATGTAATTAAACGAGTGCTTTCTAATAATAACAAGTTAGTGAAATATACATACTAAACACTCCAGTTTGGTACAATGTATAAGCTTTTGCTTGAACTATAAATGAGAGTGAAATATTATGATAACATAGGTAAGTGACAGTCAGATTTATCAAGGGAAGAAAAGACACCTGAAAGGATTTTCTGTTCATAAGAAGCATTTACTATTTATTAACTTTTCCAAGTTTGAGACACACCCACAAGCAAGAAAGGAAAATTGACTTCAGGTCTGAATAATATATCTTATTGTTACAGAAGTCAAGGCACTGATTTTACTGTTCACTTCGCCTTTCTATGTGATTTTTCTATGATAGCTGGCTCATTTTTGTACAGGATTGGAGTGTAAACCCTCTTCAATGAAATTCTGCTTAGACTAAATTACCTATTAGAAAATTATTAAAATGAGTGATGTAAAAAAAACAGTACATAGAAAAAATTAAGACAAAGAGAACAAAATAGTATCAAATAAAACCAAATACAGGTCAGGTATGTGTTTGATATTTTCTAATGTTAGTTCAATGCTACATCATAGAAGGAAATTGTGGTACTAAGCAACTTAAGCAAAACTGATGGATGACTACTTTCTACTTGTTCTAAAATAGAAATAAATTTTGAGAATCTCATATTTTCTATAAAGTGATGACACACAACATTATTACTGCACTGCTTAGGCAGATATTATGCATTGCAAAAAGGAAATGTGATGGTATTTACAGAATGGCACATCATTATGATTTTTGTAGCAAATAATTCCCCAAAAAGCTTGCAATGAAAAGATTATCTGTAACCAAAAAAAAAAAAGAAAAGATTTTGTTTTATTCCATTTAATTTCAGTACTACAAAATGTCAGTGGTTTCTAACTATTGGAACTTCATTATTTTTCTTACAGTAAGACAGTCATTGTTATTATTTAAAACCACAGTAAAACTGACACAAAAGCCTTCATTTAAATCCATTACAGTCTTGCAAATATCCAATAAAGAACATACAATTACTGCAATCTGACTGAAGTTCACGATCTCCCTACGGTTAGATCTGAAGACGACGCATTTATTTCTGTCTTCTTGATAACTTATATCCAAGCCAATGACACTGTGGCTTATGACGCCTTTTGATAGCTTACATGTACACATGGCGTGTTCAGACAGTGTGTAAACTTATCGAGCATAACAATGTTTGTTATCGGAAACGGAAAATGCTTAGATATTTTGAAAAAATGATATTCTGCACAAACATTAATTTCATTATTTTGAAAGATCTTGACAAATAAATTTACATGAGTTAAGTGACAGTTTATACATGGCAGATTATTGTTTGGGATCCCAGCTATATAAATAGATTTTCACAAGTTGAACATTTACTTCCATGAGGGTGGAAGCATTGCTCTGATTGGCTGATGGATAGGTCACGAGAAGGTGACCTTCTATTGGTCATCCTCAGATCCTTATAGCATAGCGATGTTTAGGATATGATTTTAATCAGATTGCAATTACTGGTAACACCAAAACATTGCAGTCCAATATCGGACCAATATCTGTGCTGCCACTTATTTCTAAGATATTTGAAAAACATGTATCTGATCATTTAAAACAGTTTCTGGAATCTTATAATTTTATATTTAACACACAGTCAGGATTTATAACCAAACGTTCTTGTGAAACGGCATTAACAAATGTAGTTGACAAATGGATCAATACCATAAATGAGGGAAAACTAGTGGGCACGGTTTTTCTTGACCTGTCAAAGGCATTTGACCTAGTTAATCATAAAATTCTCATCCAAAAACTTCAATATTATCATCTCCCTTCCATTTCAATTACATGGTTTAAGTCATATCTTGCAAACAGAACACAGAGAGTCAGTGTATCAGGCCACTTGTCTGAATCTGCAATAGTCATATCGGGCATACCTCAGGGATATGTCCTTTGCTTTTCATCATATACATCAATGATTAACCACTCCATTTGAAAACCTCAGAAGCCGATATCTTTGCTGATGATACAACCCTTACAGCATCAGGACTCTGTGCCCAAGAGTTAAATGATAAACTCCAAACTGACCTTGAAAATGTTAATCTATGGTGCAAACAAAATGCAATGATAATAAATGCCCAGAAAACAAAAGCGATGTACCTAACATCTAACAATACACAACCACCACTAAAACCAATACACCTGCAAGGACAGGAAATTGCATTTTCTGAAAGTGAAAAATTACTAGGTGTTTCTGTAGACAATAAACTGAAGTGGAAAACTCAAATAGAGAAGACACTTAAAAAATGTACTTGTAACTGTAACTCTTCTTCTTAGAATAAAGCAATACCTTTATTTACATGCAAGAAAACTATTCTTCAATGCCTATGTGTTACCTCATTTAGATTATTGCTGTACAATCTGGGGCAACAGTAGCAGTGAATTGATCTCAGATATGATAAAATTTCAAAAAAGAGCTGCGAGAATCATTCTTGACAAAAGTTGTGATGCTCCATCTGCTGAGTTATTTAAAGAACTGAACTGGATGAGATTTGATGAAAGAATAAAATACAAAAAAGCTATCATTATGTTCAAATGAATAAATGATGCATCATTTCCACATTACATGAAAAACAAATTCCAGTTTGTACATCAAAGACATGGGCGTAACCTAAGGTCATCAAATAATTCAGATTTAGTAGTACCGTGACCTAGAAAAGAAATCTTCAGAAAATCCCTAGATTACTCAGGTGCTAAACTGTGGAATAATATCCCTCTAAATAATTGTCAATCAAAATCGATTAGTGAATTTCAAGCTTTGTATTTAAACTGGCATTTTACATCCCTGTCTTAACCATGTCAGTACCTTCAGTACATGTATAATAGCAAAAGTAATGTATATACATTTTGTGTATTTTATGTATTGTGTTTTTTGTGTGTTTTAATGTAAGATTTATGAAATTTCAAGATCCATTTTTATGTTATTTAATCATGATACTGTATATTTGTCAGTAATGTTTTTGGAGGCCCGCATGGAAGATTGGGAAACCTAATGTGTAGCCTCGTTAAATAAAGACTTTACTTACTTACTTACTTACTTACTTACAATCTCCCACACAGTGATCTCCCCTTACAGGATTAGATCTCTGCCATCACAACATTTTCGTCAAGATTTTTGACGATATGATTTTTTTCAATTTTGATTTTTTTTTTAAAAAGTAAACATGGTTTTACTGATGTTTCAAGACTCTAAGGTGTTAGATGTGAACTCAAATAAAAAATAATTTCAGAAACATAAAAGTTACGAGAATAATTGTTAATATCGCACCGTTTATTTCAAAACAATATGACCGCTTTTGAAAAAGAAATCATTCAAGTCACTACTGTACTAAAGTTCTTTTTTAACAGAAATGAAATTTTGTCAATCATATCGGCAGGCTTGACAGCAGAGCTCAAATTATAGTGTCGCTGTTTATCACAGATGAAACAATTATTCAACGGTTTCTTTGGCGTATCCGCCATCTTGACACAATCATGTGATAAGACCATCATCACGTGATTCGTGTGAAGGCAGTGGTTACTGATCGGAGAGTAACCGGTGCGCGGAGTTTGACTTACTTAATAGTCCAAGGGAGGCTACTTGAATTTAGTTTATTGACCAAAGTTTTATTGTTAAGGATTTCTGCATGTTTAAAGGGACTGACTCACACATGGGTCAACAATGAAAAAAGGAAAATATTTATACATCTAGAAATTCTAACAGTAATTGTGAAGAACATATCAAAATTAAGTTATTGACCCATTTTTTGTTACAGAAACACATCACAATATAAAGATTTACACACTTTCATCGGTAAAAAATTTACCCATTTAGTCACAGGGTAGATACTTTGATTATAATTTTAATTTTCACAGATTATTATAACTAGTCACTGTGGCGCAGTGGTGTAGATCGTCGCCCTATATTTTACTGATTGAAAGGGCATGGGTTCGAATCCCAGTGAACGCAACACATTTTTTTTTCAGTTTTCATAGTGTATAGAAACATTATATATATTTTTTCCTTAGATAAAAATCACTGACTAAAAATCAGTAGGACTGGGAATGCAAAGTTGATTCTTATTTATATCTTCTTCCTTCAGTGTTTCTTAAAGGGATGGCTGAGTGTCCTGCAGTGGATGCTGTTACTGAGAAAATACAAGGATGGTCTAAGATTGTAATACAGTTCACAGACTACAATCGATTTTGCCACAAATGATCAAGGTAACATAAAGATACTGCCCTGTTTCCAGGGCATTCATTGAGTCAAGTTATTTTGACCAGTTACACATTTGTAAAGGACAGTTCAAAAATTATTTAGAAATACTGATGACCAAAAATGAAGAGCCAGAAGTATAATAGTACGAGGGAGAAACCTAGAGTAACCTAACCTAGAGAAACCTTAGAGTAACCTAACCTAGAGAAACCTAGAGTAACCTAACCTAGAGAAACCTAGAGTTACCTAACCTAGAGAAACCTAGAGTAACCTAACCTAGAGAAACCTAGAGTAACCTAACCTAGAGAAACCTAGAGTTACCTAACCTAGAGAAACCTAGAGTAACCTAACCTAGAGAAACCTAGAGTAACCTAACCTAGAGAAACCTTAGAGTAACCTAACCTAGAGAAACCTAGAGTAACCTAACCTAGAGAAACCTAGAGTAACCTAACCTAGAGAAACCTAGAGTAATATTATGCAGCAGTTTTTTCAGTATTTTAGTTTTCCTCACAGACATCACAAAAGTAGATTTTCAAAAATATTCACTTTGCTTAAACATGAGAATGGTAAATGAATAATCTTTTGTTTCTTTTGTTATTTTTGTTATTTTTGACATATAAATTCTGTTTTTATCAAACATGTTAAAATCTTACACTCTAAATCAGAATTTGTTAAGAATTTAAATCATAAGCAGATGGCTTGGTGAGAAAATTATGTCACCTCAATTGTCAGTAATTACTTAGCAGCACCTGCATGTTTCAAAAACTTAATTGTCACCTTTCAGTGTTTTCTTAAACAATCGACTAGAAATTAGTATTTCAAAGTTCAAAGGAAATGTGTGATTGACTGTTTTTATTATCTGATTACCTGTTGCCAAAATTCTTATGTTAATTTACACTTCTCAGTATTTCAAATTCCTTTGGCTTTGTTTCTTTTTGTATATAAACAGTTTATTTTCTTGACTTAATAATAGGGAGCGGATGTGGTCCAGTGGTAACGCGCTGGACTGGTATACCAGGGGTCCCGAGTTCGATCCCCCGCTCCTCCACTAACATTACTAATAGTCTTTCGGATGAGACTTTAAACCGAGGTCCCATGTAACAGTGCTATACACTGAGCATGTAAAAGAACCAGGAGTGTCTCTGGAATGGGATGCTTTCTGTATCTTGCACTACCCCCGCAACATAAAATAACTAATCTCTCCAGGGGGCGTCGGTCATATGGGCAACCGGTACCGACGATAAATAAGCTTAAATAAATAGAGAGAGACTTAATAATAATAATATATAGAAAATTCTACCTTCTGGATGTGACTTACTAGTGATATCTTTGTGATTCTTAGTGACTCTTTGTGACTTTAAATCAATTCTAAGTAAAATCTTTGTGAAACTCGTGGACTTTTAAAAATAACTTATAATTATCTTTGTGTTAAAAAAATTTGTGACATTTACTTTGTGGAACACTATTTTAAATACAAGTTGTTATTAAATAAAGAAATTATTAGTGACTTCTACAGTGTGGACTTCAATTCTACAACAAAGACTCGGTGCCAAGCTAGTTTCCCAACAACATCAAGTAAAAGGGCTAATTCCCCACATGCCCTGCGCATATTAGTAACCTAACCAATATTTTAGATTCTTATTAACTACTCTTGTTTATGTAACATACATTAATGGATTGCATAAAATATTATTTAGATTATTAGATAACTTGTTTGTATATGGGTCTCAATACAGGGTGTCTATTAGTTTTGATAAATGCAATACAAAACCAGTCACTGGCATAATTTTTTAGCTGTTTACAATGTGGTATTAGAGAACTTACTGAAAAATTGTGACTTTAATCCTTGGAATAGACAAGTTAGTCTGTTTTACAGAATAGCTTTTCAGATTTTAGACCTTAGATCGATTTCTGACTAACTGGTAACTCTTTATTCATGTATTGCAATAGAGTGAATTACACTGTAACTATTACATTGCTGTTGGAGAACAAATTTTACAGTCGAAGGGAGGCAACTCAACTTTTCACAGACGAAATTATAAATATTTAACAATGTTTTTTCAAATAGCAGCTAGTAGTCATAAGATTTTTAAATTCATAAATTCATTTAAAATGACTTAAGTGATATAACAGATACGAGGGTTGTCCCAAAATAGCATATAATTGTAAAATCACAGGCAACCAGTAAATAATTGTGAGAAAAGTATTTTATCGTTATCTGCATTCTTTTATGTGTTATCTGATGCAATTAAATGAATGTCCGTCCAGGTTTAAGTTTTCTACGAAGATTTCAAGGGAGTGACTGACTGCTTACTGGCCCACACCAATTGACATCAAACCCTGCTAGTGATGTCCTAAAATTACTTCTATTCAAAGTACTGTCCACGATGTTCAACACATTTCTCATGTTGTCTAACCCACTGCGAAAATTTGTTATCAAACCACCGTTGACTGACGAAAATGATGTCCTTCACTTTCTTAAAAAAACAGCATATGCTCAGAGTGAGCTATAGTGATTGCTGGATGTCCATCATTTGTCATTTGGTGTCTGTCCACATTTTACCTTGTTAACACCCTACAGATCACATTTAACATCAGATCATTCTGAAAATTGGTCAGGATATTTATCTTGATAACCTTTAAGTCAAGTTCAAAACTGGGTTATGTATCACTGGATCAAAAACTATGTCACCAGGCCAAATCAAAGGTAAACCTTGTTAAAATTCAAGAGACCAATTTTTTTAGCTCACCTGAGCTGGCTCAGGGTGAGCTATTAGGATCGATGAATGTCCGTTGTCCGTCGTCTGTCGTCCATCGTCCGTTCACACTTAGTTCGTTAACACTCTACTGGTCACATTTTTGCTCCAATTGTCACGAAACTTGGTCAGGATGTTTGTCTCAGTAATTACTCGCACAAGTTCGAATATGGGTCATCTGGGGTCAAAAACTAGGTCACGGAGCCCAACTATAGAAAAATATTGTTAACACTCTGGAGGTTACATTTTCAGCCCAAATAATCTGGAAATTTGCCAGAAAGGTTGCTTCTATAATTTCTAGCTCAGGTTGAATATGGGTCATCTGGGGTCAAAAACTTCGTCACAGAGCCCAAAAATAGAACATTCTTGTTAACACTCTAGAGGTTACATTTCAGCCCAAATAATCTGGAAATTTGTCAGAAAGGTTGCTTCTAAGATTTCTAGCACAAGTTTAAATATGGGTCATCTGGGTTCAAAAACTAGGTCACAGAGACCAGAAATAGAACATTCTTGTTAACACGATAGAGGTTACATTTTCAGCCCAAATAATCTAGAAATTTGTCAGAAAGGTTGCTTCTAAGATTTCTAGCACAAGTTCAAATATTGGTCATCTGGGTTCAAAAACTAGGTCACAGAGACCAAATATGGAAAAATCTTGTTAACACTCTAGATGTTACATTTTAGCCCAAATAATCTGGAAATTTGTCAGAAAGGTTGCCTTGAGGATTTCTAGGTCATTTTTCAATATGGGTCATCTGGTGTCAAAAACTAGGTCACAGAGCTCAAATATGGAAAAACCTTGTTAACATTATAGAGGTAACATTTTCAGTCTTAATAACCTGGAAATTTGTCAGAAAGATTGTTTCAATGATTTCTAGCTCAATTTTGAATATAGGTTATCTGGGGTCAAAAACTAGGTCACAGAGCCAGAAAGTACAAAAACCTTGTTAATGCTCTAGAGGTTACATTTTCAGTCCAAATGTCCTTGAAATTTGTCAGGAAGGTTGTTTCAATGATTTCTAGCTTAAGTTTGGATATGGGTCATCTGGTGTCAAAAACTAGGTCACATGGCCCAAATATGTAAAAACCTTTTTAACACTCCAGAGGTTACATTTTCAGTCCAAATATCCTGGGAATTTGTCAGACAGGTTTTTTTTGATGATTTCTAGCTCAAATTGGAGTATGGGCCATCTTGGGTCAAAAACTATGTCACAGAGCCCAAATATAGAAAAACCTTGTTAACACTCTAGAGGTAACATTTTAATTCCAAATAAGCTGGAAATTTGTCAGAAAGCCTAATTCTATGGTTTCTAGCTCAAGTTCGAATATGGATCATCTGGATTAGAAAACTATGTCACAGAGCCCAAATATCGAAAAACTTTGTAAACACTGTAGAGGCTACATTTTCAGTCCAAATGTCCAGGAAATTTGTCAGAAAGGTTTTTTGATGATTTGTAGCTCAAGTTTAGATGTGGGTTATCTGGGGTTAAAAACTAGGTCACAGAGCCCAAATATCGAAAAACCTTGTTAACACTTTAGAGGCTACTTTTTCAGTCCAATTATCCTGGAAATTTGTCAGAGAGATTGTTTCGATAATTTCTAGCTCAAGTTCGAATATGGGACATATAGGTTAAAAACTAGGTCATAGAGCCCAAATATGGAAAAACCTTGTTAACACTCTAGAGGTAACATTTTCAGTACAAATAACCTTGAAATTTGTCAGAGAGATTGTTTCAATAATTTCTAGGTCAAATTCGAATATGGGTCATCTGGGGTCAATTAACCAGGTCCATAGCAACTTTGTTAAAAGCAGTCATACTCAGGTGAGCAATACAGGGCCATCATGGCCCTCTTGTAATGAACTAGCACAAAACTTGTAGCTTTTGAAGGAGAAGTTAGTCACTAGCCCCTATTAAACTTCCAGGTTAAAAATTGTTTTTTAAATGAAGAAAGGTTTTCGGCCTGTCTGATGCTTACTGGTATCTCATTCCATATCTTTGGTCCTGCATATGAAAGGACTTTCTGTAGAATTCAAGTTTGGGCTTTGGTAAACAGAGTAGTTGGTTTGTAGATGGCCTTAGGCCAGTATTTTCATTTCTTTTTAGCTCACCTGAGCACAAAGTGCTCAGGGTGAGCTTTTCTGATCGGTCTTTTTCCGTCGTCCATCGGTCGTCCGTCTGTCCGTTGTCAACTTTTCATTCAAATGACATCTCCTCTGAAACCAATGGGGCAAATTTAATGAAACTTGCCTGGGATGTTCCTTGCATGAAGCTCTACCAAGATTGTTCAAATGGTTCTGGTCCGTTGCATTTCTGGTTCACTGGAGCTAAAAACAGATTTTATAAGTTGGATCTTTAAAAATCTTCTTCTCCAAAACCACAAGGCCTGGAGCTTTGATATTTGGTATGAAGCATCATTAAGTGGACCTCTACCAATTTTGTTCAAATTGTGTCCCTGGGGTCAAAACTGACCCCACCCCAGGGGTCAGTTGATTTTACATAGAGTTATATAGGGAAAACTTGAAAATCTTCTTGTCAGAAACAAGAAGGCGTACAGTTAAAATATTTGGTATGTAGCATTGTCTAGTGGACCTCTACCAAGTTTGTTGAAATCATGGCCTCTGGGTCAAAAATGGCCCTGCTGCAGGGGTCACTTGTTTTACATAGGGTTATATAGCAAAATCTTAAAAAATCTTCTTTTTAGAAAATGTAAGTTATAGAGCTTAGATATTTAGTGTGTAGTAGCATTGTCTAGTGGACCTCTACCAAGTTTGTTCAAATCATGGCCTCTGGGTCAAAACAGGCCCCGCCCCAGGGGTCACTAGTTTTACAAAGAGTTATATAGGAAAAACTTAAAAAATCTTCTTGTTAGAAACTGTAAGTTATAAAGCTTAGATATTTGGTGTGTAGCATTGTCTAGTGAACTTCTACCAAGTTTGTTCAAATCATGGCCTCTGGGTCAAAACAGGCCCCGCCCCAGGGGTCAATTGTTTTACAAAGAGTTATATAGGAAAAACTTAAAAAATCTTCTTGTTAGAAACTGTAAGTTATAGAGCTTAGATATTTGGTGTGTAGCATTGTCTAGTGAACCTCTACCAAGTTTGTTCAAATCATGGCCACTGGGTCAAAAATGGCCCCGCCCCAGGGGTCACTTGTTTTACATAGAGAAATATAGGAAAATCTTAAAAAATCTTCTCGTCAGAAAAGCTTAGATATTTGGTGTGTAGCATTGTCTAGTGGACCTCTACCAAGTTTGTTCAAATCATGGCCTCTGGGTCAAAAATGGTCCTGCCCCGGGGGTCACTTGTTTTACATAGAGTTATATAGGAAAATCTTAAAAAATCTTCTTTTTAGAAAATGTAAGTTATAGAGCTTAGATATTTAGTGTGTAGTAGCATTGTCTAGTGGACCTCTACCAAGTTTGTTCAAATCATAGCCTCTGGGTCAAAAATGGCCCCGCCCCAGGGGTCACTTCTTTTACAAAGAGTTATATAGGAAAAACTTAAAAAATCTTCTTGTAAGAAACTGTAAGTTATAGAGCTTAGATATTTGGTGTGTAGCATTGTCTAGTGGACCTCTACCAAGTTTGTTCAAATCATGGCCTCTGGGTCAAAACAGGCCCCGCCCCAGGGGTCAATTGTTTTACAAAGAGTTATATAGGAAAAACTTAAAAAATCTTCTTGTTAGAAACTGTAAGTTATAGAGCTAGATATTTGGTGTGTAGCATTGTCTAGTGGACCTCTACCAAGTTTGTTCAAATCATGGCCACTGGGTCAAAAATGGCCCCGCCCCAGGGGTCACTTGTTTTACATAGAGAAATATAGGAAAATCTTAAAAAATCTTCTCGTCAGAAACCGTAAGTTATAGAGCTTAGATATTTGGTGTGTAGCATTGTCTAGTGGACCTCTACCAAGTTTGTTGAAATCATGGTCTCTGGGTCAAAAATGGCCCTGCTGCAGGGGTCACTTGTTTTACATAGGGTTATATAGCAAAATCTAAAAAAAATCTTCTTTTTAGAAACAGTAAGTTATAGAGCTTAGATATTTAGTGTGTAGCATTGTCTAGTGGACCTCTACCAAGTTTGTTGAAATCATGGCCTCTGGGTCAAAAAATGGCCCCGTCCCAGGGGTCACTGGTTTTACATAGAGTTATATAGGAAAAACTTTAAAAATCTTCTTGTCAGAAACCGTAAGTTATAGAGCTTAGATATTTGGTGTGTAGCATTGTCTAGTAGACCTCTACTAAGTTTGTTCAAATCATAGCCACTGGGTCAAAACAGGCCCAGCCCTGGGGTTCATTTGTTTACATAGAGTTATATAGGAAAAGGTTTTAAAAATCTTCAAAGAAGAAACCATAACGCTTAGAGTTAAGATATTTTGTATGAAGCATTGTCTAGTGGACCTCTACCAAGTTTGTTTAAGTCATGGACCCTAGGTCAAAAATGGCCCCGCCCCAGGGGTCACATGTTTTACAGAGTTATATAGGAAAAACTTAAAAAATCTTCTTGTCATAAACAACAAGGCCTAGAGTAAAGATATTTGGTGTGCAGCATTATCTAATGGACCTCTATCAAGTTTGTTTAAATCATGGCCCCTTGGTCAAAATAGGCCCCGCCCTAGGGGTCAAATGTTTTAGATAGAATTATATAGGAAAAACTTGAAAAATCTTCTTGTCAGAAACCACAAGGCCTGGAGTTAAGATATTTGGTATGCAGCATTGTCTAGTGGACCTCTACCAAGTTTGTCAGAAAAATGTCCCTGGGGTCAGTATTGGCCCCACCCGAGGTGTCACAAGTTTTAAAAAAACAATATAGAAGAAAATCTTTAAAAATCTTCTTGTCTGAAACCAAAAGGCCTAGAATTTAAAAATTTGGCACGAAGCAAGCTTTATCAAGCTTTTTGAAATTATTAGGTTAGGTTAAAGGTCACAGAGGCTAAAAGTAGATTTATCTACTGTACCTCATAGAGCCTTCATTTATAGACCAATATCTTTGATATTCAGTATAGAGGTTCCTTGCATGGACCTCTACCCATGGGTAGGGTTTGAGGTCACTGGGTCAAGGTCACCATAGCTTATAATAGATATTTCTACTTTCTGTCATAGAGCCTTTATTTATTGACTGATATTTTACATATTTGGTTCGCAGGCACTTACATATTTTCAATTAAAAAATGAAATACTGCTTAACAGGAAACCTACAGCCAAAGTACTCAGGTGAGCCATCCAGGGCCATCATGGCCCTCTTGTTAATTTATCGGCTAAGTATTTGGGGCTTTCATTATTAAGACATTTATACATTAGTATAGCTTTCTTATAAACTACTCTGTCAGCAAATGTTATCCAATTTAATTTGGTGAAAAGTTCTTGTGATGGAGCATCATAAGGTTCATCAAGAATGATACGAGCAGCCCTTTTTTGAAATTTTAACATTCTGTTTTCAAGTTCAGTGCTGCATGATCCCCATATTGTGCAACAGTAGTCAAGCCTTTGCAAAATGTATGCATTGTAAAAAAGTTTTCTTGTATGAATATCAAGGCAGTATTTTATGCGCATCAGTAAGTATAAAAGAGAATTACATTTCTTTAAAGTTTGTTTAACTTGTAGTTTCCAGTTTAAGTTTTGATCCACCTGGATACCAAGTAATCTTTCATCAGAAGAGTGATCTAGTACTTGATCATTTAGAGTAAGTTTGCATTCCTCAGTTTTAACAGATTTAAGTTTACTTTGAGATGGTGTAATGAACATCACTTTAGTTTTATTAGAATTTGGGACCATGGCATTATCTGAGCACCAAGATTCAGTAATTTTTAACTGAGATTGCAGTAAACATTCTACTAAGTGAACGTTTTTCCATATGCTGATAGGGTTGTGTCGCCAGCAAACATATCTATATTTGTGCTGTTATTTACATACAGAGGAAGGTCATTTATTTACATTATGAAGAGTAATGGCCCAAATACAGACCCTTGAGGAACCCCAGTACATATTTCTTTAGCCTCTGATAACTGGCCAGAAATACTGACTTTTTGTAGCTGACCACTTAAATAAGAACAGAACCATTTTTAGCTCACCTGTTACATAGTGACAGAGTGAGTTTTTCTGATCACCTTTTGTCTGTCGTCCGTCGTCCGTCCGTCCGTCCATCCACAATTAGTTTGTTAACACTCTAGTGGTCACATTTTTGCCTCAATTGTCATGAAACTTGGTCAGGATGTTTGTCTCATTAATATCTTGGACGAGTTCGAACATGGGTTATCAGGGTTGGAAAACTATGTCACAGAGCCCAAATATAGAAAAACCTTGTTAACACTCTAGAGGCTACTTTTTCAGTCCAAATATCCTGGAAATTTGTCAGAAAAGTTCTATCAATGATTTCTAGCTCAAGTTCAAATGTGGGTCATCTGGGTTAAAAAACTAGGTCACGGAGCCCAAAAATAGAAAAATCTTGTTAACACTCTAGAGGTTACATTTTCAGCCCAAATAATCTGGAAATTTGTCAGAAAGGTTGCTTTGACCATTTCTAGGTCAAGTTCAAATATGGGTCTTCTGGGGTCAAAAACTAGGTCACAGAGCCCAAATATTGAAAAACATTGTTAACACTCAAGAGGTAATATTTTTAGACCAATTAATCTGGAAATTTGTCAGGAAGGTTGCTCCTATGATTTCTAGCTCAAGTTCGAATATGGGTCATCTGGGTTCAAAAACTAGGTCACAGAGCCCAAAAATAGAAACTTCTTGTTAACACTCTAGAGGTTACATTTTCAGTCCAAATAATCTGGAAATTCGTCAGAAAGGTTGCCTTGAGGATTTCTAGATCAAGGTTGAATATGGGTTATCTTGGGTCACAAACTAGGTCACAGAGTCCAAATATGGAAAAACCTTGTTAACATTCTGAAGGTAACATTTTCAGTCCAAATAATCTGGAAATTTGTCAGAAAGGTTCTATCAATGATTTCTAGCTCAGTTTTGAATATAGGTTTTCTGGGGTCAAAAACTAGGTCACAGAGCCCGAAAGTAGAAAAACCTTGTTAATGCTCTAGAGGTTACATTTTTAGTCCAAATGTCCTTGAAATTTGTCAGAAAGGTTGTTTCAGTGATTTCTAGCTCACATTTTGATATGGGTCACCTGGGATCAAAAACTAGGTCACATGGCCCAAATATTAAAAAACCTTTTTAACACTCCAGAGGTTACATTTTCAGTCTAAATATCCTAAAAATTTGTCAGACAGGTTTTTTTGATGATTTCTACCTCAAGTTGGAGTATGGGTCATCTTGGGTCAAAAACTAGGTCACAGAGTCCAAATATGGAAAAACCTTGTTAACACTCTAGATGTAACATTTAATTACAAATAACCTGGAAATTCGTCAGAAAGCTTAATTCTATGGTTTCTAGCTCAAGTTTGAATATGGGTCATCTGGAATGAAAACCTAGATCACAGAGCCAAAATATCAAAAATCTTTGTAAACATTCTAGAGGCTACATTTTCACTCCAAATGTCCTGGAAATTTGTCAGAAGGGTTGTTTTGATGATTTGTAGCTCAAGTTTGGATATGGTTTATCTGGGGTCAAAAACTAGGTCACAGAGCTTAAATATCGAAAAACCTTGTTAACACTCTAGAGGCTACTTTTTCAGTCCAAATATTCTGGAAATTTGTCAGAGAGATTGTTTCAATAATTTCTAGGTCAAGTTCGAATATGGGACATCTAGGTTAAAAAACTAGGTCATAGAGCCCAAATATGGAAAAACCTTGTTAAGACTCTAGAGGTAACATTTTCAGTACAGATAACCTTGAAATTTGTCAAAGAGATTGTTTCAATAATTTCTAGGTCAAGTTCGAATATGTATCATCTGGGGTGAATTAACCAGGTCCATAGCAACTTTGTTTAAAGCAGTCATACTCAGGTGAGCGATACAGGGCCATCATGGCCCTCTTGTAATGAACTAGCACAAAACTTGTAGCTTTTGAAGGAGAAGTTAACTTTGTGATTTATTAAATCAAATGCCTTAGTCAAGTCTAAGAAAATAGTACCAACAAGTTTATTTTCATTTATAGCTTCCATCCAGTTATCAATTATATTGGTTAAGGCTGCTTTGCAAGAGTGTAGTGAATGAGGAATACACAAAACTCTCTTGATTGTATTAAGTATGTCTTTCTTTGTCCTGTAGACAAATTCTCATTCTTGATCATCTAGAAAATACTAAGAATTAAAAAGTTACTGATTTTATCTACAATTAATTTACTGTCAGTTGGAGATATCTTTTGATACCTTTCAAATAAATAAAATAATAATCCGATTAGTGTTTTTCCCTCCCATTTTGATTTTTTTGATTTTTTTTTGGCTTCCAAAAACATGTTCTGTAAGTGTAAACAAGAGTTATAATTTGACAGTCAGAATGTAAAGATTCTGACAATCACATTTGCATTTTTTTCTTCTCAACAGATTGGTGAGTGTAACAAAGCAATGAGTGTACAGAAAGTTATTCTCATTGAAGACAGTTGCAGGAGAAATGTTTATCAAGGTGCAGAGTTTAAATATTGTTGTATCTTCTTCATATTCTTCTATTTAATTATTTAACATCTTACTCTTTTACGGAAATAGTTTTAAAACAACGTAATAAGATTCATTTATCAGGTCAGACGTCTAACTACTTAATAATGAACAGTTCTGCATTTGCTTCATTGTCATTATATTAGTATGATTTAATCCAAAGTGACAGCCTATATGTTAAGAAAAAGACATCTGTGTTAGAAGTAAGACAGATACACAAACTATATAGTCATTTGAGACAAAAAATTTATTTTCTTAATATAAAACATAAAAGTAAATCCAAGTAAAGTGCAGTTACCTTTACAAGTATTTATTTCTTTAACAGGACTTACAATTACACCAGTCATGTCAAATGGTATGTTAATCATCTTTAGATACTGGTGGTGGTTTCCCTTGGCATTGAAATTCAGGTTTTTACATAACAACTTGCTGCATTGACAGTGTAAGGGAGACAACCAGATTTTCATTTACTGACCACTTTCTTGATTATTATGTAAGAAAACAGCTGTTAACTTTCTTGAAGGAAAAAATACACTTCAAGAAACAAGAAAGTCTGCAAGGAAATGTAGTTTTAGATTAATGTTAGCTTTATGGTGTAAAAAACAAATCTCACAGAAGAGGACTTGGTATAAGTAAGCATGTGAAGGTAAGGTTTGGTGTAATGAAACCTGTGTTTTTTAATCTATTTCATTATGATCTTCATTCATTAAACATTTAGAGTGTTAGCTGTAAGCATTATGTGTCCAGTTATGTTCTTTTTTATTGATGATATTTAAGAATATAAAAATCATCTACATTCAGGGAAAATCAGATCTAATTCACAAGAGATCAATGAACTTCAGGTGTTTATGAGTTGAAATGCATTTGGATCTTTCACTGAAAACAAACTATTTCTAATATATCATGCTTTTTTATGACAGTCCACATGTATAATATACATTAAAATAAAAGTATAAACCAAAAACTAATGTTGTTTCTCTTTAGTAAACCATTGAAAAAACATTTAATAAAAAGGTTTATTTCTCTTTGTAAGTTAGTATTTTCATTATGACATTACTTCATTCAAAGTAAGGAAAGGCTACAGTTATGTATAAATGTAAGTAATACTTTTCAGTTTCATGAGTATTTTTCCACCTTGTCAGATAGAGAAATGGTGCTGTTTTGAAAAATTATTAGCAATATATATTTTAAGAAGTAATTTTGGAGACTAACATTATCGATAGCAGTAATTTTAAAGCGACTGACTCCCAGATGGGTTGGCAATGCATAATAAAGAAAATGTTTATATAAGTAAAATCTCTGGTTATTGTTGTGAAGAACATATCTAAACTAAGTTACTGTCTCAGTTTTTGTTACAAAAATATATCATAACTTTTTTCACACTTTTATCAGTAAAAGATTTACCCCCATTAGTCACAGGGTAGGTATTTTGTTTATATTGTTAATTATGACATCTGTAAAGAACATTCCGTAGTTGCTCAGTTGTCTAGGTCGCTGCTCCTAATTTTACTGACATGAAGGGCATGGATTTGAATATTGTTCCAATCAAATTCTTTTTGTTAGGTTTTCATAATGTATAGATGCATGAAATTATGTTTTTATGCTCCCACAAAGTGGGGAGCATATAGCGTTGCACTTGTCCGTCCGTCCGTACGCCCGTCCGTCCGTACGTCTGTCCGTACGTCCCGAAATCTTGTGAACGCAACTCTTCTTAAACCGGATGGCAGATTTTGCTTAAACTTCCAGGGATGAACAACGTTAATGTGTAGATGATAGTAAAGGAAGGAATTTTTGTTGTGACCAAATTTAACAGAATTATGGTCCTTTGTTGATTTTTTCACTAGAAATTTTATGAACGCAACTCCTCTTAAACCGGATGGCAGATTTTGCTTAAACTTCCAGGGATGAACAACCTTAATGTGTAGATGGTAGTAAAGGAAGGAATTCTGCTGCGACCAAATTTAACAGAATTATGGCCCTTTGTTGATTTTTTCACAATATACCATATAGAAATTTTGTGAACGCAACTCCTCTTAAACTGGATAGCAGATTTTGCTTTAACTTCCAGGGATGAACAACCTTAATGTGTAGATGGAAGTAAAGGAAGGAATTTTTGCTGCGACCAAATTTAACAGAATTATGGCCCTTTGTTGATTTTTTCACAATATACCATATAGAAATTTTGTGAACGCAACTCCTCTTAAACCGGATAGCAGATTCTGCTTAAACTTCCAGGGATGAACAGCTTTAATGTGTAGATGGTAGTAAAGGAAGGAATTTTGCTGTGACCATATTTAACAGAATTATGGCCCTTTGTTGATTTTTTCACTATATACCATATAAATAATTGAACATATAAATTTTACATTTGTAATTTAATTTAACATGTACATAAGGTTACCTGTAGATCATTTTAGGTATATGTACAGAAAAAATCTTACATACAGGATATACATGCTCTTGTTTATGAGCACTTATGCATAGTGGGGGCATCCGTGTCCTATGGACACAGTTCTAGTTTCCATAGTATATTAACTTCTCTTTAATTCTAGAGAAAAAACATTTAGGCTAAATTCTGTGAATCAGTCCCTTTTAAACCACAGTTCACTACATCCTGTTATGTGGCTAAAAGAACAATGGGGAGAACAATTGAGTAGCCACCTGAATATCCTAATGTCTGTCTGTCACACTTTGTGTCCAGTCCATAACTCAGCCATTCATCAAGGGATTTGGAAATAACCTGGCACAAATGTTCACTATAATAAGATGACATGTCATGCGCAACACCCAGTTCCCTACCTCCAAGGTCAAGGTAACACTTTGAGGTCAAAGCTTAACATGGTTTGTTATAGGGTCTGTTTTGTGTCTGGTCCACATCTTTCCTTCATCAAAGGATTTTGAAATAATTTTGCACAAAATTTGTTCACCGTAATAGGATGATGTGTCTTGTGCAACACCCATGAAAGTCCAGATCCATACCTCAAACTTTTGAAATAGTATAATTGTTTGCTTCATGTAAAACTTACCATAGGTGGAGGACATTGGTAACTCTGTTATAAATTCTTATTACAGACTTGTTGTATGTGCAGCGAGTACAGAAAGTGGTCTGGTTTATACATAATGTAGTATTGTTATTCTGTGACTGACATCAAGATCACTGCAGCTGAAATAGAAAAAAATAGTCCTTTCAGTATAATGATGGTAGGGTTAATATTTTTGTGTGAAACTCATCATTACTTCTCTTGTTGAAGTCATGGTGTTTAAGTTTTCAACAAATTTGCTTTAACTGTTGCTTCAAATAAACTATCTTTTTGTAATAAAATGGCAGAGTTATTAAAGGACTTTCTCTCTTGATGTAAGCTGTATATACTGTAGCTGAAAAGATTTCTATATTTCTGTGAAACAGTTTCTTCAAAATGTAAGAACATAATGAATATAATGGTTGACAACCGCAAATAATTTTTGTGACAATACTTTAAAGATTTAAGGTATCTGTTCATTGTAAATAGTATGTTTTATTTGCAGAATGCTAAATAGTGGCAGTGATCCTTTCTGAAAAACTCAGATAAAAGAATTGATATGTAGTAATCCATATCTTCCATTTTCAGTAAGACTGAAGAGAATGTGGGGAATGTGAGGTCAACTCAGGCTTTTGAAGAACTTTGGTAGATTTAGCCATGCTGATGAATAGGTTAGTTCACAAAAACTTCTCCATTAACAGTTAGTTTGCCCACTTTACAGTGTAAGGGAAACAACTGCATATTTTATTTTAGAACTTACTTTAGAATGGATTCATTACTGCATTTTTCACTCTTTTCAATAAAGACAGTAACTACAAATTTGACATAATTCAGATTGGAAATGTTTCAGCTATTTTTACCTCGACTTTTTAAAGAAAAAAAATCAGTTAATTAATGGTGTTGCTGTGCCTCCGATAACTTAACATTGATTATAATTTTTTTTTATTTCTTTATGGATTGTCTACATACTTGGAGACAACAACCCTTTGGACAAGACTTTCAAGAAGACCATAACTAAACTTGACCTTGACTCATAAATGACCTTCACCTTCAAGGTCAAATTAGTGAATTTTGCTAAAATTGGCCATTTGTTATTAATAGTTAGATTTGATTCATACTTGGACAAAACAACACTTAAGACAAAACCGACATGTTAATTAATTTAAGTTTGACCTTGTCCTTAGGTTTGTCATTTATTTAAGGATTTGATTCATATTTGGACAAAACAACATTTATGGCTAAACTGACATGTTGAATCATTCAGATATTGACCTTGACCTTAAAATGACCTTGACTGTGAAGGTCATTTTGTTGTATTTTGCCTAAATTGTTATTTATTTACAGATTCAATTAATACTTGGACAAAACAACACTTATGACAAAACCAACATGTTGAATTTTTTAAGTGTGACCTTGAACATAAAATGACCTTGACTGTCAAGGTCATGTTTTTGAATTTTGCTTAAATTGCCTTAACTTTGTTATAAATGAATGAATTTGATTCATATTGGGACTAAACAACACTGAGAACAGAACCAACATGTTTAGTAATTCAAATTTGACCTTGACCTTTAAATGACCATGAGTGATAAAATTGTCTATATCTTTACTATTTATGAATGTAATGTCTTCATATTTGGACATAACTACCCTTTGGACAATACCTTCAAGAAGGTTAAAGTGAACTTGAAAGTGACCTTCCTTGACCTAGGTTAAATTATTGAATATTGCTAAAATTTGTATAACTTTGTTATGGATGGATTTGATAATAGTAATTTTAAATGATGTTATATTTGAAAAAGCATTACCACAATATGCTTCCTCCAATGTGTTTGCCTTTGGAAAAAAGAAAAAGTTGAGTGTGGTCCCCGCTTGCCGTGGCTGTTGTTACTGTATGATTTTCTTAGCTCATCTGACCACAAAGTGGTCATTGGTGATATTTTAGGAGCATTGATGTCCATCTGTCTCTCCACAGTTTTGTTTATACAGTAAAACCTCAATAATGAGACCACCTCTGGGACCAGCAATAAGTGGTCTTAATATTGAGTTGGTCCTAAAATTGAGTTCAGATGATGACATGAAGGTATATGGTAGATTTACCGACCCAGTGTGTTTTGCGTCAATTGTAGTGTCACTGAGCATAACTTATTTGTTTTATTTGTCCTTACTTCGATAACTAATGATTTGATCAGAATAATGGTCAATATATGGTTAAATCTATATAAATTGCAAAAAATATTGTTTGGGTATACTTTTCTTTCAGTCTGTTAAGTAACTTTTGCTCAGCTAAAATTATTTATCACATTTTAATAAGCCCAGAAACTAATACAAATTTAATCACCTGAGTTTTCCCAATGCCGTACTTTTCAGCTAACTTTCTCTGACTCTGACCATTGCTTTCATTTATCAAATTTATTTTCTCTTTAAGAGAAAACTTTGTCCGCTTTCTGCTGATTTTAGTCAAATTTCAGAAGGAATATTTTGTGTAATCAACTTGTACAATGTGTATCAATCAAAATAAAAATGTAAATCGATCTCACAAAATTTTGGATTTTAGTGTTGCATTAAATTCGTTTGCGCATCAATTAGTGACTATAACAATAGAAAAATTATCGTGCAGTAAGCCGCAGTCAACTCTAATAAGGGTGTCATAAAAATTAAACCGATAACTACCTTCCTTAAAGTAAATAATCCACACCTGGATCCTTTTGACCTGTCAAATTATCAATTAACACCAATTAACACGAGGTGCCCATTATTACATGTTTGTGTAAACAAGTTTGCCGACTTCGACCTTTGATGAATAGCTTAAGTCAACAGCTGCCCGTTTTGTTCAGTTCTGGTCGCGGTCGTAATTTCGAGTTCAAAAAAGGTTTGTATTTTCATTCGGGACCGGAAATTGCGGTCGCAATACGCAATATTGAGTTGGTCTTATTACTGAGTTTAATTAACAATAGAATATATAGTAAAAAAATCGGGACCAGAAGAAAATGTTCGTAATATTGAGTTGGTCTGTATATTGAGTTGGTCGCATCGTGAGTTTTTACTGTACTTTACAATCCACAATTTTACACCAATCTATTAAAATTAAACTTGAACACAAGATATATGGTCATATGACCTTTGCCAACATTGATTTTGGGCCAGATTCCACTTATACTTCTAGAGGTAATGCAGCAGGTGGAGCAAATACTACATTATTTTACTTTGTTTAGATTTGGAACACCTACATTTTTAGCTCGACTATACAGAGTATATAGACAGCTGTCCTACTCACCCTGGTGTACACATCCAGATTTCTGATCAAGGCTTTTGTGTAGTAAAATATTATTTTACTATAACTTCTTTATTTTTTGAGGACTTTACTCAAAACTTCAAATATATGTTCTTTATCATCACCCTCATCATATGTGGTAAGGTTCATAACTCAAGCACCCATATTTACATTCATTCTTTTCTGGAAGTATCTGGTTTGAATAATAACATTTTTTGTTACTTTCTAATAATATATGATTTATCACTTACAAGTTGATTACCAACTGTTTAGTATATTGTCAGAATAAATTGTAATTCCATTACTATATAATCTTAATAGTCATATAGAAATTATGTCCTGCAATTGTCTTATCAATATCAATGATAAAATAATAAATATCATATGATATTTCATCTACCATGGAGAAGATTTTTGTCTATAAATCCATAGATCTTGAATTAAATTGATTTTTAGCTCACCTGAGCTGGCTCAGGGTGAGCTATTAGGATCGATGAATGTCTGTCGTCCGTTCACATTTAGTTCGTTAACGCTCTACTGGTCACATTTTTGCTCCAATTGTCACGAAACTTGGTCAGGATGTTTGTCCCAGTAATCGAATATGGGTCATGTGGGGTCAAAAACTAGGTCACACAGCCTGTATATGGAAAAACCTTGTTAACACCTTAGAAGCAAGATTTTCAGCCCGAATATCCTGGAAATTTGTCAGAAAAGTTGATTCGATGATTTCTAGCTCAGGTTCGAATATGGGTCATCTGGGGTCAAAAACTACGTCACAGAGCCCAAATATGGAAAAACCTTGTTAACACTTTAGAGGTCACATTTTCAGTCCAGATTTCCTTGTAATATGTCAGAAAGGTTATTTGGATGATTTCTAGCCCAAGTTCAAATATGGGTCATCTGGGGTCAAAAACTAGGTCACAGAACCCAAATATAGAAAAACCTTGTTAACACTTTAGAGGTAACATTTTCAGCCCAAATATCCTTGTAATATGTCAGAGAGGTTATTTGGATAATTTCTAGCCCAGGTTCGAATATGGGTTATCTGGGGTCAAAAAGTAGGTCACTGAGACCAAATATGGAAAACCTTTTTATCACTCTAGAGGTAACATTTTCAGCCCAAATATCCTGGAGGTATGTCAGAAATGTTGTTTTGATGATTTCTAGCTCAAGTTTGAATATGGGTCATGTGGGGTCAAAAACTAGGTCACACAGCCCAAATATGGTAAAACCTTGTTAACACTCTAGAAGTAACATTTTTAGTCCAAATTTCCTGAAAAACTGTCAGAAAGCTTGTTAAGATGATTTCTAGCTCAAGTTGGAATATGGGTCATGTGGGGTCAAAAACTAGGTTACACAGCCTGTATATGGAAAAACCTTGTTAACACCCTAGAGGTAACATTTTCAGCCCAAATATCCTGGAAATATGTCAGATAGGTTGATTCGATTATTTCTAGGTCAAGTTGAAATATGGGTCATCTGGGGTCAAAAACTAGGTCACAGAGCCCAAATATGGAAAAACCTTGTTAACACTTTAGAGGTAACATTTTCAGCCCAAATATCCTTGTAATATATCAGAAAGGTTATTTGGATGATTTCTAGCCAAGGTTCGAATATGGGTCATCTGGGATCAAAAAGTAGGTCACTGAGACCAAATATGGAAAAACCTTGTTAACACTTTAGAGGTAACATTTTCAGGCCAAATATCCCTGTAATATGTCAGAGAGGTTATTTGGATGATTTCTAGCCCAGGTTCGAATATGGGTTATCTGGGGTGAAAAAGTAGGTCACTGAGACCAAATATGGAAAAACCTTTGTATCACTCTAGAGGTAACATTTTCAGTCCAAATATCCTGGAGGTATGTCAGAAATGTTGTTTTGATGATTTCTAGCTGAAGTTTGAATATGGGTCATGTGGGGTCAAAAACTAGGTCACACAGCCCAAATATGGTAAAACCTTGTTAACACTCTAGAAGTAACATTTTTAGCCCAAATTTCCTGAAAAACTGTCAGAAAGCTTGTTAAGATGATTTCTAGCTCAAGTTGGAATATGGGTCATGTGGGGTCAAAAACTAGGTTACACAGCCTGTATATGGAAAAACCTTGTTAACACCCTAGAGGTAACATTTTCAGCCCAAATATCCTGGAAATATGTCAGATAGGTTGATTCGATTATTTCTAGGTCAAGTTGAAATATGGGTCATGTGGGGTCAAAAACTAGGTCACACAGCCCAAATATGGTAAAACCTTGTTAACACACTAGAGGTAACATTTTCAGCCCAAATGTCCCGAAAAACTGTCAGAAAGCTTGTTAAGATGATTTCTAGCTCAAGTTGGAATATGGGTCATGTGGGGTCAAAAACTAGGTCACACAGCCTGTATATGGAAAAACCTAGTTAACACCCTGGAGGTAACATTTTCAGCCCAAATATCCTGGAAATATGTCAGATAGGTTGATTCGATTATTTCTAGGTCAAGTTGAAATATGGGTCATCTGGGTTCAAAAACTAGGTCACAGAGCCCAAATATGGAAAACCCTTGTTAACACTTTAGAGGTAACATTTTCAGCCCAAATATCCTTGTAATATATCAGAAAGGTTCTTTGGATGATTTCTAGCCAAGGTTCGAATATGGGTCATCTGGGGTCAAAAAGTAGGTCACTGAGACCAAATATGAAAAAACATTTTTATCACTCTAGAGGTAACATTTTCAGTCCAAATATCCAGGAAATATGTCAGAAAGGTTGTTTTGATGATTTTTAGCTCAAGTTTAAATATGGGTCATGTGGGGTCAAAAACTAGGTCACACAGTCCAAATATGGTAAAACCTTGTTAACACTCTAGAGGTAACATTTTTAGCCCAAATTTCCTGAAAAACTGTCAGAAAGCTTGTTAAGATGATTTCTAGCTCAAGTTGGAATATCGGTCATGTGGGGTCAAAAACTAAGTCACACAGCCTGTATATGGAAAAACCTTGTTAACACTCTAGAGGTAACATTTTCAGCCCAAATATCCTGGAAATATGTCAGATAGGTTGTTTCAATGATTTCTAGATCAAGTTCGAATATGGGTCATCTGGATTCAAAAACTAGGTCACACAGCCTGAATATTGAAAAACCTTGTTAACACTCTAGAGGTAACATTTTCAGCCCAAATATCCTGGAAATTTGTCAGAAAGGTTGTATCGATGATTTCTAGCCCAAGTTTGAATATGGGTCATCTGGGGTCAAAAACTAGGTCACAGAGCTTAAATTTGGAAAAACCTTGTTTACACTCTACAGGTAACATTTTCAGCCCAAGTTTTCTGGAAATATGTCAGAAAAGTTATTTTGATGGTTTCTAGGTCAAGTTCGAATATAGGTCATCTGGGGTCAAAAACTAGGTCACAGAGCTTAAATTTGGAAAAACCTTGTTTACACTCTACAGGTAACATTTTCAGCCCAAGTATTCTGGAAATATGTCAGAAAAGTTATTTTGATGGTTTCTAGGTCAAGTTCGAATATGGGTCACCTGGGGTCAAAAACTAGGTCACAGAGCCCAAAAATAGAAATATCTTGTTAAGGCTCTAGAGGCTACTGTTTCAGTGCAAATATCCTGGCAGTTTGTCAGAAAGGTTGTTTGGTTGTTCAAATTATTAGATCAGGTTAAAGGTCACGGAGGCTAAAAATAGATTTATCTACGGTACAAAAAATGTACCTCATAAAGCCTTCATTTATAGACCAATATCTTTGATATTCAATATATAGGTTTCTTGCATGGACCTCTACCCATGGGTAGGGTTTGAGGTCATAGGGTCAAGGTCACCATAGCTTATAAGAGATATTTCAACTTTCTGTCATAGAGCCTTTATTTATTGACTGATATTTTACATATTTGGTTTGTAGGCACTTATATATTTTCAATTAAAAAATGAAATACTGCTTAACAGCAAACCAACAGCCAAAGTACTCAGGTGAGTGATCCAGGGCCATCATGGCCCTCTTGTTTAATAGTTATTCCTGAACTTTTCCAGTACTTTAATTAGCATGCTGTCTCTGCTGACAGCGCTTGTTTCCAGTTGTAAGTAGACTTATACACATTGTATACCTACAGTCTCACAGTGAAAGTCAATTATGGGCTCAGTTGAACTAAAATTTGATTGATCCGTGATGAAAAATCCTGCCTAAATTTACAGCTTTTACATTCTGTATATCTCTTATGCATAGGAGGGTGCATCAAAAAATTCGTAAACTAATTCAATAGCGTCAAAACTACTGGTCCGTTTAAAATGAAACTTTAAATGCTGTGAAAACAGATTATTTCAAATTGAATCATACTATGTACACAACTTTGACATCATCACTTATGACGTCATAAACCGTAAACGATGTCATGTTAAGGGCATCCGTTCGAAAATGGCGTCACTCAGCGTCAACGAAAAGCGCATCGTTATAAAGTTTTACACAAAACTCGGAAAGTCTTTTTCCAATATTCGTGAAGATTTGCAAAAAGTTTACGGAGAGGCTGCTCTGTCAAAAGGTGCCATTTCAAAGTGGATGAAGCAGTCTAAAGACTGTAGAGAGGCAACTGAAGACAACAGTTGTGCAGGTAGACCAGTGACTGTAACAGATGAAGAAACAGTGGCTGCCATTCAGGAGTACATACTCAGAGATAGACGAGTGGATCACGTAGCAGATAAGTTCGCTATTTCATAAGGTACAGCTCAGAGCATTATGACTGATAGATTAGGAATGTGCCACATTTTAGCAAGATGGGTGCCTCGTTTGTTGACGTTGGAGCAGATGGGGGTAAGGGTGAAAATGTGTCAGCAGTACGACATGAGGTATTGTAAAGAAGGCGATTACTTTCTAAATCGAGTGATAACATGTGATGAAACGTGGATTCACTTTTTTTAACCGGAAAGCAAACATCAGAGTTCTGTCTGGAAGCATCCTTCCTCGCCTTCCCCTACAAAAGCGATAATTTCCAAGTCAGCCGGGAAGGTTATGGCCTTTATATTCTGTGATACATACGGTGTAGTGCTAAACCACTTTGTTCTTCCGAAAACCACAGTCACTGGGAACTATTATGCAACATTACTTAGAACGGACCTCATGGTGGCAATAAGGAGAAAGCGCCCACTTAGGTCCGGATTCATATTACATCATGACAACGCGCCGAGCCATTCAAGCCACATTGTCATGGATACACTAGAAAAACTTGACGTCGAACTATTACCTCACCCACCCTACAGCCTGGATCTAGCAATTTGTGACTTCTGGCTGTTTCCAACTTTAAAAAACAGTCTTCATGGTGCGAAATTTGAGTCAAGAGAGGAACTGAGGTGTGCCATGGACAGACAGCTGTGGGAGATGTCACGTGACGGGCTACAACACGTGTTCGAGTCATGGGTCGAGAGATGGGACAAGTGCAAATCGTGCATGGGACGTTACTTTGAGAAGGAGTAATCATTTTAGGTACTTGAATTAAATCATTTCCCCGCTATTGAATTAGTTTACAAATTTATTGATGCACCCTTGTAGTTTGTATAGCAAAATTGGCCCTACCCTGGGGGTCACTTTATTTTATGTAGACTTAAGTTGGGAAAACCTTAATAAACCTTCTTGTCTAAAACCACAAACCCAAGGGCAAAGATTTTTTGCATGGAGCCTCTGCTAGAGGTTCTTAGTCAAGATTATTAAAATTATGCCCTTGGGGTCATTAATTGCCTTGCACTGGGGTCACTTGATTTTTACATTTTGCATGTTGCATTGTGTAGTGGATACATACCAAGCTTGTTCAAATTTTGTCCCTTGGGTGGAAATTGGCCTTGCCTGAGGGTTCTATTTGTATAAAATATAAGATCCTCAAAAATCTTCAGTTCAAATCTTGTTCCAGGGTCAAATTTAGCCTTGCCCCAGCATTTGGCATACAGGTTCACCTAAAGGTCCTACAAGGTTGTTCAAATTATGCCCTGCATCAATAATGGCCCCATACAGGGGGTCACTTGATTTATAACAAAGGCATATATAGGGAAAACTGAAAATCTTTTTCAGTGAAACCACAAGGCCTGTAAGAGCTATTTCTGCTTAACAAAGGCATTGATTCATTTTAGATAAAGATACCAAACTGATTTGTCACTCAAATTCCAAGGTCAAAGTTCTATGTAAAAGGTTAATAACACTTATCAGCCTCATTCAGCCTCATTCAGGTGATTTGTATAATTTGGCTGGGGACATCAATTCAAAGAATTTGCTTCTTTGAATTATTTTAATGCCCCCTCCACATAGTTTGGGGGCATATATATAGATTTGCACACAAGCATCAGTACATCCTTCCGTCCGTCAGTCTGTCCGAAAACTTTAACATTAGCCATAACTTCCTTATTAGTAAGTGGATTTACTTCATACTTGGATGCAACACCTCTTTGGACAAGACCTTCCCACTGACTTATGGCTACAGAAAGGAAAATTTTTGAAAACCTTTTTCTCTGAAACCATCAGGCCCTGAGCCTTAAGCTTTGGTATAAAGCACTGTCTAGTGGACCTCTACCAAATTTGTTTAAATAATACCCCTGGGGTCATAATTGACCCTGCCCTGGGGATCAATTGATTTCACATAGGCTTACATAGGGAAATTCTTAAAAATCTTTTTGTCTGAAACCACAAAGCCCAGAACTTAGATATTTTGCATAGAGCATCAGCTAGAGGTCCTGTACCAAGTTTGTTCAAATTATGTTCCTGGGGTCAAAATTGGCCCTTCCCCTGGGTTCACTTGATTTTAATAGATTTACCATAAGATTTCTATTTATAGTCCAGGCTTGTATTAGAATCATGGATTGTTCGAAAGTTGGGGATGGGCGTTAATTGGAGACACATCTTCACAAGACAGACCAATTTTCAAAGCAGGGCTTTATAAATCACTTGCCCCTCATAATTACAAGAAGAAATCAAATCCGGAGAAAGAGTGGATGTTGACTTATTGCAGGCAATGCTAAAATCTGTTCATTTCCGCTATAACCGTACATGTAGAGTCCGGTATGTGTGAAAGTTTGCTGAGCACGGGAATAAAATATAAGCCTCACACATGATCTTTACTACTTTCTTTTGACAAAAATAAAGGAAATAGAAGTAAAATAAAAGGGAAATAAGTAAACTTGAATTGTAAAGTAAGCTCAATTTTGCTCAAATCGGGGGATGGGCATTAAAAAGGGGCAGTTGATTTTTCAACTTTGGGTTGAAAAGTGGCCGTATTTTGTCCAAAATATGAGGGATGGGCATCTATTAGAGGATGGGCTATAAATAAAATGTTAACGGTATATAGGTGCTTTTTCACCAAATTTCACAGAATTGTTCCTTTCATAGTCTTCTATTTAAATTGCTAAAATGGTTCTGCTCCATTGAACAAAATGACCGCTAGAGCTAAAAATAGATTTTCATTAATATTTGGCTTCAAATGATATTTCTTCCAAAACCATCTGGCTATTTTAAACCAAATTTGACAGAAATGCTCCTTATACGTGTATTGCCCTTTTCTAAAATTGCTCAAACCGTTCCACTCCATTGCACATAAGGGCTGCAAAAGCTAAAAATAGAAAAAAAATAAACAGCATCTCCTCCTAACAGCAAGGTAATTTTCCACCAAATTTCAGAGAAGGAAAAACTTTGAAAATCCACTTGTTTGAAACTGTCAGCCCAAGAACTTAGATGTTTTCTATGTAGTTCAAATAATGTCCTAGGGGTCAAAATTGGCCCTGCACTGGGCATCCTATTTGTATGAAGTATAAGATCTTTGGAAATGTTCAATTCAGAAACTGTAATTTTGCTTCTGATGTTTGCCCAGCAGTATTCAGGTGAGGATCCAGGGCCAGCATGGTGCTCAGCAGTATTCAGGTGAGGATCCAGGGCCAGCATGGTGCCCAGCAGTATTCAGGTGAGGATCCAGGGCCAGCATGGTGCCCAGCAGTATTCAGGTGAGGATCCAGGGCCATCATGGTGCCCAGCAGTATTCAGGTGAGGATCCAGGGCCAGCATGGTGCCCAGCAGTATTCAGGTGAGGATCCAGGGCCATCATGGTGCCCAGCAGTATTCAGGTGAGGATCCAGGGCCAGCATGGTGCCCAGCAGTATTCAGGTGAGGATCCAGGGCCAGCATGGTGCCCAGCAGTATTCAGGTGAGGATCCAGGGCCAGCATGGTGCCCAGCAGTATTCAGGTGAGGATCCAGGGCCAGCATGGTGCCCAGCAGTATTCAGGTGAGGATCCAGGGCCAGCATGGTGCCCAGCAGTATTCAGATGAGGATCCAGGGCCAGCATGGTGCCCAGCAGTATTCAGGTGAGGATCCAGGGCCAGCATGGTGCCCAGCAGTATTCAGGTGAGGATCCAGGGCCAGCATGGTGCCCAGCAGTATTCAGGTGAGGATCCAGGGCCAGCATGGTGCCCAGCAGTATTCAGGTGAGGATCCAGGGCCAGCATGGTGCCCAGCAGTATTCAGGTGAGGATCCAGGGCCAGCATGGTGCCCAGTAGTATTCAGGTGAGGATCCAGGGCCAGCATGGTGCCCAGCAGTATTCAGGTGAGGATCCAGGGCCAGCATGGTGCCCAGCAGTATTCAGGTGAGGATCCAGGGCCAGCATGGTGCCCAGCAGTATTCAGGTGAGGATCCAGGGCCAGCATGGTGCCCAGCAGTATTCAGGTGAGGATCCAGGGCCAGCATGGTGCCCAGCAGTATTCAGGTGAGGATCCAGGGCCAGCATGGTGCCCAGCAGTATTCAGGTGAGGATCCAGGGCCAGCATGGTGCTCAGCAGTATTCAGGTGAGGATCCAGGGCCAGCATGGTGCTCAGCAGTATTCAGGTGAGGATCCAGGGCCAGCATGGTGCCCAGCAGTATTCAGGTGAGGATCCAGGGCCACCATGGTGCCCAGCAGTATTCAGGTGAGGATCTAGGGCCAGCATGTGCCCAGCAGTATTCAGGTGAGGATCCAGGGCCAGCATGTGCCCAGCAGTATTCAGGTGAGGATCCAGGGCCAGCATGGTGCCCAGCAGTATTCAGGTGAGGATCTAGGGCCATCATGGTGCTCTTGTTATAACTAGTATTCAGGTGAGGATCCAGGGCCATCATGGTGCTCTTGTTATAACTAGATGTTTGCCCAGCAGTATTCAGGTGAGGATCCAGGGCCATCATGGTGCTCTTGTTATAACTAGATGTTTGCCCAGCAGTTTTCAGGTGAGGATCCAGGGCCAGCATGGTGCTCTTGTTATAACTAGTATTCTTTATGGTAAATGACATGTGGGGTGGAGACATAATGTTTTCCTCAAAAACAATCTCTAGTTCTTAATTGATGAACAATTTGTAACGTGCATAATGCTAGCATTACTTACATTACTTTATATTCTATCTTTGTATATTTTTTATATACAGTAGATAATCATGATAAACATTTTTCATGGAGTAATTACATTTATTTCCTGGTCCCTCCTCTAAACAGTTATTAGATAAACTTCAACATGTAAATAACTGATGGATGATAGAAAGCAGCACAACCAAAACAAAAGATAGGTAATAACAGTTAGAAGAAGCAAACCAACTGATATATTACTAGTAACTACCTATATATTATATTGCCATTTATTACTTTAAGAAAAGCTCCTGGTGTTGATCACTTTATTAAGAAACAGTCCTGAAAGACTTCATCGTTTCTGCCTTATGTTTGAACTAATATTTTTTGTTTTCCAGGTAACACATTTGAAGTATTTCACTGGAAACAAGTGGCCACTGGAAACAAGTGGCCTTTTACTGCTTTTGAGATATTTTAGAAGGAATTGGGAGATGTGCATTGTGGTATGCAACCATCCACATAAAAACATCAAGGATTAGACAGCATGTTACTACTTTGGAGAAATAGAAAAAATAAGTCTCTAACCTCAGATATATAGCGACAAATAAAAGAGAAAATTGTTGACTTACTAAACAGAGATCTCATATATATGTCTTTATTGCTTTTTTTCAATAACATCATTAAAGGGTAAAAAGCTGGCTGAGAAATATTAGTTGAACACTTCTGTTGTAACTAACCTTGTTTTATTTATGTTCACTTTTGATTTGAAGAAGTAAGTGAAAATATGCAAAAAATGAACTCTAGACATGTAATGATCACTTGTGTTTGTACAAGTTTCAGCAACCCTCTTTCATTCTGCATTTAGTTTAACTGCTGATAGAGTTACCGGTTCAGATAGGACTGATTTGATAGAGTTACCTCATCAGATAGGACTGATTTGATAGAGTTACCTCATCAGATAGGACTGATTTGATAGAGTTACCTCATCAGATAGGACTGATTTGATAGAGTTACCTCATCAGATAGGACTGATTTGATAGAGTTACCGCTTCAGATAGGACTGATTTGATAGAGTTACCTCATCAGATAGGACTGATTTGATAGAGTTACCGCTTCAGATAGGACTGATTTGATAGAGTTACCTCATCAGATAGGACTGATTTGATAGAGTTACCTCATCAGATAGGACTGATTTGATAGAGTTACCTCATCAGATAGGACTGATTTGATAGAGATACCGCTTCAGATAGGACTGATTTGATAGAGTTACCGCTTCAGATAGGACTGATTTGATAGAGTTACCTCATCAGATAGGACTGATTTGATAGAGTTACTTCATCAAATAGGACTGATTTGATAGAGTTACCTCATCAGATAGGACTGATTTGATAGAGTTACCTCATCAGATAGGACTGATTTGATAGAGTTACCGCTTCAGATAGGACTGATTTGATAGAGTTACCGCTTCAAATAGGACTGATTTAATAGAGTTACCTCATCAGATAGGACTGATTTGATAGAGTTACCTCATCAGATAGGACTGATTTGATAGAGTTACCTCATCAAATAGGACTGATTTGATAGAGTTACCTCATCAGATAGGACTGATTTGATAGAGTTACCTCATCAGATAGGACTGATTTGATAGAGTTACCGCTTCAGATAGGACTGATTTGATAGAGTTACCGCTTCAAATAGGACTGATTTAATAGAGTTACCTCATCAGATAGGACTGATTTGATAGAGTTACCTCATCAGATAGGACTGATTTGATAGAGTTACCGCTTCAGATAGGACTGATTTGATAGAGTTACCTCATCAGATAGGACTGATTTGATAGAGTTACCTCATCAGATAGGACTGATTTGATAGAGTTACCGCTTCAGATAGGACTGATTTGATAGAGTTACCTCATCAGATAGGACTGATTTGATAGAGTTACCGCTTCAGATAGGACTGATTTGATAGAGTTACCGCTTCAGATAGGACTGATTTGATAGAGTTACCTCATCAGATAGGACTGATTTGATAGAGTTACCTCATCAGATAGGACTGATTTGATAGTGTTACCTCATCAGATAGGACTGATTTGATAGAGTTACCGCTTCAAATAGGACTGATTTGATAGAGTTACCTCATCAGATAGGACTGATTTGATAGAGTTACCTCATCAGATAGGACTGATTTGATAGAGTTACCGCTTCAGATAGGACTGATTTGATAGAGTTACCTCATCAGATAGGACTGATTTGATAGAGTTACCTCATCAGATAGGACTGATTTGATAGAGTTACCGCTTCAGATAGGACTGATTTTAAACCTAAAATTCAGTGGATTATTTGCAACATGATTTTTGATAGTGTCTTTAAATGTAGAAGGCTGCTGAATATGATAATTACATGTACCTATATATCCGACATGCTAAGCTGAAAATCTGTCATCAGAGAGCAGAATTTCTTTCCTATTAATTTTATATTCATCTTGTGTAAAAAAAAGTCTATTCCCATTTCTCCTTCATATTTTCTTTTGAAGTCTGTATTTTTCTGCATACCTCAGAATTTTGCCACAGTAGATAATTGATATAAACAACTCGGGTTTCATTTTCAACTAATACCTGCGACATGAAAAATTATTTTTAATTATCTTATGGCTCATGATTTTTTGGCTGTCAAGTTATTTTGTCGATTATGTTAAATATTTGTAGAAAAAATATTGAAAATTTATCTTTTCACAATATTGTGGAATTATTCATTTAAAAGTGTAAAAATATCAGGGAAGTATTTTCACATTTCTTTCTTCTGTCCTGATTCTTCAAGATAAATTATGGCAATGTTTCCAGTAATTTGGCATCTAAATCAACTTGTATATATTGGTACTTAAAGAAAAATTGCTGCTTTACTTCTGATGAACAGCATTTTAGTAAATTTAATTTTCCTTAATTCATCAGATGTTAAATGTTTCAATGTTATAAATGAACATTTTCCCCAAACCTTTTTCCAAGATTAATTCAGATCAGTTATAAAAGTAGAAGTTATTTTTTTACAGCAGTATGATTGAATAAACTGCTTTTCCCCTTTTGTAACCTTAAAGCGTACTTTCCTGTGAATGTTGCTAAGAATTTTTATGCCCCCGAAGGGAGGCATATACTTTTCGAACCGTCTGTTCGTCTGTCCGCCCGCATTTTTCTTGTCTGGTCAATAACTTTGTTATTATAAGGTGGATTTTAAAATAACTTGGCGTAAATGTGTGGCACAATTAGAAAACATGTCTTGCACAAGACCTGGGTCTCTAGCTCAAAAGTCAAGGTCACACTTAGGCTTCAAAGGTCATTTTTGAGATAATGCAGTGATGGTCGTGTCCGGTCTGTATCTTTGTCATTCACGAATGGATTTTAAAATTACTTGGCATAAATGTGTCACATTATGACGACGTGTCATGCGCAAGACCTGGGTCTCTAGCTCAAAGGTCAAGGTCACAGTTAGGCTTCAAAGGTCTTTTTTGAGATAATGCAGTGATGGTCATGTCCGGTCTGTATCGTTGTCATTCACGATTGGATTTTAAAATAACTTGGCATAAATGTGTGGCACAATGAGACAACGTGTCATTTGCAAGACCTGGGTCTCTAGCTCAAAGGTCAAGGTCACACTTAGGCTTCAAAGGTCATTTTTGAGATAATGCAGTGATGGTCATGTCCGGTCTGTATCTTTGTCATTCACGATTGGATTTTAAAATAACTTGGCATAAATGTGTGTCACATTATGACGACATGTCATTCACAAGATCTGGGTCTGTAGTTCAAAGGTCAAGGTCACACTTAGGCTTCAAATATCATTTTTTTCATGATAATGTAGTGATGGTCATGTCCGGTCTGTTTCTTTGTCATTTATGGATAGATTTTAAAGCAATTTGGCATAAATTTGTTGCACATTATGACGACGTGTATTACACAAGACCCAGGTCTGTACCTCAAAGGTCAAGGTCACGGGGTTCAAAACCTCATTCTCATTATAATGCAGTTTGCAGTAATGGTTTTCTCTAATAATAGCGCACCTTATTTAAAAGTTTACTGATTAAATTTTTGATAATTATATGTCAGAATGAAAATCTTTTACTGTAATTATTTTATTTCATACATAAAATAAAATCCCATATCCTTGACTAAGACATCTACACTTCAGAAAAGGTAAACCTTAATAGACATGGAGAATGCAGAATATATCGTACAAATATTACGTTATTAAAGACTTTGTGTCTACTTATATCTTATTTAAGTGCCAGTGCTTAAACCTAAAGTCCTTGCATTTGCATAGGCCACTAGATGAGATGTACTGCGGTCAAGTTTACTCTTTGGACTTCAAATGCCTTCTATCTAAATATTGGGTGTCGGGGGCATATGTCTGTTTACAACGACAGCTCTTGTTATATATTCGTCTACCGGTTATATACCTATTTTCTATGGATAAGAAAGAGATGAAAAGGTATTATTGTTAATTGGTATACTTATTATTTGTACCTATTTTGTTTGTTATAAAGATTTAATACTTTACTCCTTGATTTTGAGATTGATTGTTTTTTTTAATTTGTTGAAAAAGGTTTCAGTATTACCAACAGAAATGTCCATAATATTTATAAACTTGAATTGTTAATTCCTGAATATATTTATCAAATGTATCTGACATAGGTAGGCCATAGTAAGGCTTGATTTCTGCTAGAAACTGAGATAAGTACTGTATAGAGAGTTTTTACCACTAACATTTAATCATTTAATATTCTACAGGCATTGTTTTATAAAATAGTTCGTACTTAGTACATCCACATAGAATACTGTTGCCTTTATTATTATTTACTGCTGTATACTCTGTCACAGTAGAACTTCTTTGCAACTAAGCTCACTGAATGCAATTTGTTAGTTAACTTGAAAACTAATGGTTGGAATTCAGTGCAACTTCATACAATGGTCTAGCAAAATGACAGGAAATGAAATGTACAAGAACCACAACTATCTTTAATTGCCCACAACCATAATTCTATTTCAATTCTTTTACAAAGTATTCTATTACTAATAACTTCCTCAGTTCCAAAGCAGTCTTGCGGGGGGTATTAATCACATTTAGTGATAGCTCCAGTTTTAATATCAGAGTTGTGGATATTTTTATAAATATTAGCAGGCAGATTCAGAGTTTAAATAATTTGCTTAGAACAATATATTTTTGCTCTACATTTCATTTTGATGATAAATTGAATTTAGAAATTTTATAATACACTAGTTGTGCTTCTGTAATGTTCAAAATATAAAAAATATAGGAAACGATCTGTTCTGTAGTTCAGGTTGTTCTAGTTGCCTGGTGACTTGCTTACGAAGCTGTGAAACTGGGCGCTTTTCTCAGTTTCTACAAATTACTTTCTTAATGACCAGTACACAAGACATATCACCAATAAATCTTGCAACCTTAATTTTAAGAGCACTCTCCAATTCTAAAACTTTGAAAATGTTCATCTTTATGCCAACTAGAAAAACGATTTTCTGTAAAATTTTAAGAACATTTGTGAGGATGCAAATTTGATATTTTTCTGTTTTCTCTATTTGGATTGAAAACTGCAGTTAAAATTAAGTCACACTTTGCAGATACTATTTCACTGATTTCAACTATTTTTATCTGCCTTACTTTGATAAGCTTTATAAATTATATCATTTATTTACAAAATTTATTAGATTCATGTGTCTGTATTCATTTTCTAATTACTATTAAGTTTTATCATACTTTTGGATGTACAGTGTCTTGTCCAAAACTTAAAAGGCAACTGACCTTAAATAACGAAAGTCCCTTTGACTCTGCTGTGGAATTCATTTTGGGGAAATAATTAAAAGTCATCATGCTATGGGAAGGCTTATGTCAAATACAGCTTTTTGTTTGGACATATGTGGAATTCATTTTTGTGTCGCCATTTCGAAGAAAAGGCGATACATAGGGATCGCTTTGTCCGTCGGTCCGTCACGAAAACTTAACGTTGGCTATAACTTTGCCATTTCTAAACATTATCTTATCAAACTTTCAAATTGTATTGCTTATGACAACAGGGTCGGGTTGATGCCAAAATTTCTAGGTCAAGGTCACATTTGACAGAGTTATGCCCCTTTTTATACATGGATTTGTCATGAAAACTTAACGTTGGGAATAACTTTGCCATTTAACATTTCAACATCAAACTTTCAAATTATATTGCTTATGACAACAGGGTCATGATGATGCCAAAATGTGTAGGTCAACATCACAATTGACAGAGTTATGCCCCTTTTTGTACTTGGATTTTGTCATGAAAACTTAACATTGGCTATAACTATGCCATTTCTTAATGTTTCTTCATCAAACTTTCCAGTTGTAATGATTACAATTGTATCACTTAAGACAACACCATTTCTCAAGGGCAGATAACCCTCAAATTTTTTTTGCAATGTTATGCCCCTTTTTCAAGTTAAAATTTCTTGGTTAACCTTTTTCTTTATGTCCATGTCTCAAAAAGTGTCAAGGATATTCCATTCCAACTTGGAATACTTGATCACCAGCAAGACCCCTGCAAACATTGTTGGTACCCATGTCCCTGGGGTCACAGTTAGCCCCAGCCCCGGGTCACTTGATTTTGCTTAAACTTATATATAGGAAAAAAAAACTTCTTAAGCCTAGAAATAAAATATTAACTTACATGAGATGGATGAGATGGGAAAGTACTCCCCCCTCCCCCCCACCGTTCCCTCTGCATGGGAATCTGCCCCCCCCCCCCCCCCCAAACCAGTCACCACCCCCCCACCCCCTGTGCCCAATTTTTTTTTTTTTAAATTTTAAAACATAGGTACTTTACAACCCATCCTACCTCAACCCCCTCCCCCAATCAGTCCCCCCCCCCCCCCCCCCGGCCCAATTTTTTTTTTTTTTTTTTAATTTTAAAACATATGCACTTTATTCCCCCCCCCCCCCCCTACCTCAACCCCCCTCCCCAACCAGTCACCGCCCCCCCCGGGGGCCCAATTTTTTTTTTTAATTTTAAAACATATGCATTTTTTACGTGACTCCCCATCCACCCTCAAAACTCACCCCCCCCCCCCTCTTTTTTTTTTTTAAATTTTAATACATAGGTACTTGACTCCCCATTCACCCTCAAACCCCCCCCCCCCCCCATTTTTTTTACCCCCCCCCCTTCCTCAAAAGCCCCCCAACCAGTCACCCCCCCCCCCCCCCCCCCCACCCGGGCCCAATTTTTTTTTTTTTTTAAAAATTTTAATACATAGGTACTAATGATTCCCCATCCACCCTCAACCCCAGCAGGCTCTTTAGTTATTCTAACAGAGTACCCAAGGGCGACACAAGTGTTCCACTGAACACCCATCTAGTGGTGAAATAGTTGTCATCATGCTTGGGGGGAGGGGGGGGGGGGCTTTTATTTTTTCAAATACAGCTGTTCGTTGGGACATGTGTGGAATTAATTTTGGTGAAATAGTTGTCATCTTGCTGAGTGAAGCCTTTTGTCAAATACAGCTTTTTATTGGAACATTTATATACGTTTACTGTTATAATGTGTTTAGAATTAGTTGGCTTTCCTAAAAAAGGAAGTTTTGACTATAATAAAGCAAATCATACCTGTTAATAGCTTAGTTCAGTCTTCATAACCTTGAGAAGTATTTTCTGCATGTTAGAATAATATATATGTACATAGCAGAATTTTTTTTACAATTAATTGCAAGCACCTAAAATCTAGATTTTTGTACACCATTTCATAATCTTAATTCTGTCATGTTAATTCTTTTGTACATGTATTTTATACTTCTTGTATTCTTATATATACAATCTAGTTTTAGTGTCTAATATTTCATCAGATGTATTTGTGAAAGTAACAAGTATTTAAAATGAGACTGCTTACCTCAAGAAAATATTTACTTGTGTATTCATTATTGTGTTCTTAGATAACAAATAAATAATACAAGAAGATTATGTTGGACCTTATTTCCTTCAGTGATCTGGAATTGTCCTGTATAAATGCTGGTTAGTTGACTACAGGAACCTCACAGGTTTACAAACTGCCAGACTGTTCGTTTGCAAAAATACTGACAACACATTTTGCAATAAATAACCCAAAAGGCATTGAACCCAATATTATTAAAAACTTGGTATGTTTTTCCTTTTCTTTTTTTCTTTTTCTTCTTCTTTTTTTTTAAATCTTTTTTTCCTCTTAAATAAATAAAACTGAAATAGACCTTAATTAGAAAAGTTATAATGTTATGTACGTCTACACCATGTCACATGAATGTTATGTATATTATATTTATTGTACTGTAAACTCTTGTGTCATATGTATGATTTGAGTTAAATAAAAGTTCTGTTCTGTTCTGTTCTGTTCTGTTGATATCTGCCAATGTAATGCTTGATGGTTTTATGCCCGGTGCCCATCTGTCAGATGAAAAATTCTGCTTTTTCTGTTAAAAATAGTACTGAAGTGTATGCAGAAAGATCTGTATTTTTTATCTATATGTCTTTTCATTTGTCTGTCCATCCATTAAATCCTGATCAGTGAATTACTCTCAGAGCTGTAGGTACACATGTAGATAAATAGCAATAAGATTATGCAAGTTTAAATTACCCTTTCGTCCAGTTACAGGTAATCTGTTTTTAATAACCTATACAGTACTGAAGTGACAATCCTTCAACTGTAAATTGACAGCAGCAAAAGATTTCGCATAATTACGATCTTTAAATGCACTTTATGTATTGGCCATCAGTCTTTCAATAATCGTGAAAAATCTCAGTTCAGCACTAACTCGGAACAATAGATGTTATCCGGAACTCGGCAAATGTGGGTTTTTCCAAGCTAATCCGGGGGTACAAACAAACGTTTACCGTTATGGCTTCACGGTGCACAACCCTTCACAAAAGGTTGATCAACGTGTTGCCTTGTTGTAACTGTAAAAGTTTGTTTGTACCCCCGGATTAGCTGGGAAAAACCCACATTTGCCGAGTTCCGGAGTAAGTCTATAGGAGAAAGATATGATTATAAAAGTCCATATCATTAATCCCCCTGATTCTCTACTATTATCCTATAACATAAGGATGTACTGCAAAGTAATACACAGAAACTCAATACACATTGTACAAAGGTTGTCTAGGAAGTTCGCAGAGCTGATAATTTTCAGTGTAGACAGCGGGTTTCTTCATTTTAAGTCTGACAACAGTGCAATTTTAAATTAAACAGAAACTATAAAATGATGGTGACCAAACACCTAGATATATCTTGACCATAATTATACCTACAAAAATAAACAACTTGTCTAGACCGAGGGAATAAACAGTCCTTTACGATCATTTATCGATGAGACATTCAGTTCATAATACTGACGAATATAGTGTAAGGGAGATAATAGGATCTGTAACATACATGCGTTTGTGTACAAGTAACTATAAGCTCTGAGTAGTTCTCTCCCTTGGACCTTGCTAAAATTTCAACAATTGATTGGGTGATACTATCGCTTATTTCAACATAATACTTTTATCATGCATCTCACTGAATGTATATCTCGTTTTACTCAGTTCTACCAACCTTTTACATTACGAACATAAGCCCTAAATATTTACTGACTAGTCAGTGCGCTGATACAGTGAAAGCGGCATGTTTTCATGTATAAATTAATTAACTAATCCAGCAGCAACTCGATGCATACATTATTTATCTGGGGAGATTTTGGCCATGGGATTCTCAGTATTCTCTTAAAAGAGCTAAAACGTTCGAATGGAAAAATATAAGACGCTATTATTACCAACCGTACAAAATACAAAGAAGGCACGTACTTCTAGCTGTTTGATACGAAACATCGGCTGATTGTACAAGCACCTTGAAATAGACACGAGGCAATGTCCAAACGTTTGCCATGTTCTGGAAACTTTCTAATAGAATTAATCTCTTTCATGCATTTCTATGATTCAATAACGCAAACACATCTCAGAAAAATTTCTTAGATTGAAATCTTTCGATCTAGACTATTTTTTTTAAAATTTACATGTTGCATTAAACAAAAGCTTGCGCTGAACGAAACAACAGTATGATCGTTGCTTCTTCATAACACATACATTTGCCTACTGTATTTTAATATCCATTTGTTAAAAATGTATGAACAACAAAAACTTGGTCTTTGTTTTGTACCATGTCAAGGCGATGACGCCAGGAAGCGACTTGAGTATTTGTTTTGTACCATGTCCAGTCGATGACGACAGGAGGCGACGTGGGTATTTGTTTTGTACCATGTCCAGTCGATGACGCCAGGAGGCGACTTGGGTATTTGTTTTGTACCATGTCCAGTCGATGACGCCAGGAGGCGACTTGGGTATTTATTTTGTACCATGTCCAGTCGATGACGCCAGGAGGCGACTTGGGTATTTGTAATACGAATTTTTACCGTGCCATATAAAGGTAGCACCGAAAAAGTTTTGTTAATATGCATGACTACAGACGTTGAAATGTATAATGGAATATCTTAATAATAACAAATGTTTAATTCTTTTTAGTTAAAATAGAGAGACAGAGAGGGGGAGAGACATTTACATTTCGTGTGATAGCAACCCTTTAGCAGCGTATCTTTATTTTAACTTTATCGGAGAGAAGAAATTCATCAAGTTATAAAATACACACACACACATGAAAAAAACTGGTTATGACTGGTCATGACGCTATAATGTGGCCTTCATTTTTTATTCTTTAAAAAAACCCGAAAATCATTTACCAGCGTCCTTGATGTACGCATCCAGATTTTGTCTTGTTGATATGTAGCGTAGTGCTGACAAAATAGTTTGTGGAAAAAAATAACCCTAAAAACTGGCAATAGACAGTTGTCATGCCAAAGTCCCTTCCATTTACAAACAAATGAATGATTCTTTCTCTTCCTTGTTTTATAGTACTCAGAACATTTTCGCTACCAACACGTAGGGATACAATATGGCCTTTCACATTGTCTCCATGTACAACGTTACCAAATGTTACGCTTTTCTCCCTAATCATTGTACAGGACTGTATACAAAAAAGCAAAAATAAAAAAAAATAAAATTATAAAAACACTTGCATTTTCATGTTATGTGGTTTGCACAAGATACATGTTATATGATATATGATACAAGCTGTTTGATATGGTAGTGTATGGAACACCTGGAATGCCTTGTAGTGACAGTTTTCAGTCTGCGATGTACTCATACGAGTATGTGCTGTAAGGTTTTTAGTTTGTTCTGTTCTGTCAATAGTTCGTTATATACTTTGTTATGTACTTATAAATCAGTTTGTTATGTCCATTCATAACATCTTATTTATTCATTGACTAGTTTGTGCTGTGCAATTTTTCCCAGTCGAAACGATAATTTGTTTTTGTGTATTTTCCGTTATATCCGCTGTAAATTTTAACTTGTCATGACGATACAACAATAGGTGCTGTACACTAAATAGTCAATGTCGTTCAGTTTTTAGTTGGTTCTGTCCTAGAAGCATTGCATCATAGGCATGTTTTTAATTGGTGCATTCTCTGATTTTCTATGTAGACACACTAGTTTGCTGTCTAGTAACTATTTCAGGTCGCGCAGTTTTTCAGTTTGTTCTGTCGAAATAAATAGGGAAAATTATGTTGTAGTAGTTGTCTGAGACCCTGTATTTTGCTACTCTATATTCCTATAAATTTTAGACAACAAAAAAGACAAAATGATTCAATTTACTGAACTTTTATTTCAGAAACAAAAATATCATTGAAAAATAAAATGATGAATGGTGGATGAATACATCAACTTTGCACAAAAAGAAGCCACGCCTCCAAATTCAGTCTATCAACTGGAAAACCCAAACATTTAAAATGGCCGCCTCCACTGGGAACACACATCATAAATTGAACAATGTCAACGATTGTGGGAAATTTAAACAGTATTTAGCTAAGAAGAATTTAATACTTCAATTGGATTGTTCGTTCAAGTATATACAAATTATTCACTTTCACTGACAGATTCAATTATTGAAATAATCCTACGGCGTTTGGGAAGTGGCGGAGAAATGTCAGCTGTTTTCACGGTTTTGACCTACTGTATATACATGTAAACAGTTGCAGACGACGTAGTTAAAATCACGAGGATTCTCTATTTAGTAGGACGTTATTTGTGTGCATTCGTAAGATTTTGATTGACGGGTACAATTTATGGATTTTTATGTTAAAATATTGAAATAGAATTCATTCATTAAATTATGTTTGTTTATATTTTTGACGGGGACATTTCGTTACCCGGGAAGGGGGGGGGGGGTACTTGAAAATTTTTTGACGGGGGGTTCGGATAGAGGTCTTGAACCCCGACCCCATTGTAGACTACTTTTTCCTGAATAGGCAACCCCATTGTAGACTTTTTAGGCATCTAAGAAACCCCATTGTAGACCAACATGCAAAATCATACACCCCTTTTTCAGGTGTTTATACATTTATATCATACAATTTTAAGACAGTATGAAGCATAATTTTATTTTAACAAGATAAATTAAGACGTAAACTCAATGACAGTCCTTGACCGCCTTTCACCACTTTCTTGTCTGGGTGGTGCAACAACAGTTCGTGTAACACCATCGTCATCTTGATACTGGTTTAATCTTCTGTTTGTGTTTATGTTTGTCCTGTTTGCTTGGTTTGTAGGCTTTGGCTAAAAGATTTTATGCACACCAGTTCTTATTTCGCAAAGTTCCTCATTTGATGTGTGCAAGTGTCCATCATCATCTACATTAAGATTGACTTGGCAAAATATGTCATTCAGCTTGAATTGCTTTACAGTTAGATTTGTTCCATCATATTTTTTCATGTCAGTTGATACAGATCTGTAGACGTTAACCGTAACTGTTATGTCCTTTGCCATTTCATGATTAAGTTGCACTGGTCTTTTATATTCCACATAATTCATTTGCATGCGGACAACATTCCAAGAGAAAACGACTTGTTTGGTTTGTCAATGACCGCATAATCATCAAAGAGGCTAACTTCATCTTTTTCACCATGTATGATAGCTCTTCCATGATAATTCTGGTGTTGACGCACACGTATGATTAAGATTCAATTACAACCCCATGGTAGAATTATCTTTGCTAATTATAACCCCATTAGAGACTAGATTTTACAGACCCCTTCAGAGACACAGTAAAAATGACATACCCCATTGTAGACAAAAATATGAAAAAAAATACCCCCGTTTGTCAGACACCCCCCCACCACCCAATATACAGAGAGTGACCCCCCGGGTTTCGTTAGTACGCAAGGTGCCTGTAGTATCGGTTCCCGCTTCCAAATACTACATCACGCACAACAAGGATTGGAGCCAACCAAGAAAAATAGCCCGGCACTATATGGTACCGTATTTGACACTAACATAATACGGATTTTTCTATCTGTCGAAGAGTATTCGCGCTTCTAGATTTGCGTGTATTTTAGAAAGAAAAAATTACAGGTATATAATAATATTGTATACTGCATGTTTTACGGTAATTCCGGCGGAAGTTTGAATTGCTTGTTAAATAAGGAAAAAAGAATTTATGTGCATTTACAAATTTGTTATGTGCATTTTCATTCTGTACAAACAATTATTTGTCCTGTCCTTTTCAAAAGGTCATTGCCAATAGAAACAAAATGTAATTTTCCGGTTGCAAACTTGCAAGCCACCCATATTTGTTCACATAACAATATCCAGTTTGCATTGTAAGTATTCGAAAACGGACTGTTGATTCAAAAAAGGAGAAAGCATTACCAAAAAATTAACAAAACAAACTAGGAGAAAGCATTACCAAAAAATAACAGAACAAACTTGGAAACGAAAAGCAAAAACTGGTAAATGGACATAAACTGTTGATATTACATAAAAAATATTGTCTGCAAAAAATATAAGTAAAATGCATTCTGCGAACTACAAGGACAGAATTAACTAGTACATGGACGGTAGAAACTAATAAATGGACACAGCAAACAGCTTAATTGACAAAACAGATTGGGCTTTGGAATTTGCACAGAATTAAAATGAACAAGGCGAACTATAACTAGAACAGAACAAACTGAACTGTACAGCAGAAACTGCTTACTGGAGAACAAACTGAACTGTACAGCAGAAACTGAATTGTACAGCAGAAACTGAACTGTACAGCAGAAACTGCTTACAGGAGATCAAACTGAACTGTACAGCAGTAACTGCTTACTGGAGAACAAACTGAACTGTACAGCAGAAACTACTGACTGGAGAACAAACTGAACTGTACAGCAGAAACTGCTTACTGGAGAACAAACTGAACTTTAAAACAGAAACTGCTTCTTGGCGAAAAAACTGAACTGTACAGCAGAAACTGCTTACTGGAGAACAAACTGAACTGTACAGCAGAAACTGCATACAGGAGAACAAACTGAACTATACAGCAGAAACTGCTTACTGGAGAACAAACTGAACTGTACAGCAGAAACTGCTTACAGGAGAACAAACTGAACTGTACAGCAGAAACTGCTTACAGGAGAACAAACTGAACTGTACAGCAGAAACTGCTTACTGGAGAACAAACTGAACTGTACAGCAGAAACTGCTTACAGGAGAACAAACTGAACTGTACAGCAGAAACTGCTTACTGGAGAACAAACTGAACTGTACAGCAGAAACTGCTTACAGGAGAACAAAATGGAAACAACAAACTATTTTATATGCATAGCAAATTGAGCTTTGCACTATATATAGCGTATAATGCACATGACGAACTATATGTATTACTATCACACAACAAACTAAAAAATGCACTATACAAACTATTAAATTTACCGAATAAAATAGTAAATTGACATAATCAGTTTGTTGCGAGTATAAAGTATAGAGCCCTTGACATACTTTAACTGGGAAAGAACAAACTGAAAAATGTTACAACACAAACTATTTTGGACATAACAAAATGTTGCTTCTACATAACCAACAGGTGTTCGCACCTAATATAACGGAAAATGCTAACGTCGAACTATTTATAGGACAGAACGAAGAGAAAACGGCACAACAAAACTAATGACTGGATAGAGTTAACAGAGTTAAAAACTATTATGTCAAGGCAGTCTAAGCGCTCCATAGTAGCATTTTTGTTTAAAGTCACGTGATATTTTAACCCAATGAGACTCTGTTCACATAAAATTAGCCCGTTAAATACGACCGCATTTAGTTGTGCAGGAAAGTTCAGACGGCATAGAAGAAATTTGGAGGTATTCCTGGAAGAAGCATTAACATGTGTAAGAATTTTATTATAAATGTTTGTAATTTCTTTTTTCAGACAATAGAAATAATTTATTCTTGTTTTTTTCTTTATATAACACTTCTGTTACAAGAGAACTAGATCTCTTTAAAACGTCTAACCAGTTTAGATTTAGTAATATTTTATATTTGAATCGCTTTCAGATAATGTGCTTTGAAAGTTTTGCATTTAAGTTTTGGAAATTATAACCGATGATGTTGAAAATATCTTAACTATTTTTTGAAGAAGAACAATTTGTATCACGTGTTTTGATTTTCGCTGTGCAATGTTCAGAATGTTTTTCTTAGTTTTCGCTATTCTAAAGACGGAAATGTCCATTTTGCAACCGTACATAGCGTGTTCTTACTTCCAGTTTCAAAAATAAAAGGTTACATGCACGGGTTATATCCTTTTTTTCATGTGGTAAACTGTGCACGGTCGTAAACATAATCAATTTAGTGTGGCTTTTACAGAAATCTCGTTTTTATAATAAACTCAGTCAGAAATCCACCAAAAACCTCTGGCATTGCCTGTTATAAAACACTACAGTATGCTAGATTAAGAATTGAGTAAAACAGGAAATTTGATTTTCTGTTATCGGATTTTGTGTATGTTGATATCTAATTTTTATTTTTTTTTACTCTGCATTTGTTGCAGCAAAAACTGAATGTTGTACAGGGCCAGGGTATGCGTCGCCCTTGGACGCTATGAAGAATGGTCCCAGGGAGGAGATTATGTACATCACATGTGTGGTACCACCTGAGTCAAGGAGTAGAAGACCGGACTACTTGGTTACCGTTAACATAGATCCCAAGTCAAAGGACTATTGCAAGGTACATACTCCCGAAACAAAGCTCAACGAAAACAAATGGTTCTTGATTCCATATGATGCAAAAACAATTAAGTCTTCGACCAAAAGTTGTCACAAAAATATTGACTGCTGATTGAATGTAATATGATTTTCTTATTTTTTACATTACTGCACTGTGTTCATTCTAGGTGATTCATAGAATGTACCTTCCAAACGTTTCTGACGAAGTTCATCACACTGGATGGAATGCCTGCTCAAGTTGCCATAACGACCCAACCAAATCGCGAAATCGTATGATTATTCCCGCTCTGGGAAGCAGCCGAGTTTATATCGTTGATACAGGCTCTGATAAGTATGCTCCAAGACTTTACAAGGTAAATTATCTCCCCTTCGTTACCTTTATATACTATGACAGTAGGTAAATCCTTTCACTTTCCTTTTAAACAAATAGTTTCAAAGCGTGGAAAAACCTTGCCCTGGTGCAAAAGTTTTGAAAAGAACCGACATTATCTTCTTGAAAGTAGCGTGCATGTGACTCACTAATGTCATATAAGTACGCGTAAGACAGGTTTTGGTTTGCTGTTTCATACGTTTGTTTTGAAATTTCATCTACCTTAACAGTCAGCTGGTTAAACGTACAAGGATTTTTTTTACATAATATGGACTCGAACATAATTCAGACTAAGGCATTGACAAAGTATGACATGCGAAGACATACAATTACATTTTGCAGGTCATTGAACCAGAGGAAGTCAAGGCTAAAGGTCTGAGTACACCCCATACAACACATTGCCTGGCTTCCGGTGATGTCATGATCAGCTGTATTGGTGACGAAACTGGAGAGAACAGCGGTATTTTATGATAAATTGTTTGGAGTGGAGTTTAAAAAAAAATCCAAAAGTCAACATTAATTTAAAGAAGATTAAATAATTTTTCTTTTGTCGATCTATCCTGTTACCCACACGACTGACAATAATATATGTATATATACCTGTACATGTATTCTTATGAGCAGGGTGCCGTCGAAAGCTCTTATTTTTAGATGGAGTAAATGTACTACGTTAAAATTGTACATGTATATAGGTTTAGTACTCTTGTTTTAGGTGGGTTTCTCATCCTTGATGGAGAAACCTTTGAAATAAAAGAGAACTGGGAACGAGGGAAGCCCTCAGAGTTCGGGTACGATTTTTGGTACCAGCCCTATCATAACATCATGGTCACTTCCGGTTGGGGCGCGCCGAACGCCTTCTTTGACGGCTTCAATCCCCTAGATGTTGCACGAGGTAAGGAGTTTAAGATTGAACAAGGTAATCTGAAAACGATTAATTATCTAAATTACTTGTTGAAATAAGGAAAACCCTGAATTCTGTTTCAGTTTACAAAGGTGTACCTTCACATAGATGATTTGCATTTCTTTACCTTTCCCTGCACTAGTGTCATAAAAACAATGAATGTGTCAAATGTGTTTTTGAAATGAAGAAGCTTTGAAAAATATTACTGATTCAATCTTTATGTAGGGAAGTTTTTATAGAAAATGTCCACAGTTCATTTTGCCCACTAACAAATGGAATGCTTTTTATGATAAAGTTTAATCCGCTTGTAGTGCACATCTTAGTGCCAACATGCAAAACAAACAAAATATAAATCTATATCTAGTCACGCACTTAATAAATCAAAATTCGTTTTACCTGCCTTAAATATATTAAATATGTTAAATATATCTTTATCTTTTTAAAATCATAAAGTCATTGCACATTCAGTAGCATGTTCTAAATGCCTGCGAACGACGCGGTGAATACGCTTACATGAAAGTCCAGATAACTTTTCTTACCGGTGAGATGTGAACAGGACTGATTCATAATAGGGTTTTAATGAAAATATTGTATTTAAAGAGGGCAAATATTTCTTGACATCGTTGGAAAGAAGCTGTTCCTTTGATAAATTAAAGACGATTTATTTCTGAAGAAATTTGTTAAAAATGTACAATGTACTTCCAGTTATATTTTAATAATGATAAACCAGGATTTCACATGCTTTATCTTTATTTAATACAGTATCTTGTGGTTATTCATTCACTAATGGTAAATACTTGTAAATTGACGGTTTGTGAATATTTTGAAATTACACTGTATTTTTTTAGTAAGCTCTGTATTTTGTTTTTGAATTTGCACTGTATTTTTGCACTTCACTATGTATATAACTGTAGTATACAGTTTGGATAATAAAATATATTTATTTGCGGATTTAGCTCGGGACAAACTTAGTCTCAGCTTGTGTGTATAACAATACGTCCTTGGTTCTTTTTTATCATTAGACTGTCTATTTCTAGCTATATTGCAATTGTTTGTGGCCTTTAGATCCTAAAAAACATTCTCATACCAGACACGTGAAACACGACAAATTTACAAATTGGATGTATTAAACTTGATTGCGCATTCTCCACTTTTTACCAAAATTGCAGGCTTCAGCATATTTGGGTTATACACAAATGCTGGTAAATTATCCCATGAAATAGTTAATAGCTGTTGCGAAATAGCATCTATTTATTTGTATAAAAGCTGCATTTACTTAATTTACCTTATCTGTATTTTGATACTGGCGAACATATCGTATGCAATTTTGTGATTGTACGGAAGATATGAAATGGGTGAGCTTTTTTAGGTCGTTACTGTAGAGCTCTCTACTTCTGGGACTGGGAAAAGCATGAACAGATTCAAACCATTGACCTGGGTCCTGACGGCGATATACCGCTAGAGGTCCGGTTCCTGCACAACCCGGAAGCTTCCGAGGGGTTTGTCACGTGTTGCCTAGGTTCGTCCATCTTCCGATTCTTCAAGCAAGAGGTAAGAAAGTTATCTGCAGATAGGTTTTCTTGACAAAAATAGAAATAATACGTGATTCCGTGATAACTGGAAAGATTATTACAGATGTAGCCCCTCACTTTCGAACCGGTGTTACTGATAGCCTTTCAGAAGAGAACTTACAACAAGGCCACAGGTTCGATACTTTCAGTCTGTCAAGGAATTGTTCTAAGAATTCCGAAACGTTCTCACGGTCCTCGGTGCAAATTTTCAGAGTCTTTTTGTGCAATGCCACCATTGTTGTGTCGCCCTTTCGAAGAAAAGGCGATACATAGGGATCACTTTGTCCGTCGGTCCGTCGGTCCGGCGGTCCGTCGGTCCGTCACGAAAACTTAACGTTGGCTATAACTTTGCCATTTCTAAACATTATCTTATCAAACTTTCAAATTGTATTGCTTATGACAACAGGGTCAGGTTGATGCCAAAATTTCTAGGTCAAGTCACATTTGACAGAGTTATGCCCCTTTTAAACATGGATTTGTCATGAAAACTTAACGTTGGGAATAACTTTGCCATTTCTTAACATTTCAACATCAAACTTTCAAATTGTATTGCTTAAGACAACAGGGTCATGATGATGCCAAAATTTGTAGGTCAAGGTCACATTTGACAGAGTTATGCCCCTTTTTGTACTTGGATTTTGTCATGAAAACTTAACATTGGCTATAACTATGCCATTTCTTAATGTTTCTTTATCAAACTTTCCAGTTGTAATGCTTACAATTGTATCACTTAAGACAACAACATTTCTCAAGGGCAGATAACCCTCAAATTTATTTTTGCAATGTTATGCCCCTTTTTATAATTTCTTTGTTAACCTTTTTCTTTATGTCCATGTCTCAAAAAGTGTCAAGGATATTCCATTCAAACTTGGAATACTTGATCACCAGCAAGACCCCTGCAAAGATTGTTGGTACCCATGTCCCTGGGGTCACAGTTAGCCCCACCCCCAGGTGTCACTTGATTGTGCTTATACTTATATATAGGAAAAAAACTTCTTAAGCCTAGAAATAAAATATTAACTGATATGAGATGGGTAAGTACTCCCCCCCGACCGTCCCCTCTGCATGGGGACCCCCCCACCCCCTGGGCCCATTTTTTTTTTTCAAATTTTAAAACATAGGTACTTGACTCCCCATCCACCCTCAACCCCCCCCCCCTTTTTTTTAACCCCCCCCTCCCCCATTTTTAACCCCCCCCCCCCGGGGCCTTTTATTTATTTTTTTTTAAACATAGGTACTTGACTCCCCATTCATCCTCAAACCCCCCCCCCCCCCCAAAACCAGTCACCCCCCCCCCCCCCATTTTTTTTTCACCCCCCCCCCCCCCCGAGCCTTTTTTTTTTTTTTTAAACATAGGTACTTGACTCCCCATCCACCCTCAACCCCCCTCGCGCCTAATTTTTTTTTTTTATTTTCATAATACATAGGTACTTGACTCCCCATTCAATCACCAAACCAGTCCGCCCTCCACTCCCCCCTTTCCCCCCCCCCACCCACCCCACTCGCCGGGTTCTCTCTCTCTTTTTTTTATACATAGGTACTTGACTCCCAATCCACCCTCAACCTGCCCACCTGACCCAGATTATTATTATTTTTTTTTTTTAATACATAGGTACTTCACTTCCCATCACCCCACTCCCCCTACTCACACACACACACACACACACACACACACCCCACTATCGGGGCCCAAATTTTTTTTTTTTTTTTTTAATACATAACTACTTGACCCAAATTTTTTTTTTTCATCTTGTATGACTAGGTACTTGCCCTGCCCCAGTCAAATTTTTTTCACTTGGGCCTCTTCTTTAACTTGGCTTATAATTAATTATCCAGCACTGAGAAAAGTGGAGCATGCTGTCTGTGGACAGGTATTGTTGTACTTTGACTAGCATGCTGTCTTTTCCAGCAGGCTCTTGTTTACCCTTTTAGTTATTCTAACAGAGTACCCAAGGGCGACACAAGTGTTCCACCGAACACCCATCTAGTGTTAATTTATTCATGTGTTTCAAAAGAAGTTTCTGGTTAAAACGAGACTTCAAAAATATTCTCTTTTCTAGAATGGTTCATGGGGCGCAGAAAAAGTGATAGAAATCCCTCCAAAGAAAGTGTCTGGCTGGAGTCTTCCCGAGATGCCGGCAATCACCCCAGACATAGTGCTATCCCTTGACGATAGGTTCCTGTATGTGGGCTGCTATCTCCATGGAGACGTCAGACAGTATGATATTACCGACACCCGAAATCCGAAGCTTGTAGGACAGGTAAGAATAATTGGATTTCATTGCTCTTTTTGATTGTGAAAAATATGTTGAAGAAATCTTAAAACCTTTTAATTGTTTGTGTTCAACAAAATTACAAGCCTGATTTTTGCCACACTTTATACACGTTGGTTGCATATTGTCGGCAGTATTACGAATGTAACAATAAAAATCAAACTAGTCAATTCTGTAATTTTATCTCTTTAATCTCTTACACTTTCTGAGTCCACATCTTAAATTATTTTTCTTCTGGCGAAGAATGTTTTAATCTCGTGTCCACTTAATTTTTAAAATTCTGCCCGACACTTTACGAGAGTTCGAGAACGATGTTATATATAAGGAACAATATTTTATCTCACTTGGATGCACTGTTGTTAATTTACATAATTTAATTACATAACATTATTTTGTTTGTCCTTCTTTGTCATTGAAATTTACTCTGACCTCTATAAGAGCTTACTATTTCCAAAATTAATTTTGCTCTCTTTGAAGGTGTGGCTGGGCGGCAGAATCTGCAAGGGAGAAGGAGTTACTGTCCTTGAAGACAAAGAACTGAAGGTTAGATAATTTCACATCACTTAACTTTAGACACTAGTATTTTCAAGATCTAATTCAATTCTAAATTCTAAGTACAAAATACAACCAATTTAACCAGTGCGATACTTACGTTTACTCCCCTGATTTTAAGCTATTTAGAAACTGTAACGCAAGAGATTATACGTTACATTAATACACTTGAAACATTTGACACTGTTTTAGGAGCAACCAGAAAGACCTCTGATCAAAGGGAAACGTATTGAAGGAGGTCCACAAATGGTGATGTTGAGTTTGGATGGAAAGAGACTTTATGTCACTACATCCCTGCTATCCAACTGGGACAAACAGTTCTACCCAGAACTTTGCGAGTATGACAATAAATAGTTATTTTAATATCTTATTATTTGCAGAGCTTCATATTTTAGGTTGGTAAACGAATGCTAAGGGTGACTGAGGAAGTTACGTTAAACTTCATGGATTCTGCTGATGTCATTCGAAGAAGTTATTCACTCACCATTGCAAATTTTATAACCTAACTTTCTAGCAGTTTGTCAGCATACATTTTTGTAAAGTATTACAAAACTTTAATGACAGTAATAACTAGAGTCGTTAAAACTTACATTTCTCTAAATTAAAAGCGCCAGTTTTATCTTTTGAAAGGAAAGGTTCCATGTTCGTCCAAATCGACGTTGATACGGAGAAGGGCGGGCTAACTCTGAATCAAGACTTCCTTGTAGACTTCGGGAAGGAGCCCGGCGGCCCTGTCCTGGCACATGAAATGCGGTATCCCGGCGGGGACTGTACGTCGGATATCTGGCTCTCAGACAAGAAAAAATAAATCCAGGTAACTTTAGATTTAGTTCCGTTTGTAATAAAAGGTCACGGAAGTATAACAGGTTCTATTGAGAAATATAGGGCTTGAAAGGCGTCTTTTGGCTTTCAGCTTTCGATGTATCTAAATGTTAATACACCGTGAGGTTTATCCTGCTTGTCAGTCTGTTTCCTTGATATGAAGATGACAATATTTCAATATAGCTGTGTTTGGAAATAATTGAATCACGTAAAATATCTTTGTTTTCAGCTCATATCTGTGTTATGATTGTGTTGTCATTTTTGTTAAGAATAATGTACCGTTTGTTTTTTGATTTACAGACATTCCTTTCAAAGAAGTACCTATTCTGTGTACTGAACAAAACAAACATGCCTTCTACGATAAACGAACTACATATGTGATATATCTCCAACTACATCTATCTAGAACACGCGCCTATATGCTTTGTAATATATGCAGCCTTGGTTGTAGTAGACATAGTGAACACATGAAACTGCAACTCAACCTAAGAAGACCGAGATTCCTTAGTTCTGCTTTAAACAGTTTTAGCGTCTTTGTGACGCCTTTTCCTTCATACACGTTAATTTCGAATGTGACTTTTGGCAGGTTTACATTATTCTAGCAACATTTTCTCTTTGTCTGTCCTTATACAACTCTTGTAAAAATGCCGACTTTAAACAAGTGCAGCCTCAAACGGAAAATGTGGTTATCCTTATACAAAAAAATGGTCAGAAATGACTAGTGCGGGATACATCTTGACGAAGACCTTTTGTCAGCTAGTGAAGTAGCCCAACCTTGACTGAATTTTGTAACCATTCTCTGCTTATTAGATATGCTTGTTCTGCAACTATCAAAGTTTGATATATGGTTCATACAAATACAGATGTTTTAAGCTATTAAATACATCGTATGTTTATCTTACTTTATTTACCTTGCAGAATAAAACTATATAGCTAACCCGATTTGTCTTTTATTTAACAAACAAAAGAATATAGACTTGGTTAATTGTCGTTTGAGAAACTTTAACAACAACAAAACAACAAAACATTTATTTGCAAAAATCGGCAAACATATTGCCTTTGATAAATTATACATTCAAAGAAATATCGTGAGAAATATCGTGAGAAAATGACATTGTAGTGATAACGACAAAGAGATATCATTAGAAAATGACATTATATTAATAACGACAAAATAGTCAATAAAATTATTTCTTGATGATATATAACAATAAATACTAAAAAAGTAGTAAATAGCAATACATATGTTTTATTATGACGTGCTTATTATTGTTTTTCTTAACTCTAAAGCTTTATCAATAAATCTTGCAATTTTAAAAATATTAACAAGACAATATTTAAGGTGGTTCATGTGAAAACCGAGAAATCAAGGTGCAGTTATTTACTCTTGGGGATAGTTGGGAGTGGCAACATATTGCAAGGTTTATGTACAAGTGTGTCTTCTGTTCAGCCCATCGTTTTTTGACGTGATGAATATACCGTATTGTTAAGAAACGACATAGGTGTAAACAACCAGACGTATGCTACAACCAAAATCATATAAAAGTTAATGCATTAGAATTTGCAAACTTTAAAGCGGCTGGCGAGGGCCCTTAAAAATTATTATTACTTGTTGCACCGATGTACAGGTTACCTTTACCCATGTAAACCAAGATTTAATGCATTCATAACTGGTATCGTCCTAGTTACTCTTCAAAGGCTTCTCTTAAATGAGAGAAACCATAGCCCTGTTTACCTGCTGCAATGCAATACTTAAATATCACGTAGTCTTTTTCATTACGTGTGGTAATCGTTGGCGCATTTTATTCGTAATATGAGTACCTAGGGCCCGTTTGTTTTTAGTTTATATTAATGATGTAACCAATAAAGACTTTTCTCTGACGCTACCTTAATCATAAATTCTCCCGTCGAATTCGCTCAGCAACTAATCCAGATATTGAAAAAGTTTCAACTTAGGCATCCGTATCAGGCATATTACTTTTTATGTTGTTCTTAGAAGTTGGAAGGGTGTTTGAATTTTACATATTTCAGAAAGTACGTTTCATTTGTAACGAATGGAAAACATGAATTTAAACACGATGACGTTCTACAAACAGTATGTTGAAAGTGTCCAGAGTTTCTTAATGTTTAGGAGGTTCCATTCTTATATCTCAATGTCTAATTATAAAAGAGATATGTAAATTCATACATATGTACATGTGACAATTTGATAAATAAAGTTTAAACTTAAATACTAGTATTAAAATACTGCAGTACCAGTAAAAACATAGAAAAGCGTCTGGTTTGAATTCATAATGCATATTAAACATTAAAAAACTACCTTAAAACAGTTAACAGTACAAAAAATGTCACTATTGCGGCAGAATGATTTTTTGGCTATTTTTTATCATCATAATTATCTAAAACAATTATATCATCATCATCGTCATCATCCTTATAATAATGATAGAACTTTAAAATCTGTATTTTACTAAGGACAAACCGATTTGTAATAAAATAAAAACCAGGACTTTAAAAATGTAAATGAAATGTAGACCAAAATGTAATATCAACTCTTAAGTGGCATAGGCAACATAGCATCAGTTTCTGAACTTTCTGTATCCTTCACACGCTGTTTGTATGACCTAGTCCCATTGTATATATAGTATAACCTGACATATATTTTATTACAATGTCAAGCATTAATTATTTCAGTCAAAAACTACTAAAATTTCATAATTAATTCGTTACGTCGACATTGGGCTCGCGTTTTTGCAATTTAATACCGACTATAAATGCGAAGTATTAATTTCTCGAGGTTGCTTCAGCGAGTTCTGTTTTTTTTTTATCCAGGTTGAAAGAAGGGAGTGTGATATATTCCGGTCGCTTGCTAAGTACAGATTTTAAACTTAGCAAATGAATCAATTAATATTTTAATTCCCTTTATTGATTTACCAAACGATTACAATAAGAAAACAAAAGAAAGAAAGAAAGAAAGAAAGAAAGAAAGAAAAAAGGGGGAAACGAAAAAGAAGTAGAAATAAGTAATAGCTATCATACTTTTATTTAGATAGGAGAGATATACTTATAGGCCTATGACAAAATGACGAGATTAAATGTATTTCTGATAGGTATATCACAGACAGTTAAATTACTTACGACTTTCGCATGAAATATGAATTCATTTCTTGTTTAATTAAGTAAGGCACAGTCTTAGACTTATGGTAATGACCTTCTTTTAAGAGACACACGCTTTTAAGTGTTTGACCTTGACTCCTCGAAGCTGCCATCTTTTCATTAGATACTCTTGAACTTTGGTATATTTGCAAACAACGTGGCCTTGTTACCATATGTCAACAAGTTGTTTCCAAAACCAGTTTAGATACATGATTTTTTTTCACAGTAGCGGTGATATATTCTGTTTCTAACCTCTGTTCAACTGTTGTTGCCAAAAAAACTGGGATATGAAAGAACACACGGTGAATTATTTTTTAGTGTAAAAAGGTTAAAAGGAAAACGCTTTGTGACAATCGATCCGACACACGAATCTCAAGTTCAGTTAAACCGAATTAAGCGTAGTTAAATAATCTGGGTCCTAATATATACCATTAGGGCACAAATATAATTTAGTGGTAAATGTAACACATAAAAACATAATGTGTTACAATATGACATCACTGTTTTTAACCTCTATTCAACTGATGTTGCCGAAAAAAACTGGGATATGAAACAACAGACGGTGAAATATTTTTAGTGTAAAAAGGTAAAAAGGAAAACGCTTTGTGACAATCGATCCGACACACGAATCTCAAGTTCAGTTAAACCGGATTAAACTCTGAGTCCTAATATACCATAAGGGCACAAATATAATTTAGTGGTCAAATGTAACAAATATAAAAATAATGTGTTACAATATGACATCACTACAGTCAGAAAACTAGACAATAATGTGTTACAATATGGCTTCACTACAGTCAGAAAACTAGACAATAATGGTGTGTTACAATATGGCATCAGTACAGTCAGAAAACATGATAATAATGTGTTACAATATGGCTTCACTACAGTCAGTACACTAGACAATCATCTGTTACAATATGGCATCACTACAGTCAGAACAATAGACAATAATAGTGTGTTACAAAAAGGCATAACTACAGTCAGAAAACTAGACAATAATGTGTTATAATATGGGCTTCACTACAGTCAGAAAAATAGACAATAATATTGTGTTACAATATGGCTTCACTATAGTCAAAAAATAGACAATTATAATGTGTTGTAATATGGCTTCACTACAGTCAGAAAACTAGACAATAATAGTGTGTTACAATATGGCATCAGTACAGTCAGAAAACATGACAATAATGTGTTACAATATGGCATCACTACAGTCAGAACAATAGACATTGAAAATGTGTTACAATATGACATCACTACAGTCAGAAAACTAGACAATAATAATGTGATACAATATTGCATCACTACAGTCAGAAAACTAGACAATAATGTGTTATAATATGGCTTCACTACAGTCAGAACACTAGACAATAATGATGTGTTACAATATGGCTTCACTATAGTCAGAAAAATAGACAATAATGTGTTATAATATGGCTTCACTACAGTCAGAAAACTAGACAATAATAGTGTGTTACAATATTGCATCAGTACAGTCAGAAAACATGATAACAATGTGTAATAATATGGCTTCACTACAGTCAGAACACTAGACAATAATGTGTTACAATATGGCATCACTACAGTCAGAACAATAGACAAAAATAATGTGTTACAATATGACATCACTACAGTCAGATTACTTGACAATAAAAATGTCTTACAATATGGCATCATTACAGTCAGAAAACTAGACAAAAATGTTTTAAAATATGGCTTTACTTCAGTCAGAATACTAGACAATAATAATGTGTTACAATATGGCTTAACTACAGTCAGAACACTAGACAATAATAATGTGTTATAATATGGCTTCACTAAAGTCAGAAAAATAGACAAAAATAATGTGTTACAATATGGCTTCACTACAGTAAGAACACTAATAATGTGTTACAATATGACATCACTACATGTAGAACACTAGACAATAATAATGTGTTACAATATGGCTTCACTATAGTCAGAAAAATAGACAATAATAATGTGTTACAATATGGCTTCACTACAGTAAGAACACTAGACCATAATAATGTGTTACAATATGGCATCACTACAGTAAGAACACTAGACAATAATAATGTGTTACAATATGGCATCACTACAGTAAGAACATTAGACAATAATAATGTGTTACAATATGGCATCACTACAGTAAGAACACTAGACAATAATAATGTGTTACAATATGGCTTCACTATAGTCAGAAAAATAGACAATAATAATGTGTTACAATATGGCTTCACTACAGTAAGAACACTAGACAATAATAATGTGTTACAATATGGCTTCACTATAGTCAGAAAAATAGACAATAATAATGTGTTACAATATGGCTTCACTATAATCAGAAAAATAGACAATAATAATGTGTTACAATATGGCTTCACGATAGTCAGAAAAATAGACAATAATAATGTGTTACAATATGGCATCACGATAGTCAGAAAAATAGACAATAATAATGTATTACAATATGGCATCACTACAGTAAGAACACTAGACAATAATAATGTGTTACAATATGGCTTCACTATAATCAGAAAAATAGACAATAATAATGTGTTACAATATGGCTTCACGATAGTCAGAAAAATAGACAATAATAATGTATTACAATATGTCATCACTACAGTAAGAACACTAGACAATAATAATGTGTTACAATATGGCTTCACTATAATCAGAAAAATAGACAATAATAATGTGTTACAATATGGCTTCACTATAGTCAGAAAAATAGACAATAATAATGTGTTACAATATGGCTTCACTGTTGTCAGAAAAATAGACAATAATAATGTGTTACAATATGGCCTCAGGATAGTCAGAAAAATAGACAATAATAATGTGTTACAATATGGCATCACGATAGTCAGAAAAATAGACAATGATAATGTGTTACAATATGGCTTCACTATAGTCAGAAAAATAGACAATAATAATGTGTTACAATATGGCATCACTATAGTCAGAAAACTAGACAATAATAATGTGTTACAATATGGCTTCACTTTAGTCAGAAAAATAGACAATAATAATGTGTTACAATATGGCTTCACTTTAGTCAGAAAAATAGACAATAATAATGTGTTACAATATGGCTTCACTATAGTAAGAAAACTAGACAATAATAATGTGTTACAATATGGCTTCACTATAGTCAGAAAAATAAACAATAATAATGTGTTACAATATGGCATCACTACAGTAAGAACATTAGACAATAATAATGTGTTACAATATGGCATCACTACAGTAAGAACACTAGACAATAATAATGTGTTACAATATGGCTTCACTATAGTCAGAAAAATAGACAATAATAATGTGTTACAATATGGCTTCACTAAAGTCAGAAAAATAGACAATAATAATGTGTTACAATATGGCATCACTACAGTAAGAACACTAGACATTAATAATGTATTACAATATGTCATCACTACAGTAAGAACACAAGACAATAATAATGTGTTACAATATGGCTTCACTATAATCAGAAAAATAGACAATAATATTGTGTTACAATATGGCTTCACTACAGTCAGAAAACTAGACAATAATAATGTGTTACAATATGGCATCACTAGAACACTAGACAGTAATAATGTGTTACAATATGGCTTCTTTACAGTCAGAACACTAGACAATAATAATTTGTTACAATATGGCTTCACAACATTTAGAACACTAGACAATAATAATGTGTTACAATATGGCATCACTAGAACACTAGACAATAATAATGTGTTACAATATGGCTTCTTTACAGTCAGAACACTAGACAATAATAATACGTGACAATTGGATAGACTCATCTTTCAAAATTGAGTGATTCTTTTTATACTTTTTATAATTTTTATTTCTCTATTTTAATAAAAGGTCCATATTATATTCTTAAAGTAACAAAACCTTCGGTTTGAAAAATAAATAACTAAAATGACTCTTTCTCTCGGACAAAAACAGTTCTCTGGAGTTGTCACTGATGCAATGTAGCAGAGGAAGTATCATCCGTTGAGTTTACAGCAGTACCTGTAGGTCTTTGGATAAAATCAACGATAGTCCATAGAAGAAAAATGCCAGATGATTGATAGACAAAATTTTAAGAAGTACAAATAAAAGCCTTATATTAGAATTAAGTCTCGTTTATAAAAAAGAAACTATATGAAAGAGGCGAACTGTGTAGATTTAAAAGTTTTCATGTAGGACCACATATTTATAATTTCACTCTTAGGGAAATGTAGCGGAACATTTAACTGCGTTTCTTTCAGACAAAAAGTCACAAAAATTTGAATTCAAATCTTACAACAGAAAAGCAATATCAACACTAGAATACAATGAACTGAATAACTAAAAAAAGTCTCAGAGAGTCATATGAATATTTTTAAACAGTGACACAGACTATCATTATAGGAGTGTGCGACAAAATCAGACATAGAATAGACTTAATAGATGATGTACCATTTAAACAGCGTCACAGACTTGTACCACCCTTTATGGTTCATGAAATGAGGGAACATCTAGAACAGCTTGTCGCATACGAGTGGTTAGATTATTACCGGGTTACAATAAGATATTTCAACTTTCATAAACAAGTATGTAAACAAAACATTTCCATGATACCTAACATGTCAAGGGAAGAGATCGTATTTCAAAAACTGGGAGGCAACGTCGAATTATAGCCATTCCTGAGCGTAAATGTACATTGTACAACTTCATACGTTTCAATGAGATATTTATGGCTATGAGCAAGATTAAAACTTTGAAATAATAGTATTTTTTTAAAATGGAAAAGCACATATTAAAAATATGTTTAACCAGCAACCAGTGCAGTATAGGAATAAACCTTTATTTGGTACTGGATGTTCTGATTCCATGTTGTGTGATTTTTAAAAGTGCCCCAAAAGTTCATTTAAACTTTAATATTCTGTAGGTGCTTGCTTATCAAATGTTGTTTCTTAACCTTATTCCAAAACATCTTCAAAGACATTTTGCTAAGTTTGCTTATTGTGATTTGTATTTATGTTTTTGAAAGTGTATCACTCGTTCAGTTCGAGCTTTCCAATTGCTAGAAAGTTTCTTTTAAATTGTTTATTTGATCTTTATTTGTAAAAAAATATCTGTCATTGTTACAAACCTCATTTAACCATAGTTGTTTAACTTTATTACTTTTTTCATTTCGTTTATCGCTTTTGCATTTACTCACATATTTAGTATATTTGACCTCTTATGTAGATCTATGTAAGGAGGAGCAGAGGTCGATGGGTTTGTTCGAATCCCACCAGAAGAAATTCCAGTGACATTCCACATTCCTCACTTTCGGTGCAAGTACTGATTTGAACCCGAGAAGCAGTAAGTTGCAAGAACCTGCCTGCCTAGTATAGTCAGAAATGACTGTTGGCAGTAATAAGTTGAACTTGAACTTGATGTATGCTTTTAGTATAGATAACCTTTGGTGTCAGCCACAACGTAAACTTATCACGTTCACCACTTCCGCATAGGGGGCGTGCGTTCAAGATGGAAGACAAAATGACTGTTTTGACGTTACATATAATAATTTCCTTGTTTTATTCGACAATGGCGGAGGTAACAGAGATTCCTTTGACGCCATCGGTTGATTCTGAAGAAGAAGAAATTGTTTCTAGTCAACATAAAACAGACAGTTTGACTATATTGATGTTGCTTGCATTGTTATTGTTGACAATTTTGACAGTTTGGTTGTTCAAACACAGGAGGTTTAGGTTTGTGCACGAAACTGGACTGTCTATCATATATGGTCAGTGTCATTCTTTTGATATAGTGTTTTTTAACAGATAGTAATATTTATGGCTACTGGGATTTACTGATTTTCTTAATCATGTGATTATGAGATTATTCCATTAAATTTCAGTTGAAATTTAACATTTCAAATATAAGCAAACTTTAAGGAGGCATTGACATGTATTTGAACTTTTTAGAACTTTTGGCTTCTTCTGACAGATGACATGCTTATGTATGATTATCTTTACTTTTCTATCTATCTATCTTCCATCAACGTCGAACCCCTTTCGGGGACGTAGACGTTTCGCGCGTCGGGATCGAAAGAGAAAGATTATAGTGAATAAAAATGTAGAAATGAAAGAAGTAAAAATAAAATTTTTTGGTTAAAAATATAAAAAGTCTTACTTGCAGGGAACTAGGGTGAGACATGTTCAATGCTACTTACTGCAGCATTGAACTGCTCTAGGGTGGGGAGGTGGGCAACATTTGGGGGAAGTTGGTTCCAATGAAACACTGTTCTGGGAAAGTATGAGAACTTATAATAATCCTTGGTTGCAGTGATTAATCTATAACAGAGGGTGTGACTGTGGCGAGCAGAGCGGGTCATTGGGGTCAGATAGTCATTGATTGGGATAGCAACCAGATTATGATGAATCTTATAAAATAATGATAACCTAGCATCTATACGCCTTAATTCCAATTGCCGGAGTTGAATGGAATGGAGCATATCTGTTACACTGGATGTTCGACCATAATCCAGCGGGCGGCTCTACGCTGGACACTTTCGACTTGGTCTATTTGTAACTCCTTTTCCCTTTTTTTTGTTAGCAGCTTTTGTTCATGTGCAAGATAAATTATTGTGCAGTTGGCATTTAAGCTACAATCTGACCTGTGAATTTGGCCCTTTTATGATTTATATCTATGAAGGTGACATATGTGAAACAAATGAAAAAATTAGTTCAGCTCAGTCGAAATTTTGCTTATTTGACCAGTCATGGTAATAACCTGTCAGTCAGACCTGATAGAAAGAAATCTGCATGGTCTATTAAAATGTTCCACATGTTGGTCAGAATATCTGGTAGTTGGGACCAGATGCTGTTTTTTAATTGCGTTGCTCTCCTTACACACACCTGTTTAATGTTTACTTCTTGTGAATTCAAGAAGCAAAAAAGTACAGAATAGAGACTTTTGTACATAGTTGCATTTTGCTGCCTCTTTTTGGTCAGAGAAGATTTCAGTCAGACTAACATTGTCTAACCTGAAATTTTACAGAATTTTTCAACTTCCTGTACTGATTTTTAATTCCAAAACTCCTTAAAAAATCAGTCCATACATTTTCCAGAACAATCAAATTCAAGAAAAACTTACCATTAAAATGCAAAAATTTGACACCCGAATCCTAATTGGCCCCTAATGCTGTTCTTCACGCCTATCTTAAACCCATTAAATAGCCACTGAGACATTTATCATCAGTTAATAGATTATCTAGTAAATAAGTCGGCTTGATTTGCAGGTAGTCAATCCATTATATTAACCAGTGTTGAAAAATTGATAATGTTGTGAAATTTGCAATACTTTTGGTTTTAACTTCCACTTTGAATGAAATGTTTTTTCTCAATGTCAACAAACCAACTAACATTAACATTATAACCAGGGCTCCCGAAAACCGAAAATTTGCCGGTTTTGACCGAATTTTATCTCTATTGACCGATTTCGATGTCCAAAAGTCCTTAAAAAATCGGTCCAGATAATTTCCAAATAAAAAAAAAATCTGTCTAACTTTTAAAAAAACAGTCAAAATCTCACACCAAAACCTCAGTTGATCGCTAATCCGGTACTTCACACCTATCATAAAACCATAAAACTGTCACTGTTGCCCGCGGCAATTATCTCCAATTAGCTTGTAAACAAGTAAAAGTGTGCTTGATTAGCAGCCGGCCAATCGATTAAAGTTGACCGGCTCAAACTGTGATATATAATTTCATGGAAATCATACTCCCCGCAGCGGTTACTTCCCCTGATCAGTACAGAAAACAGTAAAGTAGAAAAGCGTGACGTAACCGGTGCGAGGAGTGTGCATCAAAATAGGCGATAACTGTCGTCTGCTTAATTTCATTAAGAGCTTAATAGTAATTGTAGTGGCTAGCTGCAGCACAAAGCACACTTTAAAATATCAGTGACTAGTTTGACGTTGTAAAATAAGCTCTAATTCTACAAACACATATTTTCGCGACGTCAACACTATCATAACTCAAATTGTTCTTTGCCCTTAAATCGTTTCTATTTTTTTGTTGTTGGTTCTTGGTCTTGGGGGGGGGGGGGGGGGGTGGTGGTCGAGGTCTCGGACCGATTGAGATTTCAAAATTTTAGAAGCCCTGATTATAACTATGCCCTTCTTCAAAGAAGGGGGGGGGGGGGTATATTGCTTTGCACCTGGTGGTCATTCAGTTGGCCTGACCCAAATTCTTCTAGCCATGGGCTATCACTTAATTCGCAGACTGTTTAAATGTTTGCAAGGTTTTTTTCCATTTCTCTGAAATGTTTCGGAATTATGTTTCAGATATATAACCAACAATTTGAAATAATATTCATATACATTTGCAGGGTTGATTGTTGGTGCAGTAATACGCTATACAAGTCATCCAAATGTTCAGTCAACTGCTAGTGGAATGTTGCTGCAATATAACAGAAGTGAACCTCCAGAGACAGTGTTTGTCAACTTCACACACACATTGCACAATAAAACTGATGAAAAGTTTATCAAATATGATCTGGATAAAATTGTCTCAGAAATAGACAAGGAAGCACCACTAGAAAAAACAGTAGGATGTAGATCTATATTTATAAAATATTACAAGTGCATTCAACACTTACACTAGCTAAACATATATCTAAGTGTATGTTTTGTCTCTAGTAAAAATGTTGTCATTTTTTGCTGCCAGCTAATTTATTATTTCCATTGACATTTTCTACATGTTTTAGTATTATAGATTTTAGTCATTGAAACTACTTTAAAAGAAAAATAATAAAATGTATTAGAACAACAACCAATTTCCTTTTCAGGTCACCTTTGATCCAGAGATATTTTTCAATGTATTTCTACCAGTGATTATTTTTGAAGCAGGATACAGTATGAAAAGGGTAGGTCTGTTTGAGGCTCTATTTATTTATGTGATTACCAGGTATTCTCTATATTTCTTTAATTTGGTCCCTTAATTAACCACTTTATCACCAGAATTAAATTTTGATATCTTTTTCAGATCCAGGAGCAGTGTCCAGTCTTAACTATAGAGGTTGGAATATGCCTCAGGAATAAGAGAAAAACTTTTCTAATAAAACTGTATCTTTGAGATAATGTCATTCAGGTTCTGGTTGTTTCCTGATTTGTGTTGAAAAATTTGATGAACTTTTCTGTAATTAAGGTTATGCTTAATATTTCAGAGACACTTCTTTAGAAATTTTGGAGCCATTGTTATGTTTGCTTTTATTGGCACCACAGTCTCCTGTATGGTGGTAGGGTGAGTACTGTAATATTTGCTACATGACACTTGCAGTAAGCTTTGTTTAGGGATTTTTCTAACATAAAAGTGAACAAAAGTAAATCAGCATTATTATATCTTAGTCACCACATAAACTTGGTAAAAACAAACCATTTCCTTGATCAACCATTATTTTATCAATTTTAGTATCATATGTATTTCTTTGTATATTACTCACAAAGGGCTATAATCTTGATGTTTGTTTCTCTGTTTACAGGGGTTTAATGTTTGCTTTTACAAGGTTTTTACCAATGACTTTTACTGTGAATGATTGCTTCTTCTTTGGTGCCATCATCTCAGCTACTGATCCAGGTAAAACATATTTTTACATCTAGGTAAAACATCTCTTTACATATAGGTAAAAAATAAAACCAGCAAAGTTAGTTGCATGTGTTGTATATGAAAAGAAAAACATCTTTGTCTTCACCACGTTTGATTATGCTATATTTTGCTGATGAACTGCTGTAATGTTAAAATAATTTGACTTGTCTGTATGGCCTTACTGTACATAGCAGACTTGGTACCAACTTGGAAAAGTTAACATTGTAGGACTTTATCAGTTAAATTCTCTAGTATATCTTGAATCTAAATGTCAACTCGGTTTAACTTTTGTCATTTTGACCTGCATGATTATATATTACTGTTTTCATTATTAGCTACTTGCTTTGTTTCTGTAAAAGTGTGTTTTGTATTTGTAAATCATTATTGTCAAGACCCGCAAGGCAGGGTTTCCACTGGCCAGTTTTTTTTTCCCACCACTGGGAAGGGTCCAGGAGGGAGCTCCCCTCCGGTCATCGAAAGTTTTTCAAATTCTCATTTTTAAATACCCAATTTACAAGGCATCTTCAACCTCAACTGTTATGAATATTTTATGGCATTTAAAAAAGGACAAATGTAATACAGTGATAATGTCAGTAACTTAGAACTGGATTTGTAAGTTTGCCATATAAAGAGTCTCCTAGACACTGATTTCTATAAATATTAAAATACGGCGGGGTCGCGGAAATATATGACAAACGAAATTTATCCAAGATTTTTACTGGCTGCTTCATGTTGAACGAACTAAATATTTGCTAAAATTGGTTTTCTTTAACTTGTTAAGCTTTTCTTTAATCACTCAGTGGTCAATAAGGGTATATTTTTGTTAAATCTTCTAGGAAAAAAATGTTTATTTTTTGAAAAAAAAAATTCCGCCACTTTCATTATTTTTTTCGCCATTTGCGAAATTGGCGAATTGCAGCGGAAACCCTGCCGCAAGGAAGATTGGGAAACCGAATGTGTAGCCTTATTAAATAAAGTGTTAACTTACTTTATTATCAATTGTAATTTCAAACATGAGTATTCCTGCTGATGTGCAAAGTTACAGATTTCTTATTGATTCTAGGGACCAACCTGAATATTTTATTAGTGAGATTAAATTTCTTAGTTAGGGCCACATTGCAGGTAAGTTCCTAATCACAGGAAAGAAACATCAGCCTGTAAGAAGCCACAAACATAACTGAAAATATTGATGAAATATGTCAAACAAACAAAAGCTAATCAGAAACAAAAGGTTCAAATGTAACAGATGTTCACTGAGTGCTTCAGGCATGGCAAGTTATATTAAGTCATCTGATTAATCCATCATGCTAGACTGAAGACCTTTCCTTTTTTAACCAGTTGATGCCAACTTGGAAAAGTAAACCTTAGTACAGATTTCTAAAAACAATTACAACAGTGGCTTAGAGTGTATTTATACAACTGTCAGCATTATGCTACATGGCTTAGAGTGTATTTATATAACTGTCAGCATTATGCTACATGGCTTAGAGTGTATTTATACAACTGTCAGCATTATGCTACATGGCTTAGAGTGTATTTATACAACTGTCAGCATTATGCTACATGGCTTAGAGTGTATTTATATAACTGTCAGCATTATGCTACATGTACTTTGCTCAGTCTTATTTTTCTGTAAACTGAAAATAAAAATTTGTATATGTAAAATATTATATTTCATTGGTTCCTGTGTGTGGATGAACAATTAAGAGATAGGCCAACTTTATCTGAGGAGGCTGTATATGTGAATAAAAATATTTGATAATTCTAACCTGTTTCAGTGACTGTGCTGGCAATATTTAATGAGCTGAATGTAGATGTCACTCTGTATGCTCTTATATTTGGTGAGAGTGTTCTCAATGATGCTGTAGCCATAGTACTGTCAGGGTATGTATTCTAGATAGATAGTGTACTAGTTGTTACTTAAAACTAGATTAATTAATGTCCAAAAATAATATTTATTTAAAACAATGGTGAACATTTCAGAAACTAATCAAAACAAAACATTAACTATTCTACTGCAAATCTACAAAACTATTTCAAACACAGAGATAAAGATTGATGTAATCATGCCAGATTTGAGACTGAAATGAGTCTCTTTTTGTCTGTTAACCTTGATAATGAGATTAAGTCTTCAGTTTTGCCTTCTGTTCTCTAAGCCTGACATTGTCTTGATATATATAGTTTGTCATTCTTTGTTTACATTGAGGCTGTATGCTGAAAGCTAAATTTGTTAACACCATAAACAGCTGTAAGAAACCTGTCTCGAATTGATTTTAACCAACTATCTCTTGCCTCAGGCTTTTGTCAGTCATTTTAAGAAGTAAAAAAGTTGGTGTCTAAAGATTTTCATTGATATTGACTTTTCAGTTGTATTTTACATAAAGGTTACTTAATGACTTCAAAATTGAAAATTGGAAATATTTTACATTTATTGAATGATCATGAGGTGAGTTTTTCAGTCTATGGACCTGACAATTTACAAATCGCAGGTCTATAAACTGGGATATTCTCTAGTGTCATCTTACAGTAACATATTGTATGACTTTTCAAAGAAAGAAATTTTAACTCAGACACATTTCTCTCATTAAAAAGGAGACATATCATGGCATAAACATCTGTAAAATTATGTTTAATCATCTTCTGTTTCTGTAAATGAAATTACATAAAGTGATGAAATTCCTGGATAATCTGGTGCTAATGTGTGCAGAGCATGATGATTTGTTTCTGTATTATCATATCACTTAATAAGGTGAATATGACTTTTACTGACTCACATATGCCCAGAAATGGACCACATGCAATACCAATAATTTATAAGTCATATAATGACAATGCTCAACTTACTACCAGTTTAGAATATTGGAATAAAGGGACAGAAAGACAGAATCTACACAATGTGTATGAATGCAAATTTGGTATGAGTGGCAGCATCAACAATTTCAAACAGTGACTTTTCCAATGTTCCTTTATTTCCCTTGATGAAGCAGGTTATATATCTGACCTGTCATGTCAGACTAGTGCTTTATCTGTATTTAAGTGTAGAGTATTTCACTTTTTTTCATTTTCTGATTGGTAACAGCTTTCATTTTTAATTTCAAATTTTAGATTGCTTGAAACATAGTCTTAAAATGTTCATGTGATTCATTTTATATGCAGGTCTGTGATAGAATTTCAAGAAAGGCAGGTTTTCATTATGGCATGTGTACATTTCCTTTATCCCTTTTGGCCAATCTTGTATGATTTATAACTTCATCAGGCTTCTATATGTTTCTGTCTTGCTTCACAGCTAAAATGCCTGTCTTAGTGAAGGTTTGTAGAAGGGATATATTTGCAAAAATTTTGTCTTTATGCCCCCATGTATGTTGGAGGCATACAGCTTGCTAGCAACTCTCAATTCACAACTACACTGATTAGCCCCAAAAAAGAACAGGTGATTAGGTCGTTCTGCTTTCTTGTACAACTTTTGTTGTGAGAGAATGTTTCATACATTTGGAAGCGATAATTTTCCTAAGAGAAGCTATATCTACCACTACTGTATGTACAGTATAACTTCATTGCATTGAAGTTCAAGGGACCATCTATAAAAAATTATATGTAAAGACTGAATCATACATGAATGTTGACTAACTTAGATTTGCAAGAAGATCCCCTTGTTTGACTCTTAGAAATACATGTCAAATATTCATATTACCAGACATTTTGGACCATATTTGACAGATGTAAATATGTTTCTTCCTTTTTTACAGTATTTTGTTTTAAATGACATTGAACAAGACTTTTGTTTCTGATGCACTTCTGTTTGAAAAGTAGACTAATTACGCATTATGTTACTATATCTCAGCTGAACTTTAAGGGGGTAAGTAGGAGTCGTCTTACAGTAGGTAGCTCAGTTTGTTGGTCTGCTAGGCAGGTGATCAGTCAGTCTGTTGCAGAAGTCTTGTGATGCAAACTGCTTCCATGATTCTTGGACTGTTGATTAAAAACTTGGTGTGCATGTTCACCAATAAGTGTACATGTACATGACATGTTTTCATGCACATCAATGCCCCCTATGTGGTTTTATCACCCATCATAGCAAAATCCTGTGATGCAAACTACTTCAACATTTCTTAGACTATCGATTTGGAACATGGTGTGCATGTCTACCAGTAAGTGTTGATATGTGTGACCTCTTTTTCATGCACACCATTTCCCACTTTTTGGGTTATGGGACCGTAATTGCACTATCTTGTGATTTAAACTAATAAAGCATTTAAATTATATCATGTAGTCTTTCATGGAAAATAAATCAAGAAAAAACTTTGACATGTTAAGAAATTAATTGAAGTTCAGTACATGAAGTTATACTGTACATGTATGTTGAACCCAACGGTCAGGTAAATTTTCATGCTTTCTCTTAATATTGAACTGCAAGACCAAGACATGGTTTTATTTAGTTTTATTATGCTCCCCAAAATATTTCATGGGAGCATATACTAACAGTAGTAACAACTTTGTCATGTCAGTCTTTCATTCTGTTGCACTTCTGCTTGTCCAAGCTGTAACTTGGCCTTGGTTGGAGGGACTTTCAAATAACTTGGCAGAGATGTTCACCTCAGTGAGATGGTGTGCCTTGTGCATGAACCAGATTGGTGGCTCAAAGGTCAAGGTCAAGGACCTTATCTACTTACCATTGGGAAGGTAGCCGCATCCATTCTCCTGAAAATCACTCTCCCAAAGCCAACCACCCAGGTCCAGGTTCTCGTCTCGGCGTTCCATAGTTGTGAGTAACTGGACAAAGATGCCTGAGCTGTAACATGCAACAAGAATATCAGTGACATTGATGAATGCTCCCTGATGCCGCCCTGACATGGCTTGAAAACATTACCAATTAAAAGTGAATGGAAACAAAATTGGGGTAATTTGACAAATAAAATTATGTTTATACAGCTCAGGGATATTCATGCCAACTAAAAATATTGTAATAAACAGACATGGGGTCGATTACTTCTAAATGTAATCGATTAAATTACGATTACATCAATAAAATTTAGAATATGATTACGATTACATTACTCTATTTTTTAAACTGTAACCAAATAAATTACAATTACTCTGAAAATGTAGTCGATTACAATTACGGTTACTTTTCTTTGTGTTCATAGCAGTAATCAGATAAAAGATCCAAATAGCACTGACATTTTTATTTACACAAAAACATGAACACAGCTGTAGCACACAATTTGCAAAATGTTACAAAGTAACCAGGATGACTGAGGTTGTTGTTGTTGAACCAGATATATAAGAACTGCACAGTTTGCATTTTGCTTTTGTAATTCCCTTAGCATCTGGTGGTATATCAAAAAAATTAGAAGCCATAACACTTGATTTCTGTGCAGACAGAATTGCAATAACCACAATATGTGCTATATAAAACAGAAAAAACTGGTTTTACACTTTGGTTGAGTGATTATACCAATTATCTTCAGTAAGGGGACAACAAACTAGGTGTTATTGTACAATATCAGTTATTGATTTCACAAGTACTTGTTTAAGCCTCAGGCAGAATATAAAAGTTGTTTGTTACTGATAACAAAAGGTGAAAATATTTATGGGATATAATTAAATCATAACTTAGTCTGAAGGATTGTTTTTAGTCAAACAGTAAAATTAAATAACTCAGTTATAAATGAAACTTAAGAAAAGTAAAACTTTTCAATTAAATAAATTTCACCTTTAATTGAATCTGTCCAAAGTAAAACTAGTTTAACATATTACACCCAGTGCACTTTGCATTATTTTTTAATATGAAATATCATATTTGCACAAGTATATAATACAGCAGTTCCATAATTGAAGTCTTTTTCTATGCCAGAGTAATCGATTTGTAATCGACAATTACACCACTTTTCATGCAGGTAATGATTACAATTACGATTAAATGTAATCGACTTTTAAAAAGTAATCTAATACATTCGATTACATGGACAAATTGTAATTAAATGCAATCGAATACGATTACACGATTATGATTACCCCATGTCTGGTAATAAATCATGATCTTTGACCATTAAATGTGATCTTGACCTTTGAGCTACAAACCTGGTTCATGTGTATGACAGTACAGCTTATTGTACCAAGTTATTTGTAAACCTCCAACCAAGACCAGGTTACAGTCTGGAAAAGCAGAATTGTAGACAAAGTGTGACCTTCGACTTTTAAGTCTGACTTTGACCTTTAAGCCACTGACCTGGTTTATGCATACAAAACACTGTTTCATTAGGGCAAACATTTCTGTCAACTAATTTTGAAATCCCTCCAAGCAAGGGTGATTTACACCCCAGACAAGCAGAATTGTAGCCAGTTAATTGACTTCTACATGTGACCATTTTAGGTGAAATAACTTTTACAAGTGTAACAGGGAATGCCATGCAATGGTGTGGCTCCTTTCCTTACTGTGACATTTGCCTGAGCTGCAGTATGTCATTGTCTATTGTGCTAAATTTTAAGATGCATGGACAGAGGTGTTATACCGGTAATAAGAATCTTTTGCTTGCCAGAAAGGTACCTTTTTTGTCTTTTTTCATATGTCAGTTCCAAGTTTTCTTAACTACAGTTTTAAATCTAAAGCCAGGTTACTCTTTTTAGCTCACCTGAGCACTATGTGCTCAAGGTGAGCTTTTGTGATCACTGTGTTCATTGTGTGTGGTGTACTGTAAATTTTTTACTTAAAACAACTTCTCCTCCTAAACCACTAGGTGAAATGCTAAAACTTTGCATGAATATTCCTTGCATGAAGCTTTACCAAAGTTGTTCAAAAAATTTCATTCCATGTAAAACTGGTTACTGTGGCAACAAGAGTAAAAAACTTTAAAAGTCTTCTTGTTTAAAACTGCTAAGCCCAGAGGTCTGAAATTTGGTGTGTAGCATTGTCTAGTGAACCTCTAGCAAGTTTGATCAGATTATTTTCCTAGGGTCACTGTGAGCCCCATCCGATGGGTCAAATGTTTTACATAGAAGTAGAAAAGAAAGTCTTTAAAAATCTTCTTTTCTGAAACCACAAGACCTAGAGTTTTGAAATTTGGCATGAAGCATTGTCTAGTTCACCTCTACTAAGTTGTTTAAAACATGTCCCTAGGGTCACCTTTAGCCCCACCTGAGGAGTCACTTGTTATGCCCCCACGAAGTGGGAGCATATAGTGTTGCACTTGTCTGTCAGTCTGTACGACCATACGATAATACGACCGTACGTCTGTATGTACGTCCCGAAATTTTGTGAACGCAACTCCTCTTAAACCGGATGGCAGACTTTGCTTAAACTTTCAGCGATGAACAACCTTAATGTGTAGATGATAGTAATGGAAGGAATTTTTGCTTCGACCAAATTTAACGGAATTATGGCCCTTTGTTGATTGTACGTCTGTACATACGTCCCGAAATTTTGTGAACGCAAATCCTCTCAAACCGGATGGCAGATTTTGCTTAAACTTTCAGCGATGAACAACCTTAATGTGTAGATGATAGTGAAGGAAGGAATTTTTGCTTCGACCAAATTTAACGGAATTATGGCCTTTTGTTGATTTTTTGGCTATATACATGTACCATATAGCCAAATAAATTTGTGAGCACAACTCCTCATAAACCGGATGGCAGATTTTGCTTAAACTTAAGGAATGAACAACCTTAATGTGTAGATGCTAGTAGAGGAAGGAAATTTTGCTTCGACCAAATTTAACGGAATTATGGCCCTTTGTTGATTTTTTCACTATATACTATAAAGTGAAATAAATTTGTGAATGCAACTCCTCATAAACCGGATGGTAGATTTTGCTTAAACTTTCAGGGATGAACAACCTTAATGTGTAGATGATAGTAAAGGAATGGTAATGTTTTTTACGGGACCTGACACACCTGGGGTTTCTATACTTTAATCTGTAGTTAACTTTCATGTGTAACATTTTTTAAATTTTACCTGCTTACTTTAATATCAGCAACATGTAATTACTTGTGTGTCTCTTTCTTCGTCTTTGCTAATGTGATTCCTCATAGTACATAAACATTTACAACATTTTTATGTTGACTATTCAAAGAATAAGGAGGTCTATTGTACTTGTGGCGTGGCTATCGGGTTAAAGTTTTAGGGCAAGCTTCTCATTTTCACTATTTCTTCCCTTTCTACTGCAGATATTTGGTTCAAACTTGGCCGTAGACTGTCATTCCATCAAGGCCTATAACTCTGTTAAGCATTTTTATTAGTTATTCCCCTTTTAAGACTTTGAAAATTTTTTAATTTACGGCTTTTATTATACCTTCAAGCACTAAGAATAGTCAAGCGTGCTGTCCATCAGACAGCCCTTGTTTCAGTATAAAATATCTAATTTTGAAATAAGAGGACAGCATTAATAATATACAAAACACCTCAATTCATTTCCAACTACAGAAAAAAATTGTTCCCCAGCTAAATCTAACATACAGAATATACATGCTCTTGTTTATGAGCACTTATGCATAGTGGGGGCATCCGTGTCCTATGGACACAGTTCTAGTTTTACACAGAAATATATAGGAAAAATCATTTAAAAAAATCTTCTTGTCCAAAGCTGCTTTGCCTAGAAGTCTGAAATTTGGCATGAAGCATTTTCTAGTGGACCTCTACTGAAGTTGTTTAAATTATGTACCTGGGTTCACTATGATCCCTGCCTAAGGTTGGGGGGGAAAAGGGTGGGTCATATGTTTTTTATAGAAATATAGAAGAAAATGTTCAAAAATCTTCTTGTCTGAAACCACATGGTCTAGAGTTCTGAAATTTGGCATGAAGCTTTGAATAGTTGACCTCTGCCAAGTTTATTCAAATAATGTCCTTCTTGTCAAGATTAGCCCTGCCCCAGGGGTCCTATTTTTTTAAAATCTTTGGGAAACTTCTTGTGAGAAACTGTCAGTTATGGACTTTAGATATTTTGCTTGGAGCATCATCTTAATGTTCTCTACCAAGATTGTTAAAATTATGCCCTGGGTCATTAATGGCCACATGATTTTTCAATAGGCTTATATAGGAAAGATTTTAACAATCTTGTCTGAAACCATATGCCTTAGAGATGAAATATTTTGTATATTACATAGTCTAGAAAACTGCTAAATCTGCTGGGGGTCTTATTTGTGTTCAATGTTTAATTTGTGAAAATATTCTTGTCTGAAACCGTATGCCTTAGAAGTTAGATATTTTGTTTGTCTAGTGGATCTGAGGGCTGCTGCCAGTATCCTAGTACTCGGATAATCATGATTCTGACCAGAAAGTCAAGTGCAAATATTCGTCACTGCCAAAGTCGTTGGATCACGATCTTTTCATTTATTTAGAATATAAATTAACAAATGACTGAATCAATCAAAGAAATCAAAGATTATTATTAATTACAATATCTTTGACAATCCACAGCCCTAGTGGACCTAGGCTTATATAGGAGGGCTTATATAGGAAACACTTAAACCTTCTTGTCTGATTCTGTATTCCTTAGAGGTTATTATGTATGTTGCACAGTCTAGAAATTTGTTCAAATTTTGTCCCTTGGTTCTTCTCCTGGGTTCTGTTACTACAAAATATCAGATCATTGAAAATCTTTAATTCAAAACCTGTTATTTTGCTTCTGATGTTGCTCAACAGCAGCCCCTTAGCCAAAGTACTTAGGTGAGTGACCCAGGGCCATCAATATTGGCCCTCTTGTTAATACATGTAACTTTATTTTAAAGCGATGGTTTGGAATGTTTTAATTATTGACTGTTTTTGTGAAATTAATTAAAAGCTTTTACTTACTAATCTGTTTTTCCTTCACAAAAGTTTAAATAATGAAAAAGCTGTTTTCTTTTACTTTTGAGTTAACTTGAAAGCCAGTCCCATGTATTTGACCATCAGGGTGATAACAGACAATAGTATTTTTATTTTCTTTTCATTATCTCATCATGTTTCCAAAATTCATATGGTCAGTGCATGTAGTCTGCACTGTCATCATCACTAACTCCATCATCAGCAACATCATTGTCATCAACACCTTGACATTTTATCTACACAGTTTTAGAACCTATACTTAGTACATTATTCTTAATAAACAGTTACTACAATACCAGAAAAATGATAGAAAATAGTCTATGATGTTTAAATGTGTGAGTTATTCATAGCATGACATGAATTAATCTTTACATATTGCTTGATACACTAGATAGATTATTTGAGAATGTCTCCAACTCTACACAAATTGAATACAATTATTGTGTAGAAGTATCCTATTATATTCTGTCAACTTAACTGAAGTAAATTTGTTTCCGTCTATTATTAGAATTCATTCATTTTTTTTTTTTTTACGAAATGAAAGTGTTGCATGAGTTGTAGGAAAAATAATTAATTTCAAATGTTAAGTTAAAAATGATTAAAGACAACCATGCCTTAGTCCAAAAGTTCTATTTCTGTACAGGAAGGACAAGTTTGTTTCTTGTTCTGAACTGTTGTATGTTTTGAAAACAGAGATTTCATGAAATAGTAGCAACAAATATTTACTTTGTACTTATAAAATGAGAATGCAATTAAGATTTGGAATTTAACGCATGTGATTTGATAAAGCAAGTATTTAACCTGATAGCTTTTAGATGTTAACTATTGCTCTTCATGTAATTTAACTTCAGCAGTCAGAGGTCAAAAGAAGCTGCATACAAATCAAGCATAATAATGCAAAGAATATAATTTCTTTTTCTTGTCCTGTGTACAAGAAAAGAGCTCAGGTCTGACAAAGCTTAACTGTGTTTTAATTAGCCTTTAAACAGAAAGAACATTGCCAGATCAGAAGGAACAGTAACTTGTTACGGTCTAGTGCACACCAACCTATAATTGTATAAATACAACCTCTGACAACTGCGTCAGGAAATAGATTTTTTGGCTCAGTGGTTGGAGTGTTGGCATGTCACTCAGAAGATCAAAGTTCGAATCCCGTTCTGGGTTGTGTATTCGAAGATGCTGTGCATCTTTCTGTTGCAGACTTTGATGTTCGTAAGATGTGGGCTTGTCCGGGAAGACCTATCTTATACTTCGTTATAAAAAATGATTCTAAAATAGAAATTTTCAAGATTTCTGTCGGATCCATTTATCTAAAAATTACACAACACCATTGGTCATCATAAAGGATGACATTCTCATGAGGGGATTTGTTATGGTCTAGTGCACACCTACATATAATTGTATAAATACAACCTCTGACAACTGTGTCAGGGAATTGATTCTTTGGCTCAGTGGTTAGAGTGTTGGACTGCAGGAGATCAAGGTTTGAAACCCACTCTGGGTTGTGTATTCTAAGATGCATTGCATCTTTCTGTTACAGACTTTCATGTTCGTAAGAAACTGTTGGTCAAATAAATTTGTTTGCACTCTTACATGTATGTTACTGAGTAAGAACTTTTATTGTCTACACATTTTCTGCAAATACAAATTAGTCTGGTAAGGTTATACTCAAGTCACATGTAATTTAAATTGTAATTCTTATTGCTCACTTGTTCAGCAACATCAGTTTGAGCCTGAGTTCCCAGTGAAGTATGCTTAACAGAAAATTACATTTTGTAAGAACAGTTTGAAATTGAACATTGAGAGGAATATCCATTCTACATAGATCTTTCCCCTGATGCATGTTAATGCCTCTAGTAGAAAATATAAAGTCCCTTTCCAGATGACCTAGACACCCACATAGCTCAAGACTGACTAAAATTTTACTTCCCTCTTTACACATATAGGTTATGTTTTGAATGCAGTAAATCTTTTATTTTTAGCTCACCTGTGTAAGAGTCCTCAGAGGTTAGCTGTCGTGATTGGTGACTGTCCTTTGTCGTCCGTCTGTGGTCAACATTTTTCTGCAAAGAGAATTTTCTTTCAAACCCTAGGGCCAGTTTCAAGTATTTTCCGCTGTAGGTCGATCCTCTTTAAAATTCCTTAAAATTATTGGTTCTGTTTAAAACTATAGTTGCCAAGGCAACCAGGAAAAAAAAACTAACTTTGGAAATCTTCTCCTCAGAAACCACTCACCTGATTTTAAAACGATTTCACAGATATTTCCCTTAGGTAGCTCATCAGTTTGGTCTCCTAAAAAACATTGCTTACAGTGGGCAGGGCCTCCTTTCAAGATTTGACTGTATTGAAAAATTTGAAAATCTTTGCAGAAACCCCTGGCATGATTTCAAAATTATTTACAGAAATGTTTCTTATATGGTCCTGAATCAAATTCTTTCACACCATGTTGGTCCCTTAAATGCAAAGGCACCAGTGGATGGGACTTTTCAGCTCACTTGAGCACGCAGTGCTCATGTGGGCTTTTAGGATCAGTGATCTGTTGTCCACAATTACTTCAAAGGACATCTTCTCTGAAAGCAGCAGGCCAAATTTGGTAAAACTTTCCTGGAATGTTCCTTGCATAAAGCTCTATCAAAGTTGTTCAAATGGTTCTGGTCCATTGCCTGGGCCACAGGAGATAAAAATAGATTTAAAAAGTGAAAATTTTAAAAATCTTCTTGTTTGAAACTGCAAGGCCTAGAGCTGAGATATTTAGTATTTAGCATTGTCTAGTGGTCCTCTACCAAATTTGTTCAAATCATGACCCCAGGGGCCACATGATTTTACACAGGCTTACATAGGGAAAACTTTTAAAATTTTCTCCTTTGATACCACAAGACCTAGAGCTAAGGTATTTGTTGTGAAGTATTGTCTAGTGGACCTCTACCAAATTTGTTCAAATCATGGCCCTAGGGTCGAAATTAACTATGCCCCAGGGGCCACATGATTTTACATAGGCTTATATAGGGAAAACTTCTAAAATCTTCTCTTCTGAAACCGCAAGGCCCAGAGCTAAGATATTTAGTATGTAGTATTGTCTAGTGGACCTCTACTAAGTTTGTTTAAATCATAGCCCTAAGGTCAAAATTGACCCCACCCCAGGGACCACATTATTTTACATTATACTTACATAGAGAAAACTTCAAAAATTGTCTTGTCTAAAACTACAAGGCTTGGGGGCTTAGATATTTGGTAAGAAGCATTGTCTAGTAGTCCTCTACTAAGTTTGTTCAAATTATGGCCCCAGGGTCAAAATTAATCCCACTCCAGGGGCCACATGATTTTACATAGGCTTATAAAGGGAAAACTTCTAAAATCTTGTCTTCTGAAACCACAATGCCTAGAGCTTAGATATTTGCTATGTAGTATTGTCTAGTGGACCTCTACCAAGTTTTTTTCAAATCATGGCCTTAAGGCCCAAATTGACTCAACCCTAGGGGCAACATAATTTTACATAGGTTTATATTTCTGCTCTTTGTAATGGAGCCTTCATTAATTGACTGATGTCTTTGATATCATACCATGCATGGACTTCAACCACTGGGTGGGGTTTGAGGTTACTGGAGGGGTCAAGCTAAATGTCACAGAGGTTAAAAAACATTTCTCTACCTTATGTCATAGTGTTTTGCTCGCAACTATTTCAATTTCAACCAAACTTTCACGAAACATTTATAAACAATAGATCTTCTTTCTTTTTTCTGACCCAACCTGATCCCATCATGTGTTTTAGAGGTATGTGGCCAGAATAGGCTTAATTTGCCATGTCTGCATGGTTTCACAGCTTTGATAATCTTACAAACCACTTGCTTGAATCTTCATTTATTGACATACTAATATGTCTTAGATATTTGGTATGTATGTATATATCATAAGCATCTGCCCTTGGGTTGGATTTTAGGTCACTAGGGTCAAGGTCACCAAGGCTAAAAAATCAAGATTCACCCCAACCCATGGTTTTCTTGGTTTTATATGGACTGACATAGGTAAAACTTAAAAAACTTCTTGCCAGAAACCACAAGGCCTGGAATTTAGATATTTGATAGGTGAAACAAGTACCGTATATACTCAGCCAAAAGTCGACTCAACCATTAGTCGAGTAGGGGTTTTTGAGGTTAAAATTGATGATTTTTACTTAGACCCTTTCATACGTCGAGTTGGATTTTTTAGATTTTATGCAATTGTACAAATTGCATGTCTACAGTAAAGGGAAGCAACTACGTCGATAGAGTGGTGTGCGGTAGTTTCATTATACCGAAAACGTAAGGGCAGTATGTTTTAAGACATTTTGGAAGGGATAATTTGAAAGTGACACAGTTGTTTGTTGTCAATATTATTCGTTTAATTAATAATTTATTTAACTTGCAGGTCGTACAGAATGCACAAAAAAACAAAATGTAATACCGAAGCACATGAATAATTTCAAACAGGAATTATCACACTGAAATTATACGAGTTATTATGAAAAAAAATAATGCCAGTAATTGTTCACACCTTTGATTTCTGAATAAAGCATAATGCTGTTATGTTTACATAGCAATAAGGACCTGTATGATATACGATTATACAACTGGAAAAGCCCTGACACTGGACATACTTTATCAATAAACAAGGGAAGTCACTCTACAACAACCGCGTCGTTTGTTTATTACATGTCAATCAGATGTGTGAAAATATTTTTGTCATACTACCAAGCAGACAAAGGCTTGTCTCTTTTATAAGTTCTTTATTGATTAGAGAAGCCTGCTGAATAATAATGATGTAATTACGCTACAGGGTTACCTCCGTGTAGTGTAAAAAATATGACTGTCATACGGGCAAGTATGTTTGATAATTCTTTTAATTTTTTTTACCTGACTCGCCCATACGTCGAGCAATGACTTTAAGGCCATTTTCTGGGGATTAAAAACTCGACTTTTGGCCGAGTATATACGGTAGTTGTAGTTGTTTTCAGGTGAGCAATAATAGGGCCATCACTGTGAAAAGATTTCTCCTCAGATGCTGCTTGCCCAATCACAAAATGATTCACAGAAATAGTTCTTTATCAAAATTCCTTTGAGTAATATTAGTTTATAGAAAAACTTGGCTGACAAGGGGGTGGGAAAGTTAACAGTATATAAGGACTTCATCAAAAACTTTGAAAAGCTTATCTTCAGAAACATCTTGCACAGTTTCAAATAATATTACAGAAATGTTCCTGTGGTGGCATTTTATCAAATTTCTTCTAGTGATGTTGGTTTCTGAAATAAACTTGGCAGACACTGGTTTGGCAAGTTTTCACTATATGACTTTATGGAAAATTTTGAAAATCTTCTCCTCAGAAAACATGGCCCAATTTCAAAACTATTTCACAGACAGTTTTCTTTGGTGGGCATATATTTATTCCAGTTATTTGGTTGGTTTGAAAAAAAAAGCATGGTTGACAGAGGGTGGGGCATCAGGTTGATTAAAATAAATTATTTTCATTGAACACTTTTGCTATTTAACTGAATAAAAAACTTCCTCAGAAATTATCAGTCCAGTTTCAAAAGCATTTCACTCAGGTGTTCCTAAAGTGATTTTTTCTTAAAAGTCTTTCATATTAATTTGTTTTTATGCTACAGCATGGATGTTGGACCATGTATACAGTCTTGCAAGTACATTTCAGTCGTGGCAGTTTGAAAACCTGATATTCAATTGCTGAACTGCTTTCCAGTTTTCAGTCGTACAGCTACAAAACATTTAACATAATTATCCAGTTATAAATGTACATTTCAACATTTACCATGGCTGACATAGATTAAATTTTTGACTTTGTGGCCTTTTTATGTCCCCGAAGGGAGGCATATAGTAATCGCACTGTACGTCTGTCCATCCGTCTGTCAGGTAAAATCTTGTCCTCGCTTCATCTCCAAAACCGCTTGAGGGATTTCATTGAAACTTAATAGGAGTGTTTGTCACCAAGCCTAGTTGTGCATGTTATCAGGAGTTTTGCTCTGATTATTTTTGGCAGAGTAATGGGCACTTAGTCAATTTTTACTGTAACGTCTGTATTAAAATCTTGTCCACACTTCATCTCCAAAACCACTGAAAGATTTCATTGAAACTACACAGGAATGTTTGTCACCAAACGTAGCTGTGCATAATATCAGTCATTTTTTACTATACTAGTAACTTCTGTTTTAAAATCTTCTCCAAGCTTCATCTCCAAAACCGCTTGGGGGATTTTATTATATATAAAACATCAGTAGGGGTTGGGAATAAAACAGTATTGTTCATATTCAAGGCCAAACTCACAGCTTTCTATTTCATTGAAAAATTATGTCTTCAACCTTCATATAAGAATCTGAAGCAGAAAAGCATTACTTTACCATTTACCTTCAGTTCATGCTCTATTTTTTGTCTGATCTCTTTTCCACAGGCATATTCAATTATATATTTACACCACTTCATTTCAAAGCTACATTTCGGGGGCATATACTTCAATTTCCAGTGACAGCTCTTGTTTCCAGTCTTAGAACTGCTGAAAAGTAATTTTAAACACATGGACAATTTTGAAAACAGATTTTAACCTTGACATACCGTCCTATGTTCTTTTGCAAGGAAAAATTGAACTCTATCTACAATGGTTCTCAGGTGAGCAATATAGGGCCTTCATGACCCTCTTGTTATTTAGGATGATATCTTTAGTAAAATCTTGTAAGAAGTATGGAGTAAATGTAATATCATTTCATTACACATTAAGTGGTACTTTAAACTCACCTAATTATGTTGATTACAGTAATATGTTCAGATTATTGTTTTAGTTTCTGTTCATGGTGGAGAAAAGCAGATGTGAAAGAAAGTTTTTTTTTCTATGTTTTTGCTTTTGAGGTTAAATTTGATTTGAGACACTCAAAATGTGTACATTTCTAGAAAGACTTATAAAGAAACAAATTACATCCAGAGTCATTCTTGTCCTTGTGTGCCTTGTGTTAGCATCTATTTCCTCAAACAGATGAAAAGAGAAATATATAGATGTTAGCAGTAACTAAAATAGCACAGTTTTGAAGTTGCTATATGTAGCAGGATTAATAAATGGCACTAGTTAGTATGTTAATGGATTTCACCTCATACAAATGTTTTTGTCATTGGTAATGTCATTTATTGAACACTTAGTAATGTTGAAGTAATACTACAGCAATTATAGTAACTTTATTTGTGCAGGGATATTGATTTTATTATCAATATAAAGCGTATAATATGTTATTTCATTGTAGTTCTGTTGAGGCATATGGTAAAGAGAGGTCCGAGGGATTCAGTGTGCACGCTTTCTTCAAAGCACTAGGAAACTTTGTTGGTATATTTGGAGGAGCATTTCTGATTGGATCTGTAATTGGGATGGCAACAGCATTACTAACAAAATATACAAAAATACGAGAATTTCCTCTCCTAGAAACTGCATTGTTTTTCCTGATGTCTTATGCATCATTCCAAACAGCTGAGGCAACAGGACTTACTGGTCAGTATAGGATTAAGTCATTTCCATTAATTTATTTCTTTCATTTTTAGCTCACCTGAGCACTTTGTGCTCAAGATAAGCTTTTTTGACCGCCCTGTGTCTGTCATGCGTCGTCAGTTTTTGTCGAGCCCGCTTGGGGTGAGCCACTTTTGTTGTATAGTTCGGTGTATGTGCGTCCCTCTGTCCGGATTTGTCCGGTCTATATCTTGCTCATTCTTTGAAGGATTACAAAATAATTTGGTACAAATGTTCACCATGATGATGTGGTTTGTCGCACACAAAACCCAATTCCGCCGCTCAAAGGTTAAGGTCACACATGGCAGTCAGTGCAAAACCTGTGTCCGGAGCGTAACTTCTATGTGCATGGAGGGATTTTAATATAACTCGGGACTAATATTCTCCATAGTAAGGCGGAGTGTCGTGCGAAAAATTCAGGTGTCTGTGGCAAAGATCAAGGTCACACTTAGGGGTCAAAGGTCAAATAACAAAATAAAACATTCATTTGCGAGTATAACTTCTATATACATGGATGGATTTTAATATAACTTAGCACAAATGTACTCCATGTTGAGTTGAGTTGTCTCGCGCAAAATGAAGGTCAAGGTCAAGGCACAAGAGGTCAAAGGTCAGTTAAAAATATTAAAATTTGTTTGTTGGTGCTGTATCTTGCTTATGCTTTGAAGTATTATTCTTAGTGGTCAGAGGATTTGAAAAATTCAGGTGTCTTTGGCAAAGGTCAAGGTCACATTTAGCGGTCAAAGGTCAAATAACAAATTTTTTTTAATATAACTTGGGACAAATGTTCTCCATAGTGAGGCGGAGTGTCGCGGGAAAAATTCAGGTGTCTGTGGTAAAGGTCATGGTCTTACTTCAAGGTCAAAGGTCAAATAACAAATTAAAACATTCATTTGTGAATATAACTTATATATATGGATGGATTTTAATATTAACTTAAAACAAATGTTCTCCATGGTGAGTTGAGTTGTCTTGGGCAAAATGAAGGTCAAGGTCACAAGAGGTCAAAGGTCAAATAAAAATATCAAAATTGTTTGTCCCTGCTGTCTCTTGCTTAGTGGTCAGAGGATTTTTGTCTTGCCCGCTTGCTCTGAGCTCAACATAGTTGTCAAAATGGCTGTTCAGTGTTTGTGTGTGTGTGTGTGTGTGTGTGTGCATGCGTCCAAACTTGTCCATGCCATAACTTCTTTGTGCCTGTTGGAATTTTCAAATGACATGAATTGAGTTTTTTAGGGGACAAATGTTCATTTTGAGGCTTTGTGTTATGCACATGAACCAGGTCACTGGGTCAGAGGTCAAGGTCATCTAAGATGATGCAGTGTCAATATTTTGCCTTAGGTATAAAGAGGATGTGTTTGTGCTCTCCTATGTATACATCTTTCATCTTGATCTGAAGCTTATATGTTTGAATTAAGACAAGCGGCCTCGACATTCTGCCCATGGGCATGTCTTGTTTTACTTTAAACAACATCTCCTACTAAACTGCTAAGCAAAAGATGAAAACACTTTGCAGGAATGTTCCTTGCATGGAGCTTAACCAAAGTTGTTCAAAGAATTCCATTGCATGAAGAACTCTGGTTGCTATAGAAACAAGAATGAAAAACTTAAAAAATCTAGGAGATCTGATACTGCAAAGCCCAGAGGTCAGACATTTGGTGAGGTCACTTTTTGCCTTGCCTGTGCAGTCACAAGTTTTGTGTAGAAGAATATCTTTAAATATCTCCTTGTCTGAAACCACAAGGCCTAGAGTTTTAAAATTTGGCATGAAGCATTGTCTTGTGGACCTCTACCAAATTTATTCAAATTATGTCCCTGGGGTCACTATTGGCTCCACTTGAGGAGTCACAAGTTCTACATAGCAATAAAGTCCTAAGGAAAAAAACTTTACCTCATAGAGTCTGCATTTATAGACCAATATCTTTGATATTTGGTATGTAGGTTCCTTGCATGGACCTCTACTAGTAGGTGTTGTTTAAGGTCACTGTGTCAAGGACAAGGTCACCATAGCCAATAAAAGATATTTCTCCTTTACTTATTGATTTATATTTTAGATATTTGGTTTGTGGGCACCTACAAATCTTCAACTGGAAAATGAAATACTGTTTCTTATGTTTGCTTAACAGCAAACCCACAACTTAAGTACTCAGTTGAGCAATCCAGGGCCATCATGGCCCTGTTGTTTGTTTGGTCTTTGTTTTAATTATACCAACCATGGTTTTTTAGTCTTGTTATTCCTGTCTGAATTAATCTAAGGTCTATTTATGTCTTGACTATTTTTAATATATGTGATTTATACATGCACGAGGGCCATAATGTTTATTGCCTTCTGTTTTGTATTCCAGGAATTGTTGCTGTTTTATTCTGTGGTATTTGTCAAGCTCATTATACATATAATAATCTGTCTGAAGAATCAAAAGCCAGAACAAAACAAGTAAGTCAGCAAACTCCTATTATGTATTTCCTTAGAAGAATAGAAAATGCTGTAGCAGAACAACTCTGTGGCATGAAGACTTGAACTTTATCTCAGATGGAACTGATATGTTTTATCAGATATTTTTCCATACCAGCTCTGTTTACCTCTTCAGTTTTTAGAATGACAATAAAATAATGTTTATTTTAGAGCAGACAGGTTTTTCTGTCGACAGAGACACTAACAGCTGCAGTCTGGCCAGCTGTAGCAATATTCTACTTGCAAACCAGCAGGGCATTGATGTGTTTATGCTTATTTATATGGATATAAACAGTTGCAATTTTATCAACATTTTCTGTAGTTTCTGTAACTGTCCCTGTATAACGTTTAGTTTGCTAATCCTATATCTGTATGTATGACTTTCAGTAACTGTCCCTGTATAATGTTTAGTTTGCTAATCCTATATCTGTATGTATGACTTTCAGTCCGACTAATACATTTGATATAAACTTCCATCTTTTTTCCAGTTGTTTGAGCTGATGAACTTTCTGGCAGAGAATTTTGTGTTCCTGTATATTGGTGTATCAGTATTTACTTTTGAAAATGTCAAGTGGAATCTTTGGTTTATTTTAGCCGCATTTGTATCCTTGGTGTTAACAGTCTTCCATTTCTTTAGATAAGTAATTAGACAAGGTTTAAACCACCCAACCATTTCTTTAGATAAGTAATTAGACAAGGTTTAAACCACCCAACCATTTCTTTAGATAAGTAATTAGACAAGATTTAAACCACCCAACCATTTCTTTAGATAAGTAATTAGACAAGATTTAAACCACCCAACCACTTGTTTTCTTACTAGACAGAGTTCAGTTTGGATGATTTTAATATGATTTTGACTGGGGCAGTTTTGAGGTTTGCCTTACTATATCTCTGTTACATGTATGTGGGCATCTGAGCCTTTCCACAGATTGGCAGATAGTACAGAATACTTTCATAGTACACATTCCTGTTGCCTGTTAAATTAAAATACATGTATGAAGGGAGGTAAGCATGATTCCTTTTGGCTGTAGATCATGTTTGTAAAGACTGCTGAATCTTTTGTGAAAAGTAGACAGCAGAAAAATAGTTGGTATCTTCTTGAGCTTACTCATGAAAGATTTGTTTATTCTTGTTACTGAATTAAATTACATTCGTTGATATATATACCGCAGTATGAAATTCTATAATGTGTTTAAATAACAGCTGTGATCCTTGACAATGCATACAGGCTTCAATTATTATAGGTAGAGCTATACATGTATATCCCCTCTCTATGTTACTGAATCTTGGAAGAAGGAATAAAATATCAGCTAACATGATGCATATGATGATGTTCTCAGGTAAGTTATAATAAACAAATATCAGCTAACATGATGCATATGATGATGTTCTCAAGTAAGTTATAATAAAATATCAGCTAACATGATGCATATGATGATGTTCTCAGGTAAGTTATAATAAAATATCAGCTAACATGATGCATGTGATGATGTTCTCAGGTAAGTTATAATAAAATATCAGCTAACATGATGCATATGATGATGTTCTCAGGTAAGTTATAATAAACAAATATTAAATGTGTATTTGACTTTTATGAAATGTGAATGTATGAAATAAATGACATGCTTATCCATGCCCTGATTGCCTAGAGTCATCCATTATCTATAAATATGCTATAATTGATGTCTTAATATCTTGTTGTAGACTTTCCTGTGGTAATAATTTTGCAGCATTTTTTTAAAATCTACCCAATATGTCTTAGAAAACCATGTGATGTATGAAATATACATAGAATGTTACTTGCACATATTTTGCTTGAAATGCTGATCAGTTTAAATTCAGTTCATATATTATTGAGTGGAGCCATGTTTTGAGAGGTCACCTTGAAATGACCTGTATAAGCAATATGCTTTTCTTTGTAATTGAATTACATACTTATAATAGCACAAACACTATGCTTTTTTGAGTTTTGCAGATACAATTTAAGACTAGATATAAGCTTAATATGATACAAAGAGATATGTTTGCAGGTTTACGAGGAGCCATAGCATATGCATTATCAATACGTAACACAGCAACTGATGCTCGAAAACACATGTTGTCTGCTACCATGGTTATTGTGTTAGTCACTGTAATGGTGTGTGGAGGATTTGTAACACCTATGTTACAGTTCCTGCAAATAAGGTATCAGTCTTTTAGAATAAATTTTTAATATGTGCAAAATAAATGCCATTTTTTTACCTGCTTATGTTAATTTCAGGACCTATTTCCTGATAAATGCAAACACTTTGAAGTTAGTGATTTGCACTATAACTCAGATCTGAGCTTTGTTTGTTGTGAATTTATCCTTAATTTATAAACTTTAAAAGAGTAATCTATGGTTGTTAAAGATCTATGATAAATATATTGATCCAGACTAAAAGAGGTACTTGTTATTTCTGGAAATTTAACACATTAAAGATTATGCATTGTAAAGAATTTCCTTCAAATAGTGATTATCTCAGATTGATGACATTACGTGATTCATTATTGTGTTTTGTCAACTAATTGGGAGGTTACAATTTAGGAAACTTTACATTACCAATTACCTTTGCAGGTTTAGTTTATTTTAAAAACTGTAGTACCATGTTAACAACTGTGTGCTAGGTTTTCAGAAATCATTAGTTGTTGTTGTATTTTGAAGAGTTGGTGTGGAAGAAGACGACCATGCTCAGTCAGTCAATGTTAGAACTGTGAGTTTTATATTTGTTGAAACATGTTGTAGCAAAGGTTAATATCTAGAGATTTCAGAAATTTTCACTCTGACAGATTTGTACGATTTGATTTTTCTTTGTTTGAATGTCTGACATTTTTAGATTGATTTGATACCAGATACTTCTGGATTGTTAGCTATAACTGGTAATTAGTGATGTCTTTTTTTTCATAAGTGTTACTGTATAAGTGGATATTTTCATGTGTCAAAAAGTTTGTGAAATCACAATTTTAGAAGTTTTCAGATGTTTTGCAGATGGAAATGTTCTCAAATCCCGATTTACTGATTGCCTAAAATCTACAGACCCATAAAATCATTTGTCGCAGAAATCTGTTAAAATTAATATCCATGATATAATTATACACATTGTATAAACCACTTTACTGAAACTATAATGCATTGGTTTCTGATTACAATGGTTTTCTTTGTAATATCAGGTTAAGCATATTTTGCTGATGATTATATAAAAACTATGTGATTATCACTATGTTGATATAGACCATTCCAGAAATTAGTACCTCCCTAATTACCTCCCTTGCATCCGCCATTAAGGGACTGCGCACATCAGCCATTAAGGGACTGCGCACAGTTTTATAATGCAGAGGTTAGAAAAAGTCCCATTTTTATAACTGTAATGTGATTGTGACATTGTATGTTAGAGAAACAGATTCATATAAACCACATGAAGCCTTTATCATTAGCAAAGATCTATTCCATGGTCTTGAAACTGAAAAAAAAAAGTATATTTGTAAACAATTTTTTGCTGACATCTCAATCTATTGAACTGTGAAATAAAGGTCCTGTGATATTCTCCTGTAGATTACTTCTTTTTATTTTATCAAAATTTTGCCAAAAAATGCTTTTAACAAGTACATGTATCTATCTTTAAAAAATCTGACCAAAAGAGTACAGTTATATAGGTGTCATAATAATTTTGTTTTCTGTATTACAAGAAACATCCACAACAATAATGTTAAAAATATGAAAAGGAAAGCAAACATGTATTGTAGGATCAATATCTTACAAACATGTGGCTTGCAGCTATTATTTTCTTTCTGCATACACAAACTCACATGATGTACTTATCAATACTTTGCAAAAACAGATTTCCCAAATGCAAGAAATAAAGACTAGAAAAAAAGGTCCATATGGCAACAGATGCTAAATTTCATACGGTCTTGAAAATCTTGCTTGTAAGGAAGAATATATATTCTTAAATTTCATATAACAATCAGGAACAAATAAAGACCATGTTTTATAGCCTTCAGGCATTTTCTCAAGAGAAATTTTGTTATTACAGTGTTTTACTGTGACTGATCAAGCAAGACCGACATTGACAATTAACGGTGACTTATCAAAACAAAGACAGTATGCCACCCCCATTATTACGTAACCACATTTTTTCACCACAGGACACCACGAAAGACAAAGTTTGATCATTACAGAAGTGCTAAAAATGCATATTCTTTGAAACTGTATCAAAGAAAAAAACAAGTGTTAGTTGAAATAGAGTGAACATGCGGTTGATGAGCAAGATGTGTAATTTTGTCCATTTTGTAAGCTTACAGAGTTGTTAAAATATTTGAAATCATAGTTTCATCTTTCAAAAAGAAAAACAGTGCTTTCAATATCATTTGCCTTTTACACATTTAAAAGTGGTTTATACAACTCAAGCTTCCACTTTGAACAGTCCGTGGTCTTTTTTCAGTCTTTCATGTGTTAAATAATTCAAGTTAATGATATGTTCAGGTCAGGAATAAAACATACGAAATAGTTACAATGATATGATAAAAAGATGTTTATTCTGCAACAAAATTCACATGATATAAGGCAGTATGTTAGCTTGTAATGCGCTAAAGTTATACAGATTTATATGAAACTTAAGCATCATAGCGAGGTTTGGCAGTCCTTTAATTGCGGATGGTCACTTGACCTTCATAATGGCGGTGGTCAGTTTATCAGTTATGGAATGGTCTATATATATATAGATAATAGCACATTTAACACAATTATGTTAGATTCTTGTATATGAGTTATAAATAATTACATGGTAAAACAGTCAGAAATTGTTTAGTTCACTTTCCTTTGTTATGTGACAAATTAGCATTCAGCTGGGTAATTTACCTTTTATAATTACACAATGCATTTCTTTGTTGCATGATCTAGCTGTATGAGACTTCGTCAGTGTGAAAACAAAATCAACTCAATAGTAAATAGTTTTTGAATCATTTTATCACTGAACAACTTAGTGGTTACTTTCCTTTCAGTTACCAAGAATTTCATGTGATGATGATTGAAATAAACTTTTTCAAACTTCTTTCCATTTCAGTTTTATCATTTCTAGGCAAATTAAGTCAATGCACTGTTCAATGAATAGGAAAATATAAGTTCTTAAAAGAAATTACAAGTACCGGCTAAATGGTGCATAGGTAGAAATAATCTTCTGAATGATGAAATCTCTGTTGGCTGATATTTTTGAGATTTATATGAGTTCACGAAAATTGCGAACATTTCCATGTTGTCAACTTTACCACTTATACAGTAATTGTGTCATAAATTTTGAAGGCAGTGCTTTTGCTTTGAATTTAACTTATAATCATGTTTAATGAATCTAGTTTCATTATTGAAAACTGTGGCTTTAGTCCCCCCACAGTTAATTATAAATGTGCTGTAATTGTTTGTGGGTTTAAATACTATGCAAGGATTTTTTTGCACCTTGTTTCCAGGGGAAATACTCTGTTGCATGTTGTTCTTATATAACCACAGTTTCCATTCATTTTGTCACACTTGTCTATTGACACATTTTACTTTCATTCCATCTTTTGTACTAAGCTGCCACACTTGTCTTTTGACACATGTCTTTCATACTAAGCATACATGTGAACTTTTCCCAGTGCCAAGTAGGGAGATCTGACTCAGAAAGTAGGGAGTTTGGGTCTGTCAAGTGGGAGATTTACTGACACAACATAATTTCAGGCATGGTCCAAGTACAGATGCTAAGCATGTATTGATAATGGAAAAAGAACTGTTATCGGTGTAATATGTATAAAAAATAAACAGTAAACGTGCATTATTTACACTGAATAGTCACTCTACCTTTATCAGTTAACAGTCATATTTGCCTTATTTACACTCAAGTTAAACATTGGTACCTTTTCTCTTTACTCTTCACACTCTCCCTTTAGTTCCACTAAACTTGCTTAACAAGTGAACTGTTTAAATCAGAGCATAACATTGCCAGCACAGTGGTGGTCTGAGAGTAAATTAAAAGCAATCTGGAGAAGACAGGTGTGGCAGTATCATTTGCCCTTGTATACTTATATATATATATATACCTTGCTCTATTATCTGTTGGGTGATAGGCCATGTCAAGACAGAGGCAGTATAGTACGATGGAAGTGCCTCGGGGTACCACATCTCCACCAGAACAACCAGCTTCTGTAAGTTTTATATTTTGTTTTATCAGTCAGGCCTCTCTTTTACCCAGGGAAAAAAAATGTAACTGGACCAGACATGTAAGTACTCTTCTTTCAGTATTTAAGTTAGATTTACCTTATTATGAAGAAGTCACACTTTCAATAGAAACACAAAATCAAATATATTAAAAAGGTGTCATATAGTATGTAGCGATTTGAATGTTTGGGGCATTGCAGATAATTATATGTAGTTGCTTTATCAAAGATAATTCAAGTAAGAACAGGATAGTATCTGGAAATCACTTCTTTACTCACTGAAAACTACGGTAAGTGGTATATTGAGATTGAAATTTAGTACCTTGAATGCAGGTAACACTTGGGTAGGTAGATTTGTCTGTCACAAAAAGGCTACTTGGATTTTAAAATTTTTCTATGTAAAAATAAACATCCCGTGGGCATATACATTCATACAGATTATTATATAGTTGTTTATTGGTTCTGTAGCTGATCATTTGGACATTGTTCTATATTTGTTAGTGGTTTATTTCCTTTCTGTTTGTTGTTTTGTTGTTTTACTGGATTTTCACAGGGTTTTTCAGTATAATACTGCTGCTAGTTTTGGTTGCCTTTTCTATTTGGATTATGTTTTTGATATCTTGCTTTTCTGATGAAAATACTCAGAACTCTTTAGTAAGTTACAGAATTAATGTACATATATTTATATTTCAATTACTCTTGAACTGACTGAATACTGAATTTAAATTTCCATTACTTTAACATACCGTATTAAAATGATACTGTTAAAGGAACAAATCTACAAAATAGTTTGGAGAATAAATTCATTAGCTTATTTTCTGTATACCTTTTCTATAATTTTGTCTTGCAAACATTTTCAGTACTTAAATTAACACAAGCTACAACAAGTATATTATTTTGTTATTTGTGTTGTGTAGGGTAGGAGTCATTTTTGTGTGGTATAATTAGTCACCATATCTAAAGCACAACCTTTGAATCTGGCAGATACTTATATTAAAACAATTTATGACATATTTACTGTAAAAAGATGAAAAGAAAAACTGACATTTCTAAACTATATTTTTTCTTTTTTATTTATCGTTTTTTAACAAGTGCCAAATTTAGGATACAACCTGAACAACTGTGCTAATATAACAATGTTTTTAAAGACCTTCATCATGTTTTAACAAATGAAAAAGTATTGAAATCAATAGATAAGATATGTGTCACTAAATTTGAGGAGGAAATGATTTATTTTTTCACACCCATTGGATTAATTGAAATTTTACCATAGAATAGATAGTAAATGAGATACTGTTCTAAAAGATCCATGATATTCAGTAAAAATTATTACAGATTTTCCTAATGGAAATAAAGATGGCAATGGATTCTAGTATAATAAGATTAGATAGGTAGATTTTATGATTACTGGTATTTTGGTTTGGGGAACTTATCTTATACCTGCTAACATATTTCAGTATGAGCTACAAATAGTCCCAGGACAACAAATAGTTCCATTGCTACAGCAGGTATAGTATTTGGTTGCTAGGATACAACAGTTACCACTGTTTTTTGTGTTTGATTTTGTTTAATGCCTTTCTGTTGGCTTTCTTTATCAAGTGGGTTCCATTTTGATTGGTGAGATGTTTATTCTTTATTTCTGATGCAGCTAATTTTGTGATTTTTCATCCAAAGGTTTTGTCACATATATTTGTCTTCGTTTTCTGCTGTTTTGGGGTAGCCTAGTTTCATTCTTTGTATATCTCATAGTAATTTTAGATAAGTACTGTATGGTATGTGAAGATTTTAATAGTCAGTGTTGTATGGGTATTGATACCTGGTAGAGATATCCTACTGAGGTACCTTATACTGTGAAAGGACATGTTTGGTAACCTTTTGATGATTCAACATGTTATTGTGTCTCAGAGTAGATTTTATATTGCCCTTGTGCATGTTGCCTGAAGTTTTTGAAGTGTTTTTATTGGTAAGTATATTCCAAAGACTTTGATTTATTCTCTTTAAGAATAAGTTTTATTGTAAAAGGAGAAGTATATTTTGTACTGACAAAAGTCAGAGGACAGAGGTCACTCTCTGTCCATCGATTACTCTCTTGTAGCCAATCACTGATTCAGTCGATCCCATTCTGATTAATGTGCTTGTAATAACAAATAACACATAAGCAGTACACTGTTATATTCACTGTTATCATATATATCTAAATTTACTTTTATTCTTATTCTTAAATATTTTGACCTTTTAACACCAGAAGCTGAAAATGAAAGTTACTTTGAGATTATTAAAGATGCTTTGTGGGTTCAGATTAGTCTATGGCAAATTTATGCCTTCTTTATGCTTGGTCAAAATAAGCCAGTGTTTTCAGATTGGTGCTGTAAGTTTTCAGAAATATAGATAATCTTCAAATTTCAGGGACCTTCATGGACTGCTGTATTTCAATGTGAGAATGCTTTTTTCAGTTGCAAAGTCAAGCTGAGCAAGACATACAAACAAGATCATTTGGAAAGGCATATTTAGTGGCAAAGTGGTACAAATTTGATAGAAGGTGAGAAATGATCCTATATTTCTGTTTCACAGTTACTAAGTATCTCAGGTACCAAGTGACATTTTTTTTTTTTATGCTGTGGAAAGAATTGATATGATAATCACATAAGCATTTTTGTATATTTGTTTTAATATCACATTCTTTGATACTTAAAGTTTTTTTGGAGGGTGGTGGAGAGGTTTTGTGTGTGTGTTTGTGTATGTGTGTGTGTCATGTGTGTTGGGTGGGGGAGTGGGGAAAGGATAACAATAGAATAGGGAATAAATGGTACCAGTAATCTATTTGCAGGTTCATTTGTCTTATTGTTATTTCATTCTCATGAAAAAGCTTTTTTACCTTTTCTTCAAAGTCAGCTAAAATCTAGTGAGAACAAGAAACTAACCCTAAAGCTACAAAACTAACAAATTTCTCAAGAGGGGAACTAATGTCAGAATCACCAGAAGAGACTACATAAAAGGAAAAGATGTACTGAGACACTGGCATGCAATTTATAGACCCTGTAAAATTTTATAGTGAATCAGTGATATTTTTATGAACCATAGAGTCACCAATCTTTTATTATCTTACAGATTTTTAAAACCATTATTAACCAACAGTCGACCAAATTTGATGGAAACATGTCCGGGTTGTTGTTTACCACTGGCTAAAATGTTGACCACTAATGAACAGATGATGGAAGTAAGTGATTTTAACAGACTTAAACCTGACTTTTTATAAATACTCTGAATCCATACTTCTCAGTACTGGAATGTAAAATGTTAGTTATTGTTGTACACATCAGCAACCTGATGGCCACTGTTGTACACATCAGTTACATGTTAGCCACTATTGTACACATCAGTTACCTGTTAGCCACTTTTGTACACATCAGTGACCTGTTAGCCAGTTTTGTACACATCAGTTACCTGTAAGCCACTTTTGTACGCATCAGTTACATGTTAGCCAGTTTTGTACACATCAGTTACCTGTAAGCCACTTTTGTACACATACATGACCTGTTAGCCAGTTTTGTACACATCAGTTACCTGTAAGCCACTTTTGTACACATCAGTTACATGTTAGCCAGTTTTGTACACATCAGGTACCTGTTAGCCACTTTTGTACACATCAGTGACCTTTTAGCCACTTTTGTACACATCAGTGACCTTTTAGCCACTTTTGTACACATCAGTTACCTGTTAGCCGCTTTTGTACACATCAGTTACCTGTTTGCCACTTTTGTACACATCAGTTACCTGTTAGCCACTTTTGTACACATCAGTGACCGGTCAGCCACTTTTGTACATGTTATTCACCTGTTACTCACTTTTGTACACATCTGTGACCTGTAAGCCACTGTTTTACACATCAGTTACATGTTAGACACTTTTTGTTGTCCACTGTTGTACTCATCAGTTACATGTTAGACACTTTTTGTAAGCCACTGTTGTACACATCAGTTACTTGTTAGACACTTTTTGTAAGCCACTGTTGTGCACATCAGTTACTTGTTAGACACTTTTTGTAAGCCACTGTTGTACACATCAGTTACTTGTTAGACACTTTTTGTAAGCCACTGTTGTACACATCAGTTACTTGTTAGACACTTTTTGTAAGCCATTGTTGTACACATCAGTTACTTGTTAGACACTTTTTGTAAGCCATTGTTGTACACATCAGTGACTTGTTAGCAACTGTTGAAGTATATCATGTGAAACAACACTGGTGTCATCCAGTGGTTGGTTGGCAATTTCCTTGTCTGGAGTATAACTTGAAAACTAACGGTTTGAATTCAGTGAAACTTCATACAGTGGTCAAGCACAATGAAAGAAAGTTCAGTGTTCAAGAGCTATAACTCCAGCTTCACTATTTGCACAGTTATTGCTCTTTGTTGGTTTTCCTTGTCCGGAGTATAACTTGAAAACTACTGGTTGGAATTCAATGCAACTTCATACAATTGTCAAGCACAATGACAGGAAATGCAGTGTACAAGAGCTATAACTCTATCTTCACTATTTTGACAGTTATTGCCCTTTGTTGGATTTCCTTGTCTGGGACTAACTATACAATGGTCAAGCATGTGACAATGACAGGAAGTGCAGTGTACAAGAGCTATAACTCCATCTTCACTATTTGCACAGTTATTGCCATTCCTTGGTTTTCCTTGTCCAGAGCATAACTTGAAAACTACTGGTTGGAATTTAATGCAACTTCATACAATGGTTAAGCACAATGACAGTGTACAAGAACCACAACTATCTTTATCTTTTTTTCAGTGAATGGAATGTTTACTATAAATTGAAATAATGTAACCTTGACTCTTCAGTTGAAATGATCTTTTTTACCAGGAGTAGAACCTGTCATTTTTGGTATCAGCAAAAGTCATTCTTACTGCTAGTTGTAAAAAACTGTCCGTAAAATTTGATGAAAATGGTTATTTTTTGGTGGATACTTGCTCAGTGTGGATGCCATCTTTGTAGTTTTTTTGTGGTGGGGGGGAGCATATAATTGCTGCTTTGTCCATCCAGCATCCATCCGTCTTTCTGTCCATCTTTTTGTCTGGACCATAACTCAAAAACTAATGAAGTTATAAGCATGAAACTTCACAGGTGGATAGACGCACATTACTCTGCACTTTTTCATTTTGGAGTTATTGCCTTTTGTTGATTTTTCATACTTAATTTTTGTTCAGAGCATAACTCTTAGACTGTAAGGGCTATCAATTTGAAACTTTATAGATGGATAGATCTCGTTAAGGAAAAATGCAGTGCATAGTCACCATTGCTCTTCACTTAATAATTATGGAATTATCGCCCTTTGTTGATTTTTCATATCTAAATTTTGTCGGGAGGATAGCCCTTACACTATAAGAGCTATCAACTTAAATTTACAAAGGTGCATAGATCTCATGAAAGAGAAGTGCAGTGCACAATAACCATTGCTCTGCACTTCATAGTTTTTGAACTTATTGCCCATTGTTGATTTTTCATCCTTAATTTTTGTCTGGAGTATAACTCTTATGATAAAACAGCTATCAACTTGAAACTTCATAGGTGGATAGATCTTATAAAAGAAAAGTTCATCGCACAAGAACTGTCACTCTGCACTTCATTTTTTTGGAGATATTACCCATTGTTAATTTTCATACTTGAATTTTGTCTGGAGCATAACTCAAATACTATAATGGATATCAACTTAAAACTTCATAGGTAAATAGATCTCATTAAGGAGAAGTGCAATGCTTAAGAACAGTAAACTTCATTGTGTAATTTTTAATAATTGCATTAAGTTAATTTTCATATCATATTTCTGTCAGGCCCATAACTAAGAGACTATAACAGAAATCTTCAAAATGGAATAGATCTCATTGCGGAGAAGTGCACTGGATAAAAACTTTTGTTAATTTTCATACCTTATTTTTGTCCAACACAAAATTCAAAGACTATAATGTGGTATCAAGATAAAACTTCATGGATCGATAGATCTCATTGAAGAGATGTGCATTGCACAATAACTGTATCTCTCTATTGCATAATTTTGGAGTTATTGCCCTATTTAAATTTTCATACTTATTTTTTGTCCGGACCGTAACTGACGTACACCTTGTATAATAGCTGCTGAGCCTTTTATTTAGGTACAGTTACTTTTCAGATTGATTTGAGCAGATAATTTTCTAACATACATTATGTATAAAAGGTAATAATTTGTGTAAAAAGCAAATGTATGAAGTAATTTAAATAATACTCAAAAACTTTGTTTAAAAAGTTGTGCCATCCATTTCTGTACCTGTTATTAAATTCAATACCATTTGGATTACTTTCAGCACAATATACTATGTTTTGTTGTTTTCCTCTACTAAGTTCTAAATCCTATGAATGAGAGCACTTAGGGGAACATAACCCAGTTATGTCGGTTTCTTGTTTCTTGATACAGCATACCAAGTCATATAACAATTACATGCTGTAGAGTGCTGCTTGAAAAATGCAGTCAAATAGTCACTAATAAGGGCCTTTAACTCTTCTGCCATTTACCAATAGATAAAAAAGTATCTAATATGTTTACATTATTTTAGCAAAATAAAGGTAAGTAAATATTGCTTATTCAGCAGCTCCCTTCAAAAACTTTATACTTTATGTGAAATAGAGAATCAGTGATAGTTTGTACTGCTTTAAGATCAATATACAGTTATGGAACTTGTTTTGTTTGCAGAGTGATATTAACCATGACCAGGATTCTGACACTGATATGATCATAGACCACAGTGAGCTGTCTATAGGAGAAAATAGTCAAATCAGTGCTAGTCCTTCTCTTAACTCCACACAGGACAGGGACCACACAGAGGTAGGTACCTGCACACTGGAAACATCTAGTGTGGCCATTCTAAAGTACACCATTGCTGGAACTGAGGTTTATTTAGTTAATTTACACTACAACATTGTGGATATTATATGATATAATAACTTATATGACTACAGTATTTTTTAAGTAGTTTATAAGTTACTTGTAAGTGTTTTGTACTATTTTTACTCCAATGGAGGGAGCATTTTGTTTTTGGTCTATCTGTCTGTTTGTTTGTCACAAAACTTGACCATAGCACGTAAGTCCTTCCACCTACAGCCTCCAAACTTAGAACAGTCACATGGTCTAAAGTCAAGGTCATTGTGACCTCCAAATATCAGATATTAAATGTGGCCATAAAACAGAAGTCTTTCCATCCACAGCCTTCAAACTTTCCAGATATATGCACCTTTATATGTCTACCTGGAAGAGCCACTTAGAAGTCACAGGGTCAGTGGTCACCCAAAATAGCAAATATTTACTTAGGCCATATAATAAACATGCTTCCATCCAAAGCATTATAACCATCTTTGTATGCACCTTGATATGTCCTACCCACCAGACCGACATAAAGGTCACAGGGTAAAAAGGTCAAAGTCACCATATAGCAAAAGTTAACCATGCCCATAAAATGAAAGTTCTTCCATCCAAAGCTTTCTAACTTCACACATGTATTCACCTTGATGAGCACTTAGAGGTGTGGAGTCAAAGGTTGAGGTCACCATGACCTCCAAATATCAAATAATAACAGTGGCCATAAAACAGAAGTCTCTCCATCCACAGCATTCAAACTTCACAGATGTATGCACCTTGATACACTCTACCCGCAAGACCCACTTAGAGATCACAGGGTCAAAGCTCACCTTGACCCCAAATAGCAAATATTTACTTTAACTGTAAGATAATCTTGCTTCTTGATGAGCTTTATCTGCCAGACCCACTTAGATGTCATGGAGTTAAAGGTCAAGGTCACCATGACCTCCAGCTATCAAATATTTACCATGGCCATAAAACAGAACTCCTTCCATTCACAGCATTCACACTTCACATTCACCTTGATGCGTTCTATCTGCAAGACCCACTTAGAGGTTACAGGGTCAAAGGTCAAGGTCACTGTGACCCAAAATAGCAAATATTTTCTTTGGCCATAAAATAAACATGCTTCCATCCAAAGCATTATTACTTCACATCTCTATTTCCCATGATGCACTCTACCAGCAAGACCTATAGACCCCAAACTTCACAGGTGCATGCACCTTGATGAGCTCTACCCTCCAGACCCACTTAGAGGTTATGGGGTCAAAGATCAATGCAACCCTGGGGGCATGGCATTCATTCGAATGTAGCCTTTGTTTTTGCAGTTTTTCTCTTACTGTGGTCATGTTTTTTTAACTGTTTCCAAGGTCTTTGTTTAAATATAGTATGTAATGTCACAGAACCTTTTAAGGAAAGTCCATTTATAGTCATTTGTGTGTGACAGGCATATATATATAATAAAACATGATTTAGAAAGGAATATCTGAACATTTGAACATCTGAAAAAATGAGTGATCATCTAAACAGACACTGCATTTCTGAAGAACCTAGATCTTCCTTTGTAAAAATTTTGAACACAAATGGTTTTCCAGCAAGGGTTGAATTAGGATGGCCAAAGTCAAGATTCTTCATATATCATACTTATGTGTATATATATTCATCAGTTTTGCATGTTTTTCATATAGACTTTGTTTATTACTTTCAGTTGATATTGGTCTGATTAAACAACAGATGTGTAGGTTATAGCTGTTATATTAGAATTTTTAAGAAATTAAGTGCGAGGGACTACTAACAACAGAAGTGCTTAGTTTGTTTAAAATTCTAATATGAGCACTTTGACCAACTTATAGTTCACTCTTCCTCTTTCTTGCAGCTCATTTGATGTATTTTGATCTGATTTCTGAAATGACATTGAAATTTCCTTGATAACAGTTTCATTTTACAAGACTGGTAGGCATGACAATTTATTAGCTCACCTGTGCACGTAGTGCACAAGGTGAGGTATTGTGATCAGTCAATGTCCGTCGTCCGTCGTCGGTGCGTGCGTGCGTCCGTGCGTAAACTTTTGTTTTAAAGAACATCTCCTCCTAAACCACTGGGCCAATTTCAACAATACTTCACAGAAATGTTCCTTGCATGAAGCTCTACCAAAATTGTTCAAAGAATTTGATTCCATGCAGAACTCTGGTTGCTATGGCAACTTAAAGGAAAAACTTTGAAAATCTTCTTGTCTGAAACCACAAGGCCTAGAGCTTAGATATTTGGCATTTAGCACCCTCTAATGGAACTCTACAAAATTTGTTCAAATTATTTCCCTGGGGTCAAAATTGACCCCGTCCCAGGGGTCACTTCCTTTTACATAGACTTATATAGGAAATCTTGAAAAATCTTCTTCTCAGGAACCACAGTGCCTACAGCTTTGATATTTGGTATGTAGCATTGTCTAGTAGATGTCTACCAAGTTTGTTCAAATTATGCCCCCTGGGTCAAAATTGGCCACGCCCCAGGGTTCTCTTGGTTTACATATAGTTATATAGGAAAAACATGAAAAATCATTTTTCTCCAAAACTAATAGGACTAGACCTTAGATATTTAGTGTGGAGTATTGTGTAGATAACCTTTACCAGTATTGTTTATATGTTGGCCCTGGGGTCAAAATTTGCCCTGCCCCAGGGGCCATTAATATGTAAAAAAGGAAATCTTGAAAAATCTTCTTCTCAGAAACCTCAATGCCTACAGCTTTGATATTTGGTATGTAGCAATGTCTAATGATTGTCTACCAAGTTTGTTCAAATTATGTTCCCTGGGTCAAAATTGGCCACGCCCCAGGGTTCTCTTGGTTTACATATGGTTATATAGGAAAAACATTAAAAGTCATTTTTCTCCGAAACTAATAAGACTAGACCTTAGATATTTTGTGTGGAGTATTGTGTCGATAACCTATACCAGTATTGTTTATATGTTGGCCCTGGGGTCAAAATTTGCCTCGCCCCGGGGGCCCTTAATATTTAAAAAAGGCAATCTTGAAAAATCTTCTTACTGGCAATCTCAATGCCTACAGCTCAGATATTTGGTATGTAGCATTGTCTAGTAGATGTTTACCATGTTGTTCAAATTATGTCCCCTGGGTCAAAATTGGCCACGCCCCAGGGTTCTCTTGTTTTACATTGATTTATATAGAAAAAAAAACATGAAAAATAATTTTTCTCCAAAACAAATAGGTGTAGACCTTAGATATTTGGTGTTGAGTATTGTGTAAAGAACCTTTACCAATATTGTTTAAATGTTGGCCCTTGGGTCAAAATTTGCCCCGCCCCGGGGGCCCTTAATATCTTTAAAAATCTTCTTGTCTGAAACCACAAGGCCTTGAATTTTAAAATTTGGCATGAAGCAAGCTTTATCAAGCTTTTTCAAATTATTGGATTAGGTTAAAGGTCACGGAGGCTAAAAATAGATTTATCTACTGTACCTCATAAAGCCTTCGGTTATAGACCAATATCTTTGATATTCAGTATATAGGTTCCTTGCATGGACCTCTACCCATGGGTAGGGTTTGAGGTCACTGGGTCAAGGTCAAGGTCACCATAGCTTATAATAGATATTTCTACTTTCTGTCATATAGCCTTTATTTATTGACTGATATTTTACATATTTGGTTTGTAGGCACTTATATATTTTCAATTAAAAAATGAAATACTGCTTAACAGCAAACCTACAGCCAAAGTACTCAGGTGAGCGATCCAGGGCCATCATGGCCCTCTTGTTATGAAAAAAGGGTGAAAGTGTATTCTATTTTTCAAGAAAATATATTACTACATAAAGTTCTTTCAAATACTTATGTTGTAAATAACAAAGACTTTTTTTGTTGTTAGCGATGGATGAAATTAAATGAGATAAACTTTCAGAGCATTTACAAAGGTCAAAAGATGATAATTTGAAGGTTTCTTTTCAGTTCTAATTTTTTAATATTTTAACTTTCTTGACCATTGTATTATCTGACTATGGTTTCATTGCAATAATGCTGTACAAATTTACTTTCCTGGTCTCCCCCATTCATTTTCACTTTTAAATGACTTAGAATCATGCAGTCTTTGCACAGTGTGTGGAGCTGATGTCCCATGATAGAGTTTCTAAATGATTTCACTTACTCATATACTGGAAATATTGAAGAAATGCCTAGGTTTTGGCCTGTCACAAGTGAGATCCAAGTTCGAATCCTGTTCTGGGTTGTGTATTCTCAGATGTATTGCGTCTTTCTGTTACAGACTTTCATGTTTGTAAGACTTATAACACAGTTTGACGAACTCTAGGTGTTTCATGTTACAAAAATATGTTGAAAAGTGTGTAGAACCTTGCATGACGAATACATATATAGACACATATACTCACATACAGTTTACTTCCAATTTCTGCATGCAGATAATGCTCTCATAATTTCTTATAATTTCAATGTTAACAAGAATTTTAAAAAATTGCTCTTCAGAAATATTCTTACGATTTTACTTTTATGTCATTAAAGTCAGATGAGAGCCAAACATGTAAGAAGTTCACACTTTAGGTTAGAATGATAAAGAAATTTTTAATTCAGAAAATGATAAGATTCAGAATTACTTCAGTATTGAAATAATTGTTGTGTATTAATCATTATATAAAAGATAGATAAATTCAATTTACATAACACTGCTTGAAATTTTACTGTATGCTTGGATAGGATTGGCTCTTGAATGAACAAAATTAAAATTTTCTTTGTTTGGTTTCTACTGTTACATTTGGAAAAACATGACGATGTAGTATTTTTGATTAGCAGATTTTGTTGCTTGTTTGTTTTTATAATGAGGGTTTTTGGCAAAGTGTTGGCTGCTTACATTGTTCTTGTTTTTATGGTCTACAAGTAGCTTGTTATATATGTTTGGAAATCATTTCAGGAGAAACCATACACTAGAAACATTTCTGTTTTAACTTTGACAAAATGAATAGATGTTTCATCCATTGAAATATCTGTTTTATGTTCAAATTATCTTTCAAGTGTGTATTTTTCATAATTCTTAAAAGTTATATTGCTGCAGCAATTATGATGTGTAAACTATAATGGCTACTTGTAATAAGAAATCTGACAAATTATTCCTCTTTTGTCATGCAGAAAAACAAGTAGAATAAAACATGGAATCTGATCTGTACGATTATAAGATTTGTAAGGTTGTACATTCATGGTTTCAGTTATCTCAGTCTGTACATACAAGATGTTGACCTGATGCAAGAACTGCGTTGGCCATGTAGTGAACAATACCAATGGCCAACTCATGGTCAGAGCTTTCATAATTTGGGTATTAATTTGTCAGATTTTGCTCTCATTATGTTTTGTTTTATATTTGGAGCATGTTGAAGAAGAGATTGATTTAGGTGATAACTACCTAGACTCAGTTAGTGATGATTTACCTTTGACCCCATGACCTTGACCTCAGCATGACCTTCAGCAATAGAGCCCAAGGTGATTAGTCATTTGGTTATTCATATTTGTAATATGATTTCTGATCCTTTTGTGATATCTTCTGAAATATGTGTGTTTTATGCCCCAGAAGGGTGGCATATAGTAGTTGCACTGTCTGTCTGTTATTCTGTCCATCTGTCCGTCTTCAATGTACAACTCCTACAATTTTCATTTAAGTTTCAAAAAACTTTCACACAATGATCATTAAACAAGTACCACAGTGCATATACTCTGGCTTTTGCAATTTGAGTATTTTTGATAGAGTTATTGCCCTTTGTTTCATTTTACTTAATATTTCTTCATTGTGCAACTCTTACATTCCCCTTGCAATTTTCACCAGACTTTCTTAGAATGCTCATTATCAAGTGCTGCAGAGCATATACTGCAGCTTATGTGATTCAATTATTTAAGGCATAGTGTTTGCCTGTCATTAAATTTTACTTTATATTGCTTCTGTGCTCAACTCCTCCTACAATTGTCATATGATGTTCACCAAACTTTCATAGAACGATCATTATCAAGTGCCACAGAATATATTTTAAGGCTTTTGTAATCTGATTATTTTTAGCACAGTTATTGCCCATTGTTGAATTTTACTTAATATTGCCTCTATTGCTTTTTCCTACATATCTGGGGCAATTTTTACATAATGATCATTATCAAGTGCCACAGCGCATATACTCAAGCTTTTGTGATTTGATCATTTTTGTTGGAGTTATTGCCCTTTGTTTATTTTACTTTATATTGCTTCTGTGCCTTACTCCTACAATTTTATAATTTAACTATATTTTCACCTGTGGTATTCAGCTGGAGCATAAAAATCCAAAAATTAAAAGGTAAGAAATTGTACTGAAACACTTTTTCTGTAAGAGATATGTGGTGACCATGCAGTGGATACAAACACTAGATCAATATCTTTTCACACACGTCAGTTTTGGAAATTTATTAATTTTACCAGCCATGCAAGTAGGTAAATGACATAATATGTCTTACTCCTGGTTGTATGTGTACTTTCTTCAGTTCACAGATTGCAAATTCTTTTGGCACAAATGATCAAGGTAACATCAAGTTATAAGCTACAATGACTGTGACCATTGCCATGTTTCCGGGGCATTTGTGTCTTTGACACATTTCTTGTTTGTTTCTGTGTGGCTAGTTATACACCAGTTATAGTATTTAATATGCTGTGTATTGCAGGCTATTATTTAGTTAAATTTTATTTTACTTTCTAACCACATAACATAAGCAATAGGAAACTGCTGGACATTGATTCACACAGCTTTCAGATTTCTTATTCTGAATAATTTATTTTGTCACCTCTCTGAGATAATAATAAATTGATTTCCTTTGCAAAACATGGTATGCATCACTTTTACACCCAGCTTACTAGGTGCCTCGGCTACATGACACTTAATATACCAAATGAATTTCAAGTATATTTGCCAGAATTGATGTTTAGAAGGCAAGTAATGTAGAACTCTGTGATAGTAATAACTTGGTGAAATTCACTTGTTTGAGGATTTTGGCTTCACTATGTTCAATCCAAAGCTCTTAAGAACTTTAAAACTGACTAAATTTTACTTAACAGATACTGTATTAAATAAGAAAATTGATTAATGGCATCTAAAATGCAGCATCTACTGAAATGCAAAAATATTTGTAAGAGCATGGTAAGAAGACATACAGGTAGTTAATACATTAAAGTTAAGAACCTATCTGTCAGCAGAGTTTTAATTATTTTATTTTGCAAGTGGAGGAGCAAGGATTGAACACACAAACCCTGAATTACTAGTCAGATGTGAGCTCATGTGAGCTATTGTGATTGCATGATGCCCGTCTTCAGTCGTCATGCTTAAATTTAGTGTGAGTTTGTCAACATTTTGATTTAAACAACAACTCCCCTGATACCATTTGGCCAGAGTTAATAAAACTTGGCAATATTGTTCTATGAAGCTCTATCACAGTTGTTCAAAGAATTCAGTGCAGAACTCTGGTTGCTATGGCAAACAAAAGAAAAATTTTCTTGTCTGAAACCACAAGTACTAGAACTTAGATATTTTTGCATGGTCTATCATCTAGAGGTCCTCTACCAAACTGTTCATATTATGTCCCTGGGGTCACAATTGGCCACTAGGGGTCACATGTTTTATATAGAAATGTATAAGAAAAACATTAGGAATATTTCTGAAACCATAAGGCCCTAAGTTCTAAAATTTTGCACAAAGTATTGTCTTGTGGACCTCTACCAAGATTGTTAAAATTATGTCCCTGGGGGCAAAATTTACCCTGTTCCAGGGGTCACTTGTTTATATAGCAGCAAATATAGGGAAAACTTAAAATAACTTCTTGTCTGAAACTACTACGCTTGGGGATTTGATATTTGGCATACAGGTTCACCTAGAGCTCCTCTACAAAGATTGTTCAAATTATGCCCCTAGGGTCATAAATGGCTCCATCTTGGTGGTCACTTGATTAAATAAAGAATATACATGTATAGTGAAAACTTTGAAAATCTTCTTTTGTTAAACCAGAAGGCCTAGTGCTTAGATATTTTGCATGGAGAATCATCTATTAGTCCTCTACCAAGATTGTTCAAATGATACTCTAATGGTCAAAAGTGACCTGACCTCAGGGATCACTTGATTTTTGTAAAGACTTGCATAGAAAAAAATCTTCCTGTCAGTATCCACAATGCCTGGTGTTAAGATATTTGATGTGTAACATGGCATAGTAGACCTCTACCAAGTTTTTTTTCAAATCTTTGCTCTGGGGTCAGAATTGGCCCTGCCCAGGATCACCAAGTTTGAAAATAGACTTTTCAAATTTTCGTCATAGAACCTTAATTTATTGACAGATATCTTAGATATATTGTATATAGGCACCCTTGCATGAATCTCCATTCACTTGGATTAAGGACTTAAGGCCACCGAAGCTAAAAATAGATTTTTGTTCTTTTCCCTTAGAGTCTTTATTTATTGATTGATTTCCGAGATATTTGGTGTTTAGGTAACTTGCAAAAACCTCTGCTGGTAGATGGAGTTTGAGGTCATTTGGTCAAGGTCACTAAGGCTAAAAATAGATTTTTCTACTTTTTGTCATAGAGCCTTTATTTATTGATTGGTATTTTAAATATCTGGTATATAGACACTTGCATGAACCTCTTCCATTGAATTGGGGTTAAGGTTACTGAGACTATAAATAGACTTATCAACTTTTCCTCATAGAGCCTTCATTTATAGACACATATCAGAGTAGTTGGTATGTAGGTTTCTTGCATGGACCTCTAGCCTTAGGTGGTGTTTGAGGTCACTGGGTCAAGGTTAAGGTCAGCAGATTTTAGATTAGATTTAGTTAGATTTTTCTACTTTCTGTCATAGAGCTTTTATTTATTGACTGATATTTTAGATATTTGGCTTGTAGGCACCTGAAAGTTTTCAGTTAGAAAATGTAATACTGCTTTTGACATTTGCTTAGTACTCAGGTGAGTTGACTTTGAAAAACTTCTTGTCTGAAACCACAAGGCCCTAAGATTTGCCTTAAGATTTGGTATGTAGCATTGTCTAATGGACCTCTACCAAGTTTGTTCAAATAATACCCCTGGGGTCAAATTTGGCCCCGCCCCGGGGGTCAATTGATTTTACAAAGGCTTATATAGAGAAACTTTAAAAATCTTCTTGTCTGAAACCACAAGGCCCTGAGCCTTAAGATTTGGTATGTAGCATTGTCTAGTAGACCTCTACCAAGTTTGTTCAATTATACCCCTGGGGTCAGATTTGGCCCTGTCCCGGTGGTCATTAGTTTTACAAAGGCTTTTATAGTGAAAACTTTGAAAATCTTCTTGTCTGAGACCACAAAGCCCTGAGCCTTAAGATTTGGTATGTAGCATTGTCTAGTGGACCTCTACCAAATTTGTTCAGTTAGGCCACTGGGGTCAAATTTGGCCCTGCCTCGGGGGGTCAGTTGATGTTACATAGGCTTATTTAGGCAAAACTTTAAAAAACCTCTTTTCTGAAACCACAGAGCCTAGAACTTAAATATTTTTAATGGAGCATCAGCTAGAGTTCATCTACGAAGTTTGTTCAAATTATGCTCCTTGAGAGAAATTTGGCCCTGCCCTGGAGGTCACTTGTATTCATATAGATTTATATAGGGAGATTCTTAAAAAAGCTTTTGATGTTAGCTCAATAGTAGACCCAAAGGCAAAGTATTCAGGTGAGCGATCTAGGGCCATCATGGCCCTCTTGTTCAGTGTCACAACAGTATACCAAGAGGAGACTACTTTGATCCCAAACTGATAATACTGAAATGAAAAAGGCCACAAAATTACTGAAACAGTCTGGTTTCTAGAGGTGTCTGTATCTCATTTTAGGTTGTTTACTATATTGCCCTTTAATAACTAAATATGATTATGAGCATTTATTAAATTACCATAGCCATTTGTGCAGTTTTATATTTTAGTGTATTTTTTATTGAATTAGAGTACCAGTTAAATTGCTTGTTTGTTTGTTACAGCTGTTTTAGATTAACTACATGCATGTTGTGCTTGCTGTGTCCAGGCTTATACTAAAAAAACAGTGGCTATATGTTTTTGTTCTGCTAGAAGTAAAATCTTGGTGAAGGGACATTCTTCTGTAGTTATTGTTTGTAATTTTCTTTCTTTGAAATAGCCATGATTAATATATTGTATTGTGTATAAGTACAGAAGCTAAACATTGACTTTTTGTTTTTAGCTCACCTGAGCACTTTTTTTCTAAAAGTGAGCTTTTGCGATTGCCCTGTGTCTGCTGTGTTTTGTCAACTTTTTTACTGTAAACAACATCTCCTCCTAAACCACCAGGTGAAAGACAATACAACTTTGCTGGAATGTTCCTTGCATGAAGCTTTACCAAAGTTGTTAAAGAAATTCCATTCCATGAAGAACTCTGGTCGCTATGGCAACAAGAATGAAATTACTTAAAATCTTGTCTAAAACTGCTAATCCCAGAGGTCTGAAATTTGGGGTGTTGCATTGTCTAGTAGACTTTGACCAGATTTATTCAGATAATGTCCCTGGGGTCACTATTGGCCCCACCTAAGGGGTTACAAGTTTTATTTAGCAATATAGATGAAAATCTTTAAAAATCTTCTTGTCTGAAACCACAAGGCCTATAGTTTTAAAATTTGGCATGAAACATTGTCTAATGGACCTCTACCAAGTTTGTTCAAATAATGTTCCTGGGGTCACTATTGGTCCCTCCTGAGGGGTCACAGGTTTCACAAAGCAATATAGAAGAAAATCTTTAAAAATCTTCTTGTCTGAAACCACAAGGCCTAGAGTTTTAAAATGTGGCATGAAGCATTGTCTAGTGGACTTTTACTAAGCCTGTTCAAATTATTAGATTTGGTTAACGGTCACCAAACTAGAATAGATTTATCTACTTTACCTCATACTACAAATGTAAGTCGAGTATTCATATTACTCTGACCAATATCTTTGATATTTGGTATGTCGGTTCCTTGCATGGACCTCTGCCCTTAGGTGGGGCTTGAGGTCACTGGGGCAAGGTCACCATAGCTAATAATAGATATTTCTACTTTCTGTCATAGAGCCATTATTTATACACTGATATTTTAGATACATGTATTTGGTTTGTAGGCACCTACAAATCTTCAATTAAAAAATGAAATTTGCTTAACAGCAAACCACGGCCAAAATACTCAGGTGAGCAATCCAGGGCCATCGTGGCCCTATTGTTTAATAATGACCTTAATTTTACTCAAACTGTATTGTTTGTTGTACAGAGTTTCCACAGCATTTATTGCCATTAAACTTCAAAATAAGTTTGGTCATGTTTTGTACTGTTTTTATAGTAAATGGCAGAATATGGCTGAAATTAGATACTAACAATACTTAAGGACAGAAAACCATTATTGTATTAAACCTGTCACATGAATAGGAACTTGGTTACAGATTTTTGAACTTCTGAATGTTGCATTAGCTCTTTTATATTGTGATATAGATTTATGTTTAAATTTTATTCTTATTTCTGTATTAATCATCATTTTGTTTCACTAGGTAGAACTTCATGCAGTATAAGGTGAGCTGTAGGCCAGGTTTAGATCTTGGGTTGTTTACTTTGTAGTCTGGTTTGTTCTCAGTACTCCTATTTAAAAGCAGAGATCACATTGGAATCCAGATGTATTGTTGTTAGTGAAGTGCATGAGAATATGTTTGGCAGTGTAAAATCTCTTTTTTACTTCATTTTCTTCCCTAATGCAGCATTGTCTTCATTTTGATGGATCTGAATACAGATATTGTTCAGAAATAAGTATACAGTATTGAATGACTGAATTCAAAGGTTAAGAAAAGACTATGATTATTACTCAGTGCTTTCTTACAAGATTAAAGAAATTTCAATATATTGATAAAATGATGAAGATAACAGCTCATGTTGGTAAATAATGCTTATGGTATGACATTTACAAAAAAATGAGAAAAAATATAGAAAATTTGAAATGGAGTAATTTGGGCAAACCCATTAGTGCTTGCAGATATCACTTCACTTGTGTGCTGTGGAACTTTGCCTTGTTATGCTACTAATTCTTAAATGTTCTACTGTATATACTTACATCAGGCTGTATATACTTACATCAGGCTGTATATACTTACATCAGGCTTTTTGCAAGACTTTATATCATAGTAAATAACGGAAAGGTCAGGTACTGTGCTAATTGTCTATACTCTCTATACTTCTTGTCTCTTTTACACTTATAGTACACTTTTATACTGCTTTATACTCTTACCTTATGCCTGTCTGTATATAGAGAGGGTGGGGTATTAGTGCTGGGATCTAGAAAGGTACATACCGTGGTAGCTACTTACAGTGGTAGAAATACTGGTGTCACATAAAACGTTTTGATGTAGCAACTCTATAGCTGAAATACAAATATATCAATACAAGGATAAATTAAGCTAATTGTAAAAAAAATATTTATGTTCATTGAAATTGCAAACAGCCAAGCAAAGTTAAAGACTTATCAGTTGTCACTTTGTAAAACTGTTTTAAGAGCTTTGATTTAGCTATAGATTTGTACATGTATTAATAAAAGAAATACATATTTTTGTCACAATAAGTAGGATGTATAAAATACATTTGTATGACTTTGTCTACAAATTTGTCAAATCATAATATATAGAACTACTGGTTGTATTTCAGTCAGAACGGACTAAATTTATGCAAAAGGATAGCTGACTGGCTATTTAAGTATAATGTCCTTAACCTTGTTCAGTAAGGTTTTACACTCATAAACTTCATCTGGACCAATAGGATACCAACAGTATGCACAACTTCATCAGATTGCCTATAATTACAGTAAAATGTGACCTACTTAATAAAAAAAGTTATTATGCAGTGGACCTTTTGCTTCATATTCTTCTCACTTAGGTTTCCTGTTGCAGTTTTATATTGATACCTTCCATATTTAGACTTATTAAATCTAGTCATGAACTTCTAGATTTTGAAATAATTTATTTGGACCACTCATGAAATACATGGCTTTGAATAGAATTAAGCTTTTTCATTGGTTGTAAATGGAACAGCTTGTATGTTTTTTAATCTCTTGTTCATTCTTCATTAGTTATGACAGATATATATTATTTTGTATGTCTAGAACATAATTATACTAAACTAATTGACTCAACTGTTAGTTGGTGTTTGTGAGTGCATAACCTTAATCATACCAAAGACCCTATCAATGTGATTTAGCCTTGTGGTCTCAACCATGGCACAGAAATGTTTTGTGAAAACCAATCAGCACAAACCAATAGATTATTTCTTTGAAATTTTCCTATCTTCCATTGTTGATGACTATATTCAGTGTTTTTATCAAAATATTTAAATAGCAGGTATCAAAATTCTAAAACACATTTCATTATGTATCTCTCAGATAAGTACAGAATAGAATACATTTAAGTCACCTTTTTGTCAGAGACAAAACAGGATTTATGCAAAAATGTGTCTACAGTTTTAAAGTCAGCTGCTTGTTACTGACAATTTCTGAAATGTTATATAAACATGAGGAGGTAAGTCATAAACGGGCTTGCTTTTTTACAGTTATATTTCCTAAAGATGCTTCAGTGTCAGCAGCACATAAAAAAGCAGAAAATCAATACAAAAAGTTACATAGTAATCAAATCATTTCTTATGTTAAATGTGTTAACCAGTTTTTTGTCCTGTCACCATACCTTTTTATCTTTCACTTAATCCATTCCATTATTGTCCATTGCATTTCCCCCTGTACTAACACTATTTCTGACACGTTATATATCAAAACCTATTAAAATGTATACATTAAACTATAGTGTATTATAAAATGCTAAGATGTAAATCTGGAGAAAAGATGCTGTTTTTTAATTGGAAACATGTCTCTAATTTTGATAAATAAAAAAATTCAGTATAGTATGTGTTAAAACTTACAGATAAGCCTTACATAGTGGTACAGATTTTAGTCATCTTTACTGTAGCTCAAACTTCAATGTGAAACATTTTGTAGCCAACATTAACTTATTAGTGTACAGATGAAATTATTCTAATTAATAAGTGTAGCTCAGTTAGCCCAGTGAGAAAAAGTTATGTAATTTACTTTGTCAGATAAACTTTTGCATGACTGTTCTCTGTTTACAGTTTCCCAAGTACAGAGAAGATCTTAGTGGTGACCTAGGTCTGGGAGAGAGGTCAAATCAGCCAATGAGATTGCAGGTCAACCTAGGGTCACCAACAGGAGAGCAGGTCTGAGGCAAGATCAGATTATCAAAGAATCTCTGTATTAGAATCACTTAAGAATATGTCTTTGAAGTAATGCTTAAGCATACTATGTGCAAATACAATGTAATTTACTGTAACTTGACCATGTTACATAGCTACTGTAATACTCTTCTTGTGATTGTCAAAAAAAAAAACACAAGAATACAAACAAACAAACAAACAAAACCTGTAATGCTGTGTGTGCTACAGTTGTTTGTCAGTAAATGGAGGTTGTTTTCTTAAAATGTTTTGATTGGAAAACTTATATACTTTTTTGTATGCCCGAAGGGGCATATTATATTATGGTCCTGGGTGTCCGTGCGTCCATCCGTCAGTCTGTCCATTAGCAATTTGGTTTCCAGAGGATAACTTGAGTACTCTTTGGCCTTCAGTCTTTTAACTTCATATGATTATTGCCCACATTGAGTGGATGACCCTATTGATTTTGGAGTCAGTAGCTCAAAGGTCAGGGTCACAGTGACCTTAACATTGAAAATCATTTCTGCCATGTATCTTGACAATCATTTGTTATAGAGGCTTCAAACTTTGTATCATGATTGCACACATTAAGTGGATGGTGCCTATACATCTTGGGGTCAGTATGTCTACGGTCAAGGTCACAGTGACCTAAATGTTTAGAATGATTTACAATCTGTAACTCAACAACCATGTGTCTTAGAGACTTCAAAATTCTTATAAAGGTTGCATACATTCATTGAATGACCCCTATTGATTTTGGGGTCAGTAGGTCAAAGGTCAAGGTCACAGTGACCTAACCACTGAAAACTATTTCCTCTGTAAAACTTAATAACCATTTTTTATACAGACTTCAAATGATTGATTACATTGAGAAAATGACCCCGCGTACATTTTAGGATCAGTAAGTCAGAATGTCCTAAACACTGAAAACCATTTCTGCTGCATAACTTGGCAACTACTTCCCATACAGACTTCAAACTTCTTAGGATGATTGCCATCATTGATTACATGACCCCTATACTGTTCGGGGTAAGTACATAAAAGGTCAAGGTGACAATCAACTAAACAATCAATATTTCTGCACTATAACTTGATAACCATGCACCACAGCATGAACATCATAACTTCTGAAAGACTGACATTTATACAAATTATAAAAGCTAAAATTCAGATATGATAAAGTTCTATAAAACTCTAAAATTAAAATTATAAAATGTTAAAAATCAAAATATTATACATCAAAAACAAAATATTCAGAATTTAAAGCAGATCATTTAATTCCAAAGCCTGAGGTTTCCTCCCTTTTATCACAAATGCATCATACTTTGAAAAAACACCCTTTGGGCATATAATGCTCAGCCCAGCGATGCTTTTGTTAGTTTTTCAGTTAGATTAAAAAAATAATAGGCTTGATGATGTCATTTTCTATTTGCTATGCAATATATAACACCTTAAAAACTGTTCTGTAATAACACTTGGGTATCAGTTTTAGATGTGCACATACTTATTCATTCTTAGACATCTGCAGATATTTCGCATACATACGTACGCACACAGTATATGCTATACATGTAGTACTTTAGCATTACACTGGCTTGTTGTGCAAAGCTCAAAATGAAATATTAGCATTCAGAAACACTTTTTTCTGACATGTATCTTTAATTAGAGAGCATATCCATTATACACATTAGACTTAAAAGCGTAAATTCCTGTTTTCTTGCTGAGACTCAATATGACTGATGTACAGTTATCTTTCACACTTTGTAAGGTTTTGTTCTGTTTTTTTAAGAGTTTGATTGTTTTGGTTATATAACATCAAAACAAGTACAAACTGCTGTTTCTGTGTATTTTATTTGTTTTTTAATGCAAATAAATGATGCTAAAAATCAATAATTCTTCACATAAGTGTGTCTTGATTGTTATGGAAACACATACTACCGGTAGTTTAGTTTTGTTATGAAAAGATGGCAGTTTTGGTTATAGTGAAAAAAACCCATACAGGTTCGTCTTTGATCCAGTCTTTCAATAGAGTTAACATTGCATAAATATCAACAACAGCAGTGGTACCAGCAACTAATGTTTATTTGATATATAAACCAAATTTGGACAATATGAGTGTCTCGAGCCTTTCTGCCCTTTAATTAACAGTACCTTTATACTGTTCTTGTATATTTCTTGAGCAGTCATTTGTCATGCCTCACTCAGAGAAAAGTGTACCGGTAGTTTATCCAATGCAGTATTGTATTTTATACCTCGATTTATTCAAATGTATGAAAATAGTGTTGTGTACACTTCCCTGAACTGTGACAGTCCTTTTTTTACAGTCATATGATAAACTATAGCCTCAGATGAAGAGCCAGTCTCTAAATAGGACAGTGTGGGCATTTTGTAGAAGTGGTGTTTAAATGCAGATTTTACTTAGAGTTTTGGTTTGTTATGTTTCTTAAATTGCAGCATGTTTTTTAGTATATGTGATTTATACTACTACATGAGGGCCAAAGGTTAGAATGTTTAGTATATAGTTGTCACATGTTTGAGAAAAATTGCTGTAAAATTTTATACCATAGTGAAGTGATGTTAGTTTACCTTGTGTTCAGGTCAAGAAGTGCACCTGTGATTGATGAAACCTGCAGTTAAAGCATGGCTGGATTTACTTGCACAGTTTATCTTAACTACAGTCCAACCTCCCCAAACATCACCTCCCATGAATGACATACTCTTCACAATGACATTTCAATTTTCCTCTTTTTGGAATTCTGTCCATTTTCACCTCTCACAAGTGACACCTCTTAACGAGTAATGGCACTATATTTTCTCCTAAACGACATCTTAGAACTTCCCACAAATGGCAGTAGTAAGTTACCTTAAGGCAGGATTTCTAAAAAAATTTCAATGCTTGTGCATGTGTATAATATTTAAAATTATAGTAATTTACACTGTTACTGGCTGCTACTCTAGTCATTATGTGTATTAAGGTGCACAACAACTTGGGAACCAAGTGAGCAATGTCTTACTATCTATTTGTGTTCATATATCATCGGCACTGGTTGCCCATATGACCGACACCCCTGCAGAGATTAGTTATATGCTGTGGGGGACAGTGCAAGATACAGAAAGCATCACATTCCAGAGACACCCCTGGTTCTTTTGCAAAGCACTGATACATGGGACCTTGGTTGAACGTCTCATCTGAAAGACAGTGATGTTAGTGGAGGAGCGGGGAATTGATCTCATGAGCAATGTAATCTGATGGCCATTTTTTGTAGTTAAAAAAGATATAGAAGTGAAGTTTGGGGTAGCCAATTTATTAAACATGCAATGACAGTGTGAACTAATGATGCTGTTTGACTTTTTATGCAGATATTTTAATTACCGGTGTTTAAGTTTGTTTGTTTACTTGCCGACTTTGTTGTTTGGTAAGATTGCCAAACATTAAAATGTAAGAATTCACAGAGGATACAGTAATGACAGGAACAGGAATATTGAAAAATCTAATTAAAAAGATACAATTTACAATATATATATTTGATAAAGTATTTTAATAATATAACATGTAAATAAAGTAGATCTAATCTTGAAATTTTGAATAAAAGCAGAGTGAGTCTAGTTATCCTTTGGGTTACAGAACATTATAACTTCGAACTTACAAGCTTAACACTAAGATTGATTGAACCTCCCTAGAACAATAACCTCTCTACAACAAACACTTTTACTTGATCCCAATGGTGTTTGCTCTTGGGAGGTTGGACTGTATACACAGGAAACAAAGAAAAGTGTCATTCATAGTGATTATATGATATATATTATAATTTATTATGTTCTACAGGGAATTTTACAGTTTTGTTCTCTAAATGTATGTTGGTGTTTTATGCAGGAAATTACCTAAGTCAGCTGTTATTAATATTATTAAACTTTTATTAGAGATTTAAAATTCCAAAGGAAGCTGCTGTTCTCTGTATGAATTATTGTTAGTGATTCTATTGTCAGTTTTAACTATTAAGGATTTCTTACACAGTTTTTACAGATAAAAATTTTGTATAATCTTTTATTTCTTTGCATACATTCGATACTTACTTATTATCTATAGAAATGAATATTAGCTATATAGATACTATGACTATTAGAAGTCTAACTTTGACTGTATTGCCAGTCACTATTTGTTGTTGTAAACTAAAATCCTACAAAAAAACAGATCACTACAGTTTTAAATAGTGGCCAGCATAATAAAATTATGTTAATTATAGTTCGCCCCACCTTTTCCTGTATAGTTAATTGAAACAGCAACTATGGATTTTCAAATTTTTTGGTAGACCTTCCTAGTGTTTTTTTGTTTTTTCTGCTGTTCAAAGATTAATAGTGAAAACTTTAAGTTGCCTTCTACTGTTAGATACAGATTGTGTTTTCTTCACTGAAATGAAATTCAAATTTAAAGGCTCAGTTCAATACTTCCTTATGATAGAATCAAAGATTTTAATAAGTATATAACTCCTACTTATGAAATCCATATAATAAATGAGCTTGAAGAAGCCATATTTCAAAGTAATGCACCATTTTGTTCCATTTTTTTGCTTAAACTTGATAATTGCTCATGAAAGGGGCCATAAAAAGTATATAATTTATTATGACAGTAATAGTGAAGTAGTTGGGTAACAGTAATGGAGTATGTCTGATTCTGAAATGCTATAAAATATGTTATGTGGGTTTATTTTCAAAGAGGCAGATAAAGCCAGAAGGCTATAATGAGTACATGTATGTCATATTAACTGATAAGCCTTTAAATAGTGGGTTTCTTGAGTAGGCAAAGAATATTGTGTACAGTAATCCAAACAATATGAGATAAACTCAGATCTATACTGAATATTCTATCTGTGATAATGATAATCATTAAATCTGATTTTTTTGTTGTTGTTGTGGTTGTCATATATATATGTATTAAGTCTGATGTTCTATGTATTATATGCCAATATGTATTTTGTTAATAGTTAATGGATTTTATTGTATTTGAAATTTTCTACAGTAGATATAAGAATCAAGAGGGTGTAAGTGGTGCAAATTTGATCTGATTCTTTGAAATCATGTACAAAGATAATGTTGTGTAATTGTTACCAGTCTGTTATTGTATTTCTGTTCAGTTTTACATCTACTGAAGCTTGAGTTTTTGTAGTTTGAGAGAGAATATGCTTCCTCTGAAAACAGGAAGTGTAGACTGAATGTCTTGTTGGTAATCTAATTGTATATAAATGTTTTGCTTATTGTTCCCTTCTTATGGAATCTTAGGTGTAAATCTGCTCTGCATTTTTAAGAAATTTTTGAAAACTTTAATACAAGATTGACATTTGTATGAAGAGGAATGAAAAAGTGGACTTTTATTTGATAGGTGTAATTCATGGATATTTCCACACAATGAATTATGAGTGTCAGTGTAAGAAACGTATAATCTGAAATATGTTAGTATGTTTAATTAGGTTAGAATGTAAACTTGCTGACTTTTGAACGTATATAACTGTATTTAGCAATTGTAGAGTTACTGCCCTTTGATTCACAATAAGAGGGCTGTACTAATCTCCACCCCTGTTAGTTTGTATAATGTGGCTTAAATGATTAGATAAAAATTCAATACTGTTTGTATGCAAAGACACAAGGTTAAGCAGCTATAATCCTTTTGTAAAGTTCACAAACTGTCATTTTTCTCTCGTTTTTCTAGTTACAATGTACTTCTATACTTGCTGTAACATGAAAATCATGTTGGTTGTCATTTGACTAGTGTTCTTATAGCTGACATCTCTATATATCATATCTGTTTTTACGTTGGTATCTGTCTTTGTCATATCTGTTTTATAGTTGGCATCTCGATATGTCATATCTGTTTTTCCTCAGTTATGTTTTAGGCAGTATAGTAAAGTACATTTCATACAGTTATGTCAAACAAATTATTGTAAAATCGCCTGATATTTGGCATGTCTTGGCATTTTAAGTATCTGTATAATGTTTATGATATATTTGTTATTGATATTTCAGTCATGTGTTTTGCTTACCCAGTCTGTCAGCTTTGGCAGTGGTATGCATTCCTTTGTCAATTCCAACGTGCAAAACCATAATAAATATATTGCCTTTACACTTGTCTTGCAGTGTCATCTTTTAGCTCACCTGACTGAAGGTCCGGTGTAGCTTTTAGTATGCTGTTTTGTCTGTCATTCTTCCATCCACAATTGACTTTAAACAAAATCTCCTCCTATATCACTGTGTCAATTGCAGTTAAACTTTACAGAAATAATACTTGTATGGCCCTCTTTCAAAGTTTTGTAAAAACTGAGATTCCATCCAGAACTCTGGTTGCCATGGCAACTGAAAGGAAACACTTAAAGAATCTTCTTGTCTGAAACCACAAGACCTAGAGCTTAGATAGCTGGTTGATAGAATCATCTAGTGGACCTCTACCAAAGTTATATAAATCATGGTCCTGGGGTCAAATTTGGCCCCACCCCAGTGGTCACTTGATTTTACGTAGACGTATAGGAAAAATCTAAAAAATCTGCTTGCCAGAAACTGTAAGGCCTAGAGATAAGACATTTGGTGTGTTTGATTGTCTAGTGGACCTCCAGCAAGTTTATACAAATCATGGCCCCTGGATCAAAATTGGCCCCACCCAGAGGTCACTTGAACTTACATAGAGTAATATAAGAAAAAAGTTTTGAAAAATCTTCTTCTCTGAAACCACAAGGCCTAGAGCCTACATATTTGGTTGATAGCATCATCTTGTGGACCTCTACAAAAATTATATAAATTATGGCTTTGGGGTCGAAATTGGCCCAAATTTAGGGGTCACTTGATTTTATATAAACCTGTATAGGAAGAACTTAAAAAATCTTCTTGTCAAAACAGTAAAGCCTAGAGTTAAGATGTTTGGTGTGTATGATCTTACATAGAATTATAGTAAAAAAGTTTTTAAAAATCTTCTCTGAAACCAAAAAGCCTAGAGCTTACATATTTGGTTGATAGTGTTAATCTATAATAAACAGCAATAAACTCAGATCACGCTTTATTTTGTTCCTTCAAAAATACACACACTGAAAAATCTCCTTAAAGAAGTGTATTCCAATTACCTCCCTTGATCAAATATCAAAATAAGGTATACAGAGTTGTTTCCCTTAAACAACATAAAGTACAAATATTAACATTAATTATACTCAGTTTTTTTAGTGACAGAGATACAGTTTATAAGCATCAATCATAGATCTGGCAGACAAAATACATGATCAAAGAAAAATAATAATTACAACAAAATTGAAAAAAATAAGACCATCCTTGGATTAGACTGTCCTCAGGTCTTAGGGGATTATTCTTCCCCAACATATAAAATGAAAAAAAAAAAACAACAAAAAAACAAATGTTTTTTAATTATACAGTTGAAGTCCTGAAACTCTCAATATATTTCTTAGATAAAACTCTTGTTACACAAACTCTTCTGGCATCTTTCCTTTCTGTAGTATATTCAACAGTTCTATTCCGGACGCGCCATTCTTGGTTAGCGAGTTGGCTAACTGTACTTTTCCTGGACACCACTTTACAAATATATTATTATTTCTCTTCATTTCACAAATTCCAGCAATATCAATCCTTAAACGCTTATCGTCAACCATCTTGGTAGATGAAATAGCCTCAATTACACTCCTGTTGTCTGTGATGGGTAAACATTATTTTAATGAACACATCTCTTCAACAATTCCACGATAATAAATTGCTGATTCCAGACCTTCAATCAAACTTAAAGCCTCATCTGCAATGGTAGATCTGACAACTCTCTTGATTTTCTTTGACTGCCAAAATATTGGACAACAATTTCCCTTTCTGTCCTTAATCCATATAATATGAGCACCTACACTACCTTCTCCATTGTTTAAATTGCCTAAAGCAGCATCACAAATTACAGTTTCCGTCTCGGCTGTAGCTTTTTCTTCAACAAATTCAATTTGTTTTCGACTGTTAATTATTTCGGTTACATTTGGAGCACAGTTTTTCTGGTTATCACCTTCAAGCAAGTTAGAGTCAATATTGTCCTCTTTTACATTGTCATCTTCTTTCTTAGATTCAATATTGTCCTCGTTCATACTACGGTCAGCTTCATTCTTTGATTAATCATTGTATAGCTGATTAATTTTGCACAGACTGTTTGGCGATACTCTAACAAATATACCACCATGCCGTACAAATACTACTTTACCATCTTGAAAGACCACCTTCCCTGGCCCTAAACAGCGTTCTTTCCCCTCTCTTTTGTAAAAGACTGAATCACCATTTTCAAATATCTGCTCAGCAGCTCTAATCTTAGTTTTAAGCGCTCTCCTTATCCGCTCGTCCGCTTCAGTCTGGATAAATGCTTGTCTGCTTGCATGTAACGCATTCAGATGTTTAGCAAAAACTTCACTTGTGGTGCAACCTTCCAAAGCTGGAATATTATCATTCATGATATTTGGCAAATTGGGATTTCTTCCAACTGATGGCTGCTGAAGCCGTTGAACATTTGAAGTGAGTTTTTAGCCATATTTGCCCACGACAAAAGTGTTTCTATTTCAACATCAGGATGTTCTGCTTCAAGTTTAACTAACATCATATCGGTCACAGAATGCATTCGTTCACAAAGCCCATTTTGAAATGGACTCATTGCGGCTGTTGTACAAACTTAAATATTTAAGATTGATGCTACTTCTCGCACTTCATCGGAACTGAATTCTCCACCATTGTCAGTGAACAGTCCTCTCATTACACCAAATACGCCAATCCAATTTTTCATCATAGCTTCGATCACATCGCTCGGTCTCTTTCACGCAATAAAAACAGACACAGCATATCTTGACCACATATCAATCATATGGAGAATATAACGGCCTTTATACATTTTCAGATCCATTGCTACCTTCTCATTAAACTCTTTTGCCAGTGGCATTGCTACCACAGGTTTTGGTGGTGTTCGAGCATACAACTTACATAGTTCACATTTAGACTCGATTTCAGATAAGTCTGCATCATAATCTTCATTCCACACATTAGCATCTTTCAGTAAAGCAATAAGGCGCAGTTTTCGCGGGTGAGCGAATTGTCTGTGAAGTTTCAACAAAGTAGATTTCCTCTCACTTACATCCATATTTTCTAACTTGACAGCATTTACTTCCGTTATGTTGACAGTCTCCGTTTTGTGGACGGGAATACAATAGTGCCCAGAAGACGTAACATTCAGCGCAACTTCTTTTCCAAAAATAACTGCAGTGTCATTTTCTAAGTCCATTCTTACTCCTGTTTTCTTCATAGTCGTTCTTGATAAGAGCAATGGTATATCTGAATCAACAACATCAGTTTTCAGAACAACTTCTTTTCCAGCCAAACAAACTGGTAATTGATATTCTCCACCGGATTTCAACTTAGTTCCTCCTCCAAACTTGAACACCTTTTGACCTTCAACATTTACAACTTTAGCACGATCTGTATCACTCATTGAATGAAGGTATGTTTCTAACCACAGTTTCCCGCACACAGTACTACTACATGCACTGTCTAAGACAGCACAATTCCTAGCATCAGTCCCTAATTGTTTAATATCTTGCTTATGATATCCTGTGAATAACACCGCATGTTCCTCTTCTTCGGCAATATTCACTTTCGCTGAATTTCCCATGTTCTCCCAGCTATCAGGGCATTTTGCTACAAGATGTCTATACGATCCACAAGATCTACATGTTAAAATTCTCCCATCAGCACCAGTTGGATTTAAATTTTTAACACCACGCTGTGACGATGAAAATCCACATCCCCTAAAGTTACCCCCGCCTCTTCTTCCATTGAAATTTCCACGCTTTACAAATCCAGCAACTAATAAAGCTTCCTCTTTTTCAGCAAAAAACGCTGGCTCTAGTTTAATACCTGTCGTTTCAGTTTTTATAATAGCTGTATTAGTACTATTACCACATGCTTCGCCCTTGAACTTCTTTAAAGAACTTTTCGCTTCTTCATACAAAGTCTCTCTGTTTTCATAGTTCATTCCCGTTAAAACCAATAACTTTTCTTCTTTTGAAATATTGGCTTTTTTCAGTAACTTAAAAGCAAGAACTCTGACGGTAGTTTCACGTTTTTCTTCTCAATTTTCCTGAATCGCGAATCAAACTCGCCGATATAATCTTGAATGGACTGTTTTTCATTTCTTGTATAGTCTTCAAATTCTTCAAAAATTTCAAGGCTATCGGCCAAATCGTCTTTAGCAAGGTGTTTATCGAGAAAGTCAATCAAAATTTTCAAACCGGTCTCTTTTTTCAAATCTTCAAGTGGAATTTGGTCGAACACTTTTCCCCTTATTCTACTTTCACTTTCCTCTGGCAATGTCAAAGCAATTGCTACACCTCTTTTAGCCTTGTCCAACTCCGTTATTTCATATCATGCTAAAAGTTCCTGTTTGTATAATTCATAAGATTTGGATTTATGAAAAGTTGGTAGGTTCACCTTGGTCGCCATTTTTCACTCTTAAATTGCACACTTTTAAAGTCAACACTGTCAATTACACCTCAATTACACTTTGCAATATCTTTTTTAAACACTGTCTATTTAGCTCGCTCTGCTACCATTTGTTAATCTATAATAAACAGCAATTAACTCAAAAATACACACACTGAAAAATCTCCTTAAAGAAGAGTATTCCAATTACTTCCCTTGATCAAATATCAAAATAAGGTATACAGAGTTGTTTCCCTTAAACAACATAAAGTACAAATATTAACAGATAGCATCATCTTGTGGACCTCTACCAAAGTTATATAAATCGTGGCTGTGGGGTCAGAATTGATTTGACATAGACTTACATACACCCCTACTAAACGGTGGTTCTTTCACATTTTGGTGATCTGTTTAAATGAGAGCCATCGACACTTTCGTTGTAGAGCCCTCAACCCAAACAAGCCTGAAAAAGGTAAGCACATTTTATAAAATATCCGTTTTTAAAGAGCATGCTTGTTTTTCAAAAATCGAGAATGCCATGCCACGTAGAACATTTTTCTCTTCATTTTAGATGCAATTTCGATAAAAAATACCCCATAATGACGTTGCTAGAACTTGTACCAAATATAAACTCGTGTGTTTTCTTTTATGAGGAGACACATCTCGAGTGATTTCTTTACCGTGAAGTAGATGTTGGCCCACTTTATCATCATGTAACATTGTTCCAGACTAAATTTGACCTTGACTTATGAATGACCTTCACCTTCAACGTCAAGTTATTGAATTTTGCTAAATTGGTCATAACTTTATTATTATTAGGTGGATTGTCTTCATACTTGGACACAACAACCCTTTAGACAATATCTTCAAGTGGACCAGACTGAACTTGACCTTGACTCATAAATGACCTTCACCTTCAAGGTCAAATTATTGAATTTTGCTTAAATTGCCATAAATTTCTTATTTTTGTATGGATTTGATTCATACTTGGACAAAACAACACTTATGACAAATCCAACATTATGATTTTTTCAGGTATGACCTTGACCTTAAAATGACCTTGACAGTCAAGTTCAAATTATTGAAATTTGCTAAAATTGGCAATAAATTTGTTGTTTATGGTTAGATTTGATTTATACTTGGACAAAACAACAATTATGACAAAACCGACATAATGAATAACTCGAATATGACCATGACTGAAATATGACCTTGACCGTCAAGGTCAGATGATTGAATTTTGCTTAAATTGTCATAACTTTCTCATTGTTTTATGGATTTGATTCATACTTGCAAGAAACAACACTAATGACAAGTCCAACATTATGATTATTTCAAGTTTGACCTTGAGCTTTAAATGACCTTGACAGTCAATTTCAAATATTGAATTTTGCTAAAACTGGCCATAACTTTGTGAATTTTGGATAGATTTGAATCAAACTTGGACAAAACAACACTTATGACAAAGCCAACACTCTAAATTATTCAAGTGAGACCTTTAACCTTAAAATGACAATGATTGTCAAGGTAAAATTATCAAATTTTGCTTAAATTGTCATAACTTTGTTGTTTATGGTGGATTTGATTCATACTTGGACAAAACAACAATTATGACAAAACCAACATGTTGAATAACTCAGGTGTGGCCATTGCCTAAAACTGACATTGACCATCAAGGTCAGATAATTGAATTTTGCTTAAATTGTCATAACTGTCTCATTTATTTATTGATTTGATTCATACTTGGACAAAACAACAATTATGACACATCTAACATTTTGATTCTTTCAAGTACGACCTTGACCTTTAAATGACATTGACAGACAAGGTCAAATTATTGAAATTTGCTAAAATTGGCCGTTACTTAGTTTTAATGGTTGGATTTGATTTATACTTGGACAAAACAACACAAATGACAAAGCTGACATGATAAATTATTCAATTGTGACCTTAACCTTAAAATAACCATGACCATCAAGGTCAATTTTTTTAATTTTGCTCAAATTGGCCATAACTTTATTATTTATTTATGGATTTTATTCATTATTCGATAAAACAACACTTATGACAAATCCAACATTATGATTCTCTCATGTGTGACCTTGACCTTAATATGACCTTGACAGTCAATGTGAAATTATCGAATTTTGCTAAAATTCGCGATAACTTTGTTATTTGTTGTTGGATTTGATTTATACTTGGACAAAACAACAATTATGACAAAACCGACATGTTGAATAACTCAGATGTGACCAAGACCTAAAAATGCCCTTGACTGTCAAGGTCAGATGATTGAATTTTGCTTAAATTGTCATAACTTATAACTTAACATAGTCATTTTTTTATGGATTTGATTCATACTTGGACAAAACTATACTTATGACAAATCCGACATTTTGATTCTTGACAGGCAAGATCAAATTATTGAATTTTGCAAAAATTGGTATAAATGAATTTGATAATTATATTTCCAAATGATGTTTCATTTGAAATCCATTCACCACAATGTGCTTCGTCTGATGTGTTTGCCTTTGGAAATAGGAAAAAGTCGAGCGTGGCCCCCGCTTGCGGCGGCTCTTGTTTACTATAACTTCTATATTAAAACCGCTTTGGGGATTTTATTGAAACCAGAATGTTTGTCACCAAGCCTTATTGTGGAATGTTTGTCACCAAGCCTTGTTCATACTTTATTTTAGTCCGTGGCATAAAGTAACATATTCCCGTTTATCAGTATCCTACTGAAAAAAGCGGCAAGCCGGTGGTATTGGCGCCAGTATAGTTGCCGTTCTAGTTTTCACAGACTGCATTTTTTTGCACAAATGATCAAGGTAACATCAAGTTACAAGCTACCATGACTGTGACCACTGCTTTGTTTCGGGGGCTTTCGTGTCTGTGACACATTTCTTGCTTAATATCTAAGGTGGTATTTGAATTGTCTGCCATTTGACACATCCTTTAGGTGACAGCTTACTCGACCAGTTGTTTGGTACATGTAGTTTCTTTTCAGGTGACAGATCCAGGACCATCTGGTTCTCTTGTTTAAATCATTTTATTGTAACATGCATGATTTTTAAGACAAGGTTTCTGATGAAACGATCCCTTACATCCTCACTTCCATGTTGTTTGTATGGCAAGGCGCAATGATATTACCCAAGGATGGACAGTTGTCCGACTGGGATTTGAATCTGGTATCAACGAATGAAGAAGAGACCTCGCCAAACTCTGAGATATCGAGGCCATTTATGCATCTGTTACTGTTTGTGAAGAATGCTAGTTATTTAATGGAAGAAGGTAGCAGCCATTTTACCTAACGTTTGAAAAACTTATTTTTCAGTAAGACTAACAACTGTTCTAGAGAAACAAAACTGGCTCCGTTAAATTGCCTGTTTCTGTTAGAATTGCATAAATAGTAATTGAGCTCACTGCAACATGAAAAAGTTTCAACTAAACACTAAATAATTTGTAATAATAAAATGTCGCTATGAAATGACTAACAGTTGTTCATATCTCCTATTGCTTTTTTAAACTAAAGCCCTGTAATGCAATATAACTAGGGTTACATATATTACAGCTAACTCGTATAACTAGGGTTACATATAATACAGTTAAATCGCTACACTCTACCGTCTAAATGGATGGTGCAATTTTCTTCAGAGTATCTAGCTTTGGTATAACGACAGAATTTGAATGTGAGCACCGGATAAAACTATACATTTAGTACAAGATAGCACACATTAACCGATGTTAGCACAATATATGTTTACTTTTGTTTATTTAAACTGATATCGTGTGACTTTCTGCTGTATTATGTCTAAATTTCTTATCTACTCACTGGGAAAAGAGTATATCCCGTTCGGCTAGTCATATATCACTTGTTTTTATTTTATGTTTTCCTGTGAATTATATATTTCTCAGGGAAATGAAATTGATAATCCTTTGTTTTAAAACTGTGAAATACCAATTTCATTTTCATTGTTTTTGCCGAACTACTTTTAAATGTTTTTGTATATTTTTTTAAATATTCATTTCATTGCGTAAATTCAAATAAAGGTAATTGATTTTTCAGTTTCTTTAGCTGATACAGATAGATTAGATGTTTGAGATACTTGTATCTGAAATATATGTCAGAACTATTTTCTATTGCTGTATCAATAAAGAATGGAAATAAAACGCTATCGTAGGGCTACTCCACTCGTGTAAATATCTGTTTTTGGTCTTCACTCTTGAAATAAAATTGATATTTCACTGAAACAAACAAATATCCTCTATGTCCTCGTTATAATCTTAAGAAGCTGTCATTTTGTTACCTTTTTAAAAAAAATCGTTTGACTTTATGTCATTTGCTGATTGCAGTTTGTTCTCCGCTTTCTGTCAAAACTTTCCATCAATTTTATTTCATAAATTCAGTATTGCCAAGTGATTGATTTTTGCAAGAATATAATGAATGCTTTTTATGCTTTTTAATGAATTCAGTACTCCATTTGTATTAAGGCAGCGTTAAATAATACGACATCTATTCTTTTAAGGTAAAAAGAGGCCATATTTAAAATTTATAAAGCGTTTAGAAGTGTTTTTATTTTAAATTTTATATTTCTAAGAGGTTAACTCATTTTATTTTTGTACAGTGATTTTTTGATTGGTGATAATGATAATGGTCATGATATATTTAATTTGTTCTAATATACTAAATAAATCGCGTTGGTTTGTTTTATACCCTGTCAGCATTTTCATCTAAGGACATCTGAACTTGAAGTTAGACCTGGTCATATAAGAGTGCATATGTTTGACCTTCGAATACCTGCGTATCTAACAAACCACCTGCTTGATTACAAGGTCAAATTTGTTGAGTCTTCAGTTTTGCACTTGTGTAGGAAGGGGCGTACATGTATCTTACTTTTGAAAAGTTTTATTTTTTGTCAATTTATATGCGACAACATCAATGAATGATTTCTATGAGTTTTCGTGCAAATAGTCTTGTATTTACACTTTGAAAATTTGAAAGTGTCGCCCTGTTTTGCTACTCTGTTGGCCAGTCGATACAGTCTGTTTATACTGTGGTAGCTCATTATCGGCTTCGCTTCTCACTGATGTGAAAATCATTACATGATCACGACGTAGCAAGCACGTACCATCATGCCTGTAGTTGTCTCCGTCATCACCTGTTCAGCATATACAATTTAGCCATAAGAAAAAAATGCAGCTGGCAAAAGAAAATAAATGTGGTGTTAATAAAAATCGAAACAATTAGATATCCTTATTTTTATTGTAGAGAAGCGTGCTAATGAAATTGTTTGTTTACATGGATCTGTTGACAGGTTTACTGAATGTTTTATCCGCGAATAATGTTTTAAAGTGAATGTGTTGAAAATAAGTAAATGTGTTGAAAGTAAACTTTAATGACAAATTTGGTATACAATACATTTACTTCGTTAGATGTTACTGCAAGAGTTTATTGGTAAACCCTCAGTTTTGCTGTTCCCAAAAATCCAACGTCTTATGTAAACACTGCTTGTCCACACATGAACACTTATCTTCCTCATGCGACACTTCACGTGTCTTTGTTCTGTCTGCAAGTATAAATTTTCCCCACTGCTGCAGGTTGGAACATACTGTCCCTGACCACTGTTCCAAATTGTAGCTGCAGTAATGAAGGTCGCTTACTTTGTCGTGTGTTTGGTGGCCGCAGTGTCAGCGGAGAATCTTGTACAGGTCGCCACTAGACTAGGAGCCAACACACTTCTCAAGTTGGCAACTGACGCAGGACTTGCAAGCACTCTAGCTACTGGAGGTGAGTACACAATGGAATATTTGGCTAGACAATTTCAAACTAATTTATAATACAATTAGAACTTTTACAAATATTTGTTGCTGCTTGAAGTGCAGATATTTACAATTTTGTATAGTGATTAATTTGTTTTCGAAATACATTGAGCTATGAGGCAAATATGTGTCCTTTCATTCGAAAATGCATTATGAATGATAAAAAGGCGGAGTAAAACAGTAGTTTTTTTTTCTGTGTAGGCCCCTTCACTGTGTTTGGACCAACTGATGCGGCTTTCGCTAAGCTTCCACAGGCAGTGCTAGAACGACTAATGAGGGACAAAAAGCTGCTCACTGATGTCCTCAAATACCACCTGATATCTGGAAACGTCTATTCCACACAACTGACCAATGAATTGACCGCACCAAGCCTCTTCATGAACAATGGGAAAGCTGTGGATATCAGAATTAACATTTACAAAAATGGACAGGTGAGCACTTGAAAAACCTTATATTTTTGTCTGATGTTTGAATTATATCTAAGGATTCTAAATAAGTCTTTAGAAAGGAAAAATCTAAGCCCCCCCCCCCCCCCACACAAAAAAAAAAAAAAAAAAAAAAAGAAAAAAGCAAAAAACAATTAGGAATATTTAGTAGCACAATGAGTAGGCAATGTCCCGACTGTAAATAGTATACTAAGTTTAACATAATGTACGTGTCATTTTTTATTTCAGCTTATCACCGCCGAGGGAAGTCCAGTTGTTATGCCAAACCAAAATGCCTCTAATGGTGTTATTCACGTTGTCGACAGAGTACTGTTCCCTATCCCACTGAAAAACATTCCTGAACAGCTTACGATGGAAAGAGGCCGCTTCTCAACTCTACTCACAGGTAAAACTTTCATCTGAAGTAGAGAAAGGTTTTCATTATTGTTCTTCACTGAAGATTTATGTGGGTTTTTTACGTAAGACTGTTAAATGATTAACTGTGGCCATGGGTTCGAATCCTGTGTGCCCTGTGACCACAAACCCGTCCTTTCTGTGCGAGTACTGGTCAAGAACTCTGGTAATCACCAACAGTTTAGTGTATAAGTTGAAAGGGTTTTAAGCTAGACTAGATATGAAATGAATAGGTTAAAAATGATATAGATTTGGGTACTGTTATAGTTACGTTTCTTTAAAAAAACAACTATGTATTCTTACAGTAATAAAAACGAAATAAGTTCTCTAGATTCAAAGATATTAATTTACTTTCAGCTGTGGAGAAGGCAAACCTTGGAACAACACTAGCTGGGGGACCTTTCACACTTTTCGCTCCAACAAATGCTGCATTTGCCAAAGTACCAAAAGCCACACTGGATAAACTCCTGGCTAATGTGACTGCTCTTACAGGTAAAGCATAGTTCTCTTCTTTGTTTCGAATATTCTATAATACATATGGTAGTGATACATACATAGGTAGCTCGTTACCCATCACAAAACACACACAGCATCAAACAAATAAGGAACATTGTCTCTGAGATACCTTAAAACGTACTCTGCATTCTAGACTATTTAGTGGTTGGTAAAAACAAATTCTATACGAGAGAACTCTGTAGTATTAAAAATGAAACTCGTACTTAGCATATATTACATTATGTTAAATATTTCTCATTATTAACAATTTAAATGTAAATAATTAAAATCGTGTACAAACGGGATCAGCTGATCTGCATTTTTTATTAAAAACTACTTTTATGAGGATTCGAAAGCCTTTCAAGGCAACATTAAGTACTTCGTAAAATATCTTAACAAAGGGACTTGATGTGATCATTTATATTTCTAGATGTGCTGACGTACCACGTGCTCCAAGGTACGGTGTGGAGTGCGAGTCTTACTAACGGAGAGATGGCAAAAACTGTAGAAGGCAAAACAGTCACAGTAAATATAGGAGCAGGTAAACAAACGCCTGTTCATAAATATACTGAAACCTAGAGGTAGACTGTCAGCTTAGAATGTAATATCAGCTTCCTCATTTCTACATCTGCTCTTTGTATGTAATATCAGCTTCCTCATTTCTACATCTGCTCTTGGTATGTAATATCAGCTTCCTCATTTCTACATCTGCTCTTGGTATGTAATATCAGCTTCCTCATTTCTACATCTGCTCTTGGTATGTAATATCAGCTTCCTCATTTCTACATCTGCTCTTGGTATGTAATATCAGCTTCCTCATTTCTACATCCGCTCTTGGTATGTAATATCAGCTTCCTCATTTCTACATCCGCTCTTGGTATGTAATATCAGCTTCCTCATTTCTACATCCGCTCTTGGTATGTAATATCAGCTTCCTCATTTCTACATCCGCTCTTGGTATGTAATATCAGCTTCCTCATTTCTACATCCACTCTTGGTATGTAATATCAGCTTCCTCATTTCTACATCCACTCTTGGTATTCGACAGATTTTTGTCAAGACAAGTTATCGAGTTTAGTTATTAATAAGATATTAAGAACGTACCATTTGAGCAGCATAGTTTGTTATAAATACTTTTAGCACATAAGATTATAGAAAGCCTTTTCTCAGCTTTGATGTCAAACGCAGGTGTCATATGATTATAGTATATTTCATTATTAGCAATTTTTGATACCCCTTGTTTTTTATCATATTGGACATGAAGAAATATTTAGGAAATTGACATTATGCATTTGACTTTAGTAGTTCTTATTGTTCAATGTCTTGATGCTTATTTTGATAACGCATTTTTACAAAGTCCTCCTTTATTTCCAGGTGGTGTTATGATAAATGATGCCAAGGTAGAAGAGGCCGACATGGCGGTTACAAATGGCGTCATTCACGTGATCGATTCAGTTCTACTTCCACCAGCGGTCACTGACATCTACTAAAAGCATCTGACATCTTAACAATGTTGGCATATAAACCATCTTATTATTCATATTTAACTCTTTTTTCTCGGTATTTTGCCATTCATATGTTTTTTGTTATGTTGCTTTTTAAATAAAAATACTTGTAAAATGTGAACGATTTGTTAGATTTTTTAACCGAAATACCTTCATGTCACAGTACCACAGCTCTTTTCAATAAACTGCGCCAAAACAAAAATTTGCCTTGGAACAAACCCCTCAAACCACAAAAGAAACATTAACATATATATTTGAAATATTATATAAAGTTCCACATCAGAGTATTTCGAGAGGTTAATGCGAAAACGTTCCAGTTGCTAGTGAAATGAATCAGTTTGAACATTTTCGCCCCTCGATATATTCATTTGTATTCGAAAAAGGTTGTAGGATTTTGTTTCTCCTAGTGGAAGTACGAGATTGTTGTAAAAAAGGTTTTGTTGCAATTTGCTTTATTAGCTAGCTATGTAGTACTCGAGTTAAGTTTAACAGTTCTGATCATACGTAACATGGTATCTTTACTAGCACTCTTACCACCCCAAAGAATTTCATTGAATGAAAGAAATGCTGGCAAAAGAAAAATGAAAACTCGGAAGAAAATAAGATTTATTATGTTTAATTAATTTGAAAAATGAGCAATAATTAAATCCATTCGTCAAGTGCAAGCAGGTATACCATGTATAAGGACATAATGACAAACACAATTTCTGCGGGTTGCCTTAACTTAAAATACAAATACAAATAGCCCGTGAAATAAGAGTGCACTATTTTTGTAACATTTAGGACATCGCTTATCTTCAACAAATTCCAATCTTGCAAGGACCGCTCTTATCAACACTGTAGATCGTCACTACTACTGTTTGTAGATGGTTATAAACATGAAAGTTTTGTGTTTTGTCTTGTGTTTGTGTTTTGTTGTTATTAGATCAGAGAATCTGCTCGAGCTCGCCAGGAAAGCAGGAGCCAGTTCACTGGTAAAACTGGTGAATATTGCTGGTCTTGATGACACTCTATCTGAGGGCGGTCAGTATTTAATCAGTTAAACATTTTTCGGTTTAGAAACCTAAGATATAAATGACTGTACTTCTATTGTTCACTTTTATTTGCAATTTGTATCTCTAGACGTAAGTCTCTACAGCTGTGATTAAATTGTCACAGAGAAAGAGGCCTACATCTTGCTCGAATATTATAATTCCCGGATGCTTAAATATGAAATGTCAAACTATGCTATATGTCCAGAGAATTTTTTTTTATATCTAATCACATTAGCTTTTCACAAATGAACTAATTAATTATTTTAAGTTTATTCTTGGTCAGATATCTGATATGAGATCCACACATATCAGTTACAGATTGGAGTCATGCTGCCAATCTAATTCTGGATGATCCTTTAAGCAGCTCTATTCCGCTCCTTACAAGTATGGCACCAAGCTCCTGTATGCTTCTTGGCTGAAACTGTTAGCTGAAGGTAGTTCTAAAGGTGCTTGATCGTGTTAAAGTCGGAAGAGCGGGCTGGCCACTCCATACACCCGATCCCCTCTCTATCCAGGTACTCCGGGGAAACCCTGGCAGTGTGAGGATAGGCATTGTTGTCCATGACCAAGAAGATGCAACCGACTGAAATAGCGTAGGCATCCAAATGTATCCAAAATGTCATCACTATACCGCTGACCAGTCATGGTACCCTGTTGAAATACACAGAGGTGGGTGTATTGATCACAGCTGGTGCCGCCTGGTGTTCCGCTTTATGAGCTGACTTTAACCTCATTGTTATCAAGTTCACATGTTCAAGTACCTACTCATACCGTTCCTGGCGAAGGTACTGGGACAGTGGGATGCATATACATGGTCATCTAGACTTAAGACAACTCTCGTATGGCCTTTGAGCTGAGTAGTCAGGACGGAAACATTCAACTAAAAGGTCTTCTAACAGTTACGATATCAAATGAACACTTTTTTAAGGTCCACAAATGATAATTATATCTTATTATTGATCTTTATATTAACGTACTTGAACAGGTCCGTACACTTTGTTTGGGCCGTCAGACGATGCTATAGCCTTGCTACCTAGAGCGGTGCTCGAGCGACTGATGAGTGACAGAGACTATACAGCTAACATGCTCAGATATCACATGGTCTCGGGACACGTGTATCTATCACAGCTGACCGATGAAATGTTACTGTCCAGTTTGTACAAGGACCAGGGGAAGCCTGTTGCTATCAGGTTTAATACTTACAGAGATGGTCTGGTAAGTTGTATATTAACTATCGTTCTCATTTGAATTATGAACAATGAACAATTTAGGTTTGAGACTAAAAAGTATTCATTTTCATTATTTACCTAAGCCTCATGCAATCACATTACGGCGGAACAATTTTTTAAAGATAATTCAATACAGATGGTAAAATTTCATAAATTGAGATAAACCAAAGAAGCTATACTATCTTTTGTTTGACTATCTTTTCAGATAAAAGTCGCAGACGGTCGTGACCTGATAAATTACCTGTCCAACCAGAACGCTTCTAACGGCGTCCTCCACATGCTAGAGCGGGTGATGTTTCCATATCCGCTCAGAGATATTCCGACACAACTCAAGCTTGAACAAAGCCGCTTCTCCACCCTGTATAAAGGTAAAGAGTGCTACTTCACACAATGCCACGGCACTGAGGCCAAACTTGGAAGATTTAAATCATGTAGTTTTTAAATGAGCCTAAACCTCATCTTCCTACATAACTAAAGGTAGTTGTTTATCATTGTGTCATGGTTTGCAACGAACGTGAGCTTAGCTTTCATTTGTTAACGTTTCCGACGACTTGCTTATATATGCATTGTATCAGATAGTAAAAGACTAGAACTCTGGTTATGTTCAATTTGTAATTATGGGTAATATCACGCAAAACGTTAAATGTCACTAAATCTCTAATTTCAGCCCTTCAGACTGCATACATGGAGTATACTTTATCGGGAGGACCATTTACAATTTTTGCACCAACAGATGCTGCTTTTCAAAAGTTACCTTATACAACAATGGAAAAACTCATGGCAAACACAACAGCTCTTAGAGGTAATGATGACTATGGTAACTGAAGATTAAGATTTTGTAGCGTCTCTTGACACAAGCCACTTCAATTTTTCAGCCTAGTCTAATTGTGTTTAATAAGGTAGCTTTACAACTAAATACCATATTTGGCTATCGCTGTAGGCGCCGTGTCGTTGTAACTTTATTAAGAAGATACGAAGCGTTTTCGAAAAGATGCTTTAGGACCTTTCAAAATTTCAAAGCACGTTAACTAAAGCTATGATTATGTCACTTTTGTTCATCAGAATGGAATAGAGCTTTGCTTTTCACGAATCAATGAGCAAACTTGGAGGACACACATTTTTAAACTCACAGGCGTGTATACAGAAAGCTAGATTTAGCATTTTACTTGGTTGATGATTTCCAGATGTCCTGATGTACCATGTGCTGCAAGGGTCAATGTGGAGAGCTGGTCTCAGACTACTGGACAGAGAGACAGTCAAAACTTTAGAAGGTCACTCACTCACAGTAACATACGACTACGTAACAGGTAACAGAATAATTGTGAAGTCCCTTCAGTGTATTTTAGTGTGAGTACGATCTTCTGAACAATCTATTAAATATACATTAATACGGAAACCTAAGAAATGTCAAAGTATAGAAACACTTTCACAAGGGATGAACAGAACTTTGAAACGCAACCTTAAGGAAAGATTTACTGGTCAGGAATTCATAACTTATATATTTCTGTCCACGTACTTCGTAGAATTTTTCTTTTTCCTTCTGCGATGCTTTTTATGTTGTGTTTCTATAAATGCTTTTTCTGTATCAACTGCTGTGGCAACATGTTAAGAACAGGCAGCGTTTGTCTTATTTTGCAAGGGGCTTCTTTACATTAAAGGAACTGAAAACATATTTCTGTTAATGATACGCATGTTAGAGATTAACTCCTTTTATACGATAAAATGTCGTGCTCATCATATACATGCATTGCATATTCTAATTTCCATGACCAGAGGTTATGATGAAAAAGTGATTAATTGTACTGAATTAATACTTTTTTCAGATCATTTTACAATGAACAATGCCAGAGTTGTCGAACCTGACCTGCCCGTTACAAATGGCGCCATTCACGTGATCGACACCGTTCTTCTCCCGCCGACAGTTGACCTCGATAGTCTGTAAGCGAGGATTCGATAGATTGTTCTTAGACTGGATCTTAAATGAATTTTTCATTTTTTCCCTTCTTTCTTTGGTTATTCCCTAATTTTAAGTGAAATGAGTTTGTATCATAAAATGCAGCATTTATATGACATTTTTAAAAAGAAAATGTAAATATACGGAAACTAGAGAACTTTTTTTATTTTCTCCCAACAGTTTGTGAAAAAGCAAACATACTTGAGAATATTATACATGTATTTAGTGTTCGCAAAAGAAAAAAACAACACCACTCATCTTGATGTTTGACCTTCGAAGTGGCGTCGCAGCAGGAAAAAGGATAACGAAACACTCATTTGGCTTGACATACATATATACTTACATAATATTGCTTCTTACAGTAATTTTCTGTTAAAATTACATTAATTTACAGTGCAAGAAACAACGGCATAAAGCAAACATTTACACACATGATTAAATACGTCTCGTCACGGAAATGTGCCGGTTTAGTTTTATATGCATGGATTCCACATTTCCGTAAAAGTAAAAGACAATTTATGCAAAAAATAAGCTTGAAGAATTTTTTTTCGTGTTTCTTTTTATTTCGTTTACATATGTCGCTGTTTTCATATATCATGACAGGCTAATGGTGCACCGTATCTATCCGTGAAGTCCCCAAACTATACTTGGACAATGGCAGACATATTACCATTAAACAAACTAAATATGACATGAAATTAAAATTCTCGAAACGTAATGAATTTATTAGATTGCACTTGAAAGTGTATTAAATCTCATTAAGCAACAATAAGCTATCTCACTTTTGTCCTTTTATTACGCTTTAGATTAATATTTTCTTTCAGTCTTAGAAATGAAAACTGCAACATGACTCCGTTTTAAGCATAAAAATAATATTTAGCCTGAAGTAAAAGAAAAATATCTTCAAAATACAGATGAAAGCTCAAGCAAAAATCAGCTTCCGTTAGTTTAAGACATGTCCGCGTATCTATAATGATAATAACGCAAACAATTAATTCATCAAGGGAAAAATGAGTAAATCCAAACAAAATTTCGCGAAATCAGTCAGTTTCTTCGTCTTCCAAAAGGCCTTGTTAGTTGAGTCATAGAGACAGACAAATGACAAAAGGATATCATTTGATTTTGAACAAAAAAAAATACTTTCACGTTAAGAAGCACCACAGAAGAATATTTCACTATCATAAATATTGTAAATTATTAAATCTACATAAATTATCAAGATTCTAAAAGGATATTTCTTAATCTGAAAGGCACATGTTTTGTAACATTATAAAATATCAACATTCCAGTATCTCAGAATGCAACAAGAGCCACCAAAGGAAAACACATCAGAGGAAGCACATTGTGGTGAAGGGATTTCAAATGAAACATCATTTGGAAATATAATTATACATAACAAAGTTATGGCAAATTTTAGCAACATTCAAAAATTTGAGCTTAAAGGTCAAGGTCAAGTTCAGTTTAACCTTCTTTGGAGGTATTGTCTAAAAGGTAGTTATGTCTAAGCATGAAGACACTACATCCATTAACAACAAAGATATAGCCAAGTTTAGTATTGTCAAGGTCATTAAAAGGTCAAGGTAATGCTTGAATTGTTCAACACGTTTGATTTATTCTCAGTGTTGTTTTGTCCCTGTATAGATCAAATCCGTCCATAAATAACAAAAGTTTGGCTATTTTAGCAAAATGCAATAATTCAATCTTGACTGTAAAGGTCATTTAAAGGTTAAGGTCATACTTGAATAATCTAACATGTAGGTTTTGTCATGAGCATTGTTTTGTCCAAGTATTAATAAAAAAAACCCAAAAATGACGTTATGGCCAATATTAGCAAAATTCAACAATTTGACCTTGATGGTCAGGGTCATTTGAAGGTCAAGGTCACAGCTGAATGATTCAATGTGTCAGTTTCGTCATAAGTGTTGTTTTGTCCAAGTATAAATCAAATCAAACAATAAATAACAAAAATTTGGCTATTTTAAGCAAAATTCAATAACTTGACCTTACATGTCAAGGTCATCTAAAGGTCAAGGTCATACTTTTAATAAATTAAAATGTCGGTTTTGTTGTTTTATCAAAGTATAAATCAAATCCATAAATAAACAACAGTTAGGACAATTTAAGCAAAATACAATAATGGGACCTTGCTAGTCAAGATCATTTTTAGGTCAAGGTCAAACTTGAATCAAAATGTTGGATTTGTCAAAAGTATTGTTTTGTCAAAGTATAAATGAAATCCATCAATAAATGACGAAGTTATGACAATTTAAGCAAAATTCAAACATCTGACCTTGACGGTCATTTTTAGGTCATGGTCACATCTGAGTTAAACAACATGTCGGTTTTGTCACACGTGTTGTTTTGTCCAAGTATGAATCAATTCCAACGAGAAATGACAAAGTTGTGGCAAATTGTAGCAAAATTCAATAATTTGACGTTGAAGGTCAAGGTCATTTTAAGGTAAAGGTCACACTTGAATAATATATCATGTCGGCTTTGTCATAAGTGTTGTTTTTTTCAAGTATTATTAACATCCAACCAGAAATTACAAAATTATGGCCAGGTTTAGCAAATTCAATAACCTGACCTTGAATGTAAAGGTCATTTAAAGGTCAAGGTCATATCTGAAAGAATCAAAATGTCGGATTTGTCACAAGTGTTGTTTTGTCCAAGTACGAATCAAATCCATAAATAAATGAGAAAGGTATGACAATATTCAAACAAAATCCAATCATCTGACCTTGACGGTCAAGGTCATTTTTAGGCTATGGTCATACCTGAGTTATTCAATATGTCGGTTTTGTCACTATTGTTGTTTTGTCCATGTATGAATCAAAACCGACCAAAAACAACAAAGTTATGTCAACTTAAGCAAAATTTAATTATTTGACCTTGACGGTCATGGTAATTTTAAGGTTAAACTTGAATAATTTATCTTGTAGGCTTTGTCATAAGTGTTGTTTTGTCCAAGTCTGATTCCAATCCAACCATAAATAACAAAATTATGGCCAGTTTTAACAAAATTCAATGATTTGACCTTGACTGTAAAGGTCATTGAAAGGTCAAGGTCAAATTTTAAATAATCATAATGTCGGATTTGTCATAAGTGTAATTTAGTCCAAGTATGAATCAAATCTATAAATAAATAAGAAAGTTATGACAATTTAGGCAAAATTCAAACAAGGTCATTTTAAGGTCATGGTCATATCTTAGTTATTCAACATGTCGGTTTTGTCATAAGTGTTGTTTGTCCAAGTGTGATTCAAATCCAACCATAAATTACATAATTTTGGCCTGTTTTGACAAAATTCAATAATTTGACCTTGACTGTCAAGTCATTTAAAGGTCAAGGTCAAACTTGAAATGATCATAATGTCGGATTTGTCATAAGAGTTGTTTAAATCAAATAAATAAATAAATGAGAAAGTTATGATAATTTAAGCAAAATTCAATCATCTAACCTTGACGGTCAAGGTCATTTTAAGGTCATGGTCATATCTGAGCTATTCAACATGTCGGTTTTGTCATAAATGTTGTTTTGTCTAAATTCAAATCCAACCATAAATATTCAAATTATGGCAAGTTTTAACAAAATTCAATGATTTGACCTTGACTGTAAAAGTCATTTAAAGGTCACGGTCAAACTTGAAATAATCATAATGTCAGATTTGTCATAAGTGTTGGTTAGTCCAAGTATGAATCAAATCTATAAATAAATGAGAAATATATGACAATTTAAGCAAAATTCAATCATCTGACCTTGACGGTCAAGGTCAATTTTAGGTCATGGTCAAATCTGAGTTACTCAACATGTCGGTTTTGTCGGAAGTGTTGTTTTGTCCAAGTATAATTCAAATCCAACCAAAAACAACAAAGTTATGATAACTTATGCAAAATTCAATAATTTGACCTTGAAGGTGAAGGTCATTTATGAGTCAAGGTCAAGTTGAGTCTGGTTCACTTGAAGATCTTGTCCAAAGGGTTGTTGTGTCCAAGTATGAAGATAATCCACTTATTAATAATTAAGTTATGGCAAATTTTAGCAAAATTCAATATTTTGACCTTGAAGGTGAAGGTCATTTATGAGTCAAGGTCAAGTTTAGTCCAGTCTGCTTGAAGATCTTGTCCAAAGGGTTGTTGTATCCAAGAATGAAGAGAATCCACCTATTAATAATAAAGTTATGGTCAATTTTAGCAAAATTCAATATTTTGACCTTGAATATGAAGGTCATTTATGAGTCAAGGTCAAGTTTAGTGTAGTCATCTTGAAGGTCTTGTCCAAAGGGTTTTGTTTCCAAGAATGAAGAGAATCCACCAACTAATAATAAAGTTATGGCCAAACAAAATTCATTATTTGACCTTGAATATGAAGGTCATTTACTAGTATGAGTCAAGGTCAAGTTTAGTCGTGTCATCTTGAATGTCTTGTCCAAAGGGTTGTTGTATCCAAGTATGAAGATAATCCATCAAGGAATAAAAAAATTATGATCAATGTTAAAGTTTTCGGACGGGAACGGCAATGGCAACGGCAACGGCAATGGCAACGGCAACGACACCATGACTTTAGCAATAACTCGATTTTTTTTTTTCAAAAAACATCGAGCTAAAAACGCGAGAACTAGGCGAAAAGGCAAATGTTACCGATTTGTCGTGTTTTCGCCTCTATGCGAAGTCTCAAGTAACTAATTGTGACTTGTAGAAACTAGTTCGTCCAGTAATTAAAAATAGCTATAAATGTAAGTGCTCGTTCTGGCGTGCGTGCGTGTGTGCGTGTAATTTACAGACATTTAAAGAAGCATTATGCAAGTAATCACATTAATATCATTCTTCATATTTTATTGTGACGTTATGACTTAAAATTTGCATACGGGAATGATTTATTTATCTGTTTGTATTTTGGTATTTTGAGCGGATACACAATACAAGTCTTAGCGCATCACTGTATTGGAATTCTCATAAATTAAAAAGTTATTTAAGGTACACGGTTGCTGTATTTGAGCGCGATGCGAAATACAACATACAAGTCACACCATAAGCCAGAAAAAAACAACAAAAAATCAAACAATCAATAAAAAACAGTGAAGGCGATATTATTCAAAGGAAAGAAGTATTTTATCAAATTTGTATCTAAACAGTTCGCAGCAAGTTACCCTAAGGGGCTGGATGGTTTCAGTTGTTTGAGACTTACTATAAGTTACCTCAGCAGACTATCGTAACTCGAGGGATCAGTAAAAAGCCTCGTGTATCTCCTCCCTAGTTTTATTTGTAGTTGCAATAGTTTTCCACTGAACCATAAAATCGGTTTATAACTTTTCTCAATTTGAAATACATAATTATGTTTGTAGAGAGTCATAATTCCAAACAGAGAAATTAAAAATGAAGTGAAGTAAAAAATATGAATACTGTTTTCTCATTTTACTTCCACAACATTTGATGGAATTTAAAATTCATAAGATTAGTTTTTCCCAGCCTTAAAATTTACATGTCTGATTTGCGATTAACCTTTTACAAATGGATTGTGACCATACCACGTGGTAAATGATGTTATTTAGGCTGTTGCAAGCCGCATTGTTTTGCCTCGATTCGGAGAATTTTATTTCTTTACCAATTTAAATGGTATATAGCGCATGCGAAGCGAAAAATTATGCCCCACACATTGGCCCTGCTGATTCTTTTGTCAGGTGTACAGAATTTTCTTACCTTCGGGAAAACTAATACACTTTTCACGATAGCAAACATGTTTTTACGAACTCAGTTTCCCGAGTATTAAGAAAAATTGTACACTTAAAAAAGAATCATTAGGACCTATATGCAGGGCAAAATTTTCCGCTTCGCATGCAATATATCCCCTTTAAATTGATGAAGAAATAAAATACTTACAGCAGTTTTCTCCTAACATACCACGTGGTGTGGCCACACTGATCAAGCGTATTCGATTTTATGAAAAGATGTGTCACAAAAACTAGCCAGCTGGCACTGTGACGTTACTAGCTTCACACCTTTCTTTGCTTCACAAGGTGCTAGGTAAGCTTCTAGCTAAGTCTTACATATGAGCTTTCGATATACAAACATTTTGTGGACAGACAGACAGACAGACAGACAGACAGACAGATAACTTTTAAAAAACATTTTGTACATATCCCATGTTCCCTTCATAATAAAACGTTTAGCCGGACATGGCGTTAGAATAAAATTATGGCTAACGTTTTATTCATTTTCCCCCTTACCCGTCATCACTCTCCGTTTTCGATCGTCATTTTTTTGTCGCCTGCTACAAAGTAGCTGCGACATACAGGGATTACGTCTTCGTCGTCTGTCTGTCTGTCCGTCCGCCACAAAACTTCTCCGGACTACTTCTCAAAAACTACTGGTGCAATTTCATCAAAACTTTACAAGAATGATCAGTACCAAGTCTAGTTGTGCATATCGTCAGCATTTTCCAGTTCAATAATTTTTGTCAGAGTTATGGCCCTTAATGATTCTTATTTTTAAAGTTTGTCCGGACTACTTCTCTCATACTACTAAAGCAATTTAAATGAAATGTTTCATTATTGATCAGTACCTCAAGTACTTGCGGATATTGAACGTGTTGTTTGGTTGAATGAATTTTGGCTGAGTTATGGCCCTTGAATAAAAAAAGGCGTTTTGGCAAAAAAAAAACTGTCCAATCACCCCTCAATACAACTGCTTAATTGGCTATCATCAGGCGACACATGTGATCACTGATAGCTCTTGAAATCTTCTGTTATCAAAATCATTCAAAGCAAATGAACCATTTCCCAATACATACAAAAATACATTTTCAAGGATAAGAATAATTAAAAAATAGTTCGATGAATCAACTAGTTCCTCCCCTTCTTGTCCAAATAATGAGAGCTTAATTCTGAATAAATGTGACAAAAACAAAAGGTATATACATGTGATACGTACGTTCCTCAATAAATTCCTACATGAAATGCTTACAAACAATATAATTCAAAACTTGTTGCTCACTGAAGTTTAAATTCAACAGTTCTAGGATTCATGCAGTATTAGTTCGCTACATATTTTGAAATATGTAACAAGTGTCAATTTAACAAGTGTCAATCATGTTATAAAATGTAAAAGAAAAAAAGCATAAGAAAAAATAATGCATTAACCATTGAAAAAGTGAGGTGATAATCAAATCTTTGAAATCTTTGTCTTACGTGGTCAGCGTGCATCCTTCAGCAGTCAGCGTGCCATTGTGAAAGTGTGACTTTCTGAGGCTGTAATTTCCATAAAAAATGCCAATGTCTTGTGATTAGTATATAGCATCTAGACCGCTGTATCATTCATTGGGGACTGCTGACACCCAGGGGGTTCTTCCAGAATTAAATGACACGGACCAATATGTATTACAATGGAGTGTCTTATTAGCGCTGCCAAATAATTTTACTGGATGTGCTAGCAAAAATATAAGAATGTGGTGGAAGGGAAGTACATTAACTGGTACGTATTTTTTCAAGAAGTAAATTACTTGAATGGGTCTTGGTGAATACATTTGGGATATGTTTATAAGCAAACAATACATAAATGGCTATACTTTTTTTAAATAAAATTAAGGCAAGAAGGCAGTTTTCTGGATGACACCTATGATCTACCAGATGAGTAAAGAGTTGCATTCGTTCAAAATGTAAGACTAATTTTACGTTAAGAATCAAACACACAAACTTTTCGGAGTTTTCTATGTCTAGTTTTAGTTTTCTATTTTAGAAGAAAACATTTTTGCCAATTTTTTGCAAATATCAAGAGGCTTTGTCCTAAAAGAAATGTCAACTTGATATGCACATATATAGTTGTTACAGTTACATACAAAACAATTGTTCAAACTGCATTTTTCCGCACAAAATCGGCCAATTCGTTTTTTTCTTAATAGTATAGATAAACAATCTTAAGAATAGATAAAACAAAGTGACTAGTCTGAGACTGTACAGTATTTCTTGTACGCAGTCACCTTTGTCGAGACTTGCATGTTTCAGATTCGTTTGTTTTCTCGGAACTTGTTTATTTTCTGACATTTTACATAAGTAGTGTCATATCTAACGTAGCCCATAAAACACCTGTGGTTTACACAATTGTCAAAACGTATAATAATTTCAAGAAAGTTAATTACACTTGCACACCTTTGTTATTATGACAAAATTTAGCACTTTCTTGACGCATAATAAATTAAAGTTGTGGCTCTAAAAAATTCAAAACTTTAATGTTATTTCAAAACGAATGCACGACTCTGTACTTGTTCGCATCAGCAATGGTCACCGAGCCTGTCAGAATTGTAAGCATATTCGTGTAGTATGTCGGATTTGATTTACTGAAATTTTATGTATGAATACTTGGAATATTCAGATTCGTTAAACCAGAGACAGCACACTGTAACGAAGTCGTGTAGTTTCACTTGTACACGCCTAGCTTGTGCACTGAAACAGAAATAATTCATGTCGACAAAATGTCACACTGAAGTAAACAATAGTTAAAACAGAGAAAAATGACCAATTTTGACATTTGTATATGTAACAGTTTTCTTTTCTTTACAATAAAATATTAATGACTATATAATGTGAACAGACAATAACGGAATCTCATGAACATGTATACCTGGTGCTTCACTGACTGGCCGTTTTTATTCATTTGTTTATTATTTCATCTATTTATTTATTTATTTTGTTTGTGACAAGACGGAAGCATAAACGGAATTTGATGTCGTTGATCGATGCATAAAAATATAGATGGTTTTGAAAAACTGTACGACATAAAGTGTATCTTTTGAATGAAATTATATATAGATAAACGGGAAAAAGCCTCAGGTATCATAAACATTTATTATCGCCGTTCCTGGACGGCGATATATATAATTAACAAGATTTGAACAGTTTTGCCTGTACACCGTCTGCCTTTAGCCAGTCAAAGCAAATTATACATATCACATGATAACAAAATGGACGTCTAAAAACTTCAGCAAGGGATGCGTAAATGGATTCGCCCAACCGCCATGTTTGTCGGGTTTCTTATTCGTACAACTGAAAAATACCATGATCAATTTACGAACTCAGTACCAGTCTTCAGGCTCTTGCAAGATAAACACAGGATAATCGCAATATCTTGGCTACATTTCATTTCTAACTAGAGAATGTAGTCTAAATAAGAGTATGTTTTTTTTTTGTTTTTCCAAAATTTGCACTTCTAGAAAAAAATAAATGCTTGCTTCCGGGCGATTCTAATCAGGATACAAACTCCCCGCAGCGGTTACTTCCCCTGATCAGTACAGAAACAGTAGCAAAGCGTGACGAAACCAGTGCGAGGAGTTTGATCAGGATATATCCTGGCTTTATATATGCTTGATAAGAGTCAGGGCACTATCGTATTTTTTACCTTAAATTTATTCTGTTTAAATTGCACATGTAATATTCTTATATTCTTTTCACTGCAAAGCATGTTATAAAATTATTAAATTAATGAATGACGAGCATGAAATTCATGCATCTATGGATAAGACGTCATACGTGGCTGAACGGCGATTTCAAGCATTTTTAGACATGCTAATACTTGTAGACCCTCTACAATGACCTTGCTTTATTCAACTTTTAGATTGATATTTCGAATGCTGACCTGCAAAACAGAACATTTATACCCTTTATCGGCGTGTATTGGAACAAAAGTACATGTCGAAACAAATTGAATAATTTGCATTAATCTACCAAAATAGTTTAACGTTTGTCCCTTTCTCATTCCGTGTAATGCCGTACAATCCGTGTAATGCCGTACATTCTGTGTTTATGGTCTGTACCGATTGCCCATATTACCAACGCCTCCTGCAGAAAGTAGTTATTTTATGTTGTGGAGCTAGTGCAAGATACAGAGAGCATTCCGTTCCTGGTTCTTTTGTATACTCAGTGTACATCACTGATACATGGGACTTCGGTTTAACATCTTATCCGAAAGTCAATTAGTTGTGTTAGTGGAGGAGCGGTTGAACGATCTCGCGACCCCTGGATTACTAGTCAAGGGCGTTAACACTTGACTACTGATCCGCTTTTATTTTGTGTCATGCCGTATATCCAATGAAATGCCGTACATCCCGTGTTATGACTTATATCCCGTGTCATGTCGTTCATCCTGTGTAATGTCGTACATCCCGTGCCATGCCGTACATTCCGTGTTATGCCGCACATTACATCTCGTGTCATGCCGTACATCAAGTGCCGTGCCATTCATCCCATGTTATGCCGTACACCTCGTATTATGAAGTACATTGTTCCATCACGCCCAGTCCAACATATTTCTCTGTAATTTTTGTGGGATAAGAGTTATATAAGAACTGGATACACATGTGACGGGGATGTTTTCTAATGATATGATTAATTGTAATAACAAGGTAGCGAATAATGATCTGTCGATTTTTTCTCGAACACTGACTCGCAGGTGCGAACCTATGAAGAGATAGATAGAGACACCGAAGGAGTCCGAGTCTTTGCGATTAAATCCCTGGATTTTTAAACGTGCATGGTATATAGCAATGCTACACCTGGGGTTTATTTCTTGCACGGGCGGTTCCAGAGGGTGTCCGCTAGATTTGTCAGGAAGAAATATGCAGCGTGTTTTCACAAAATATCTATGAGGCATCAATGTCAGTTTTATTTACTTGTACTGTATTTTCAGCGCAGTTTAGAGTATCCAAGTGGTTGTGTAGGTGGTTGGAGCAGGTACTGGGATTCCGATGGAGATTCTGTGTGGTAGTTCGATTTAAGTTCATCAGCTATTAACCAAAAATATTTACTTCGAGAATCAAGCGTAAAGCTAAATTCATTAGATCTTCTTTAAAACAAGCTTCCAGGGCTGTTTCGACCCCCCCCCGGCCCCCTATTTTCGTACGTATTAAGTCACACTGCTCAAGATGAAATATAAACTTGAGGCCACACCACATTAATATCTTGTTCTTCGGATTTTTTTGGAGAAAAATATGGGGCGAGCGAGCGAAAAAAAAAATTAAAATATTTTTTTTCTGATCAGTCATTTCGTGGAGCGAAGAAAAAAATGTAAACCATGATAGCGTTTAATGAGTATGTTAAAATCACTTTTAATTTATCGATTTCAAAACAATGATTTAAAGATGACAAAGCCTTTTAGAGAAAAACAGGTCTACATATATACATGTATTATAACAATTCAGTTAGAAACAGATAAGCAGAGTGCACATCAAGTACAATGATCAAGATGCAAGTTACACGTCGTCTTCATATGATGATCATTTATGCCAATTTATTTTAAAATCCTGTCATGCTTGACAAAGTTATAAGCCAGACACTAACATCTACGCATAAACTTTAAGTGTCCACTGTGACCTTCACCTTTGAGCGAATGACATGGTTCATGCATGCGACACATTGTCTTCATATTATGATCATTTATATCAATTTATTTTGAAATCTCATCATGTATGACAAAGATATGAGGCGGACACAAAATTTGACACGGACAGACGGATGGACAAACCAACCGACAGGGTAAATGTTACATGCCGTCATGCCATTTTATGGCAGGGGCATAAAAATGTAAAAATCTATTGCTAGTAACTGTTACCCTTGACCATGATCCCTAGTGACCCAAACTGCACCCAATGTTAGAGGATATTAAAAGGAACCTGCCTATACATGTGAACACAATTTGTTAATACATAACGCCTGTATGAACAAAAGTATGAAAAAAAACAAAGAGCAATAACTAGAAAATTTAAATGGAAGAGTTATCTTTCTTGTGCATTGCACTTTTACTTAATGCAATCTATCCACCTATGAAGTTTCAAATTTCTATCTCAAATACTTTTCTAGTTATGCTCCTGACAAAAAAATATGCATAAAAAATATCAAAGGGCAACAACTCAGAAAGTATGGAAATAAGAGTTATGTTTCTTGTGCACTGCACTTTTCCTTAATGAGATCTATTCACTTATGAAGTTTCAAGTTGCTAGATGAAACACTTTTGGAGAAATGCTCCAGACAAAAATGCGGGACGGAAGGCAGACAGAGACTATTACCATATCCCTCACCTTGACGGGGGCTGCAGCTCTGAACAGTTCGTTGAAGTCTGCATTAAGAGGTATTTCTACTGCAGTCGGTGGAAAAATGGCTTTATTGTCATCAGCCTCGCGACAGGAAACAACAAACACGTAAAAGGCCATTTTCATTTGTTGATTTATGATGTGATCCAAAAATACGACATTCAATTTGGTAATCGAGCAAATCATTACCTAACGCCCAGTAACGGGTCTCTACCGCGCGGAATAGTGATAATCGCGTCGCTTAACTGAGTATTAAACCGAAGAATATGTTCTGTAGAAATTTGCACTTTAAATTACAATCAAAAGTAATAACTTTTTTTCGCACCAGGCGATTTCGACCCAGTGCAAATTTGACGACAGGAGCGGGCGGTGAGAAAAAAATTAAGATATATTTTTTTTTTCATTTCTTCGAAATTGATGCGGGAAATCCGACGAACAGGAGATCATTTTGGTGTGGCCTGAGATACTCATATATGAGGACTTCAGCGACATATAAAAGGACAGCTGACCTGTGCGAAGAAAACGTTCATCTGGTTTTTTAGCCAAAAAATTATTTTTTTTTTTGCCTTTCTGGACATAACTGCGCAATAAGTTATGCTAATCCTGATATTTATACTGCATATTATTTTTAGATTGATACTTAGTAAACAACGAGTTTAATTAATCATTATTTTCACGGAAGACAGGTGCTAATGACATTAATTGTCACACGTTTACTTTGTGGTAAGGTAGTTCATCAATATTGCTGAATATATATAATATTGTCGTCAGTCTGAAAATGATTTTATGACTTTATATTCTTAATGGGAGATTTATCTGGTTTTAAATTAAAGCTACAAAATAAACAGCTAAAGGGTAAAGAAATTAAAAACAGAATCAGGTCAGATTTATGGTTCTTGCAATCTGCACGTTTGATAAAGTTACGTAGTTATTTCTTGATGGTTCGAATTAATTGAAAAAGGTAACGCAGGGAATCACTTAAAATAAGAGCAATGGAAAAGCTTCAGGTTTTCTCCTTTTTGTCAATGAGTTTTTTTTTGTTTTTACAAAATTCTAATCAACAGTCTTCCACTAAATACATTTGTACGTCATATTACTAACATCGGCTAAGTGTGGTTTAAAAAAGTGAGAAAAGTAAAATGGGGTTATGGCCCGTGTACTTAACGTCATTTCTAAAAGTTTCCTCTACTAACCAATATAAAAGAGGATGAAATGCAGGAAAACCAGACTGGCTAGTCTCGTGCTCTTTATGTTAGTTATCATGTCCCGGCTTCGACTCAAATCCCGCCTATGACAATAAGCACGACTTTTGACGCACAACTCATTTACTTTATTAGTTTTAACGGTAAAGAAAATCAAGATGATATTCAGCTTCTCAATCCATTTGAATTATTTAACGTCAGTACCGATTGTCCATATGACATACAGCGAACACCATTGAAAACATGTTAGTGGAGGAACGGGTGATCGAACGCGCAATGCCTGGATTACCAGTCCAGCGCATACAATCATTTATCCGACCCTAAATGATAGCTTCTTTTATTTAACATCGATTGTTCCGCAGCCAGTCGGAATTAAGAAGGATACAGATGTTGTTTAGAAAATACATTCAGACTGTTTGACTTTGTCTATTCCTGTAACAACGGATGTTGCTGGATTATCATAATCAAAATTTTGGTCAATTTTATAGCTATATATGAATCGTTAGATTTTATTTATTTTATGCTAAGGTATCATAGCGCCCGTCAGTAAATCAATTTCATTTATGGTAATTGATTCAAATTATGCAAATATTCCAAAGTAATAACAAAGTAACTCAGTCTGAACTTTGGACTCAGCATTCTTTGCGTATTGTTTAAAATACTGAATATTTAAATATTAATGTACGGCAAGATATTCATTAACCGACGTTGATTTACGACCTATTATACTGCTAACGAAAAAGGATTGTGTAACAACACTGTAAAATTTATTCCCGTGAATAATGTTAAAATACCTGTCCGCAATGACAACTGTAGATCTTAACATGTGCCTTTCATGTTTCTACTAAAGTGGTACATGTTTCTACGCTATTTCGTCGATGTAGTTACAAATATCATTTTGAACCTCGAGGGATCACTTGGTTCATTGTGAACTGCCCAAGGGTAGTGTTTCGTGTTCTATACAGGAGGAACAAGAGGACTTTACTTGTACTGACAGCTTGTAATTTTGACAAAGCACTAAGATAAAAATTACCACTTTCATGTGGAAATCTACAGAACTAAAAACTTATTTTAATCTACAAAATTATTTTTTACAAATTGAATAAAAATAAAAACAAAACGGATAAGGGTCAAAGAAAAGGAACAAACAGTTATAATACAGAATAAACGTTAACTTAGAAACATTTGATAACATTTAAAATTGATTTTTTTTAATTACCTGTCTTCGAGCAGTCAGGAAACTTCTAAGTTTGGCAAAATGAAATTGCCGTATGAATTAAGACAGAAAGGACAACCCTGTTTTACGTCTAGTTTCGTTTTATAATCTCGTGATTAGAATTAATTATAGAACGTGTGTTCAGTCAAAGCTACATCAATGCACAACTGATATAAGTGAATATTCTTTGAAAATTGACCGAATAATTAACTTAAAACTGTATTTCGGATGTTTATACGAAGGATTAAATAAGATTAAAAAGTGACATCATGGCAAAAACTCGAGAAAGTTCAACAGATAAAGGCATGCTTGATATAGGATCAGAGTTTGGTGGCGGAGGAATGGAGAAGAAGCCAAACTGGGTAAATCTAGCGCAACTAGATGGTCCAATGGACGAATCTATTGCTAACAGACTGCTTTACAAGGTAAACGAAAGATACATTCATATTGTATACAATGTATTATCGTTTTAATGTATAACATTGTGTTTCAACACTGAGCAAATTTACAGACAGTGGACGCTTCAGATTTTTTAAATACATTATTTTTAAATGCATATATTCGAACGTATTGTTGTTGGTACCAATCCGTTAATTTTACATTTACATGTTACAAAGAGAGCATGTACTAGCAAAAGCAATTGGTATTATCATCACTAATGAAGAATATTTCTTTATTCCGATTTGTGAGAACTTATCAAAAGTGAACCAAATTGATAAAACAATGATGCAAATTGTGTTAAACTTTATCAGTGACAAAGACTAAGTGATTGTTCAAAATGTTAATTAGATTAATGCTGGTATAAAACATACTGTAGACATTTTGTTGTAAATTACAAATATTTCACCATAAACTGGACAGTTTTTTTAAATACAACACAAACTTACTAGTCAGCTTAATGAAGACTGTTTTATTCTGATAAAATTCTTGGAGGACAGTGATCTATGGTAGAACACCTATAGGCCTATGTTCTGATAAAGTTCTTGGAGGACAGTGATCCATGGTAGAACACCTATAGGTCTATGGTCTGATAAAGTTCTTGGAGGACAGTGATCTATGGTAGAACACCTATAGGCCTATGGTCTGATAAAGTTCTTGGAGGACAGTGATTTATGGTAGAACACCTATAGGTCTATGGTCTGATTAAGTTCTTGGAGGACAGTGATCTGTGGTAGAACACATATAGGTCTATGGTCTGATAAAGTTTTTGAGGACACTGATCTATGGTAGAACACCTATAGGCCTATGGTCTGATAAAGTTCTTGGGGGACAGTGATTTATGGTAGAACACCTATAGGTCTATGGTCTGATAAAGTTCTTGGAGGACAGTGATCTATGGTAGAACACCTATAGGCCTATGATCTGATAAAGTTCTTGAAGGACAGTTATCTATGGTAGAACACATATAAGCCTATGGTCTGATAAAGTTCTTGGAGGACAGTGATCTATGGTAGAACACCTATAAGCCTATGGTCTGATAAAGTTCTTGGAAGACAGTGATCTATGGTGGAACACCTATAAGCCTATGGTCTGATAAAGTTCTTGGAGGACAGTGATCTATGGTAGAACACCTATAAGTCTATGGTCTGATAAAGTTCTTGGAAGACAGTGGTCTATGGTAGAACACCGGACTCCCAATACGGTGGCCTTTGGTTCGAATCTCACGTACCGTCAGCGGAAGTCTCCGTATTCAACTTTATATTTGACAGTACTGGTTTGAATCTAGGGAGCAGTCACCTATATTAATGTAATCTACAAAAACTTGTTTTCCAATCGATGTAAATTCATGTTTCAACTAAACGTAATGGTCCTAGAATCCAGTTTTACCCATAAGACCAGTCATAAGATTTCGAGGAAATTATACATGAAAATTTGTACCTGGTTAAGAACAGAATAGAACAGGTCAGAGACCTGCGAGGGTGATAATATTGGGTTTAAAAAAGAAAACTCGCAACTAACAAGTACAAAAGGTAGTTTTAAACAGAAAAAAAAAACATTTAAAATTTTTAGATCAAACAAATATCTAAACGAATTATGTCAAATTTCCTGATGTTTACATTACTGCTTAAAAAGGTATCTTTCCTTTATAATGTGTGAACCTCGAACTATTTGAATTATTATTACTATTTTCAATTAAAAGGACACAGAATTTTGGCCATTACTTTTTCCTTACAATCTGAACAATTTCTCATAACCGTATTGAAATATGTAAATACATGTATATATTTCTTAGATTAGACCGACTTTCAGATTTTAGGACAATTTTATAGCAGTGTCAAATATTGTATTATTAAATGGAATCAAAATTCAGTGTTCTGCTAGAATCTTCTAACAAGACCTGATGTGTTAAGTGATACATGAAGCAGAGGATAAGTTAAGTAGAACTGTTAAAATTGCATGTTTTAAAACAATTTATTCGTCAATATTTTGAGCACGATACAGCAATTAATTAGACATTAATCTACCTGCTGTCATTATAAATGTTCAGAGGGTCAGTCATTCTATTCATCATCTGCGTATGATAATTTTGATCTTTAATCCTTTTCCTTCTATATTTCGGCAGAATTTGCATAACACAAAATATCATAAACATATACATGTTATTATTTGTTTTGAATTTGTTGTTATAATACAAGCTTTTCAATAACGGACACTGGTAAAGCGGGCCCGTACTTATCCTTGTATTTCTGCTTTGCATTTTCTTTGTATTTAAGCTTCTTTTTCTACTTTAGGTCAGTATTGTCGATTGTACCTTTTGCTCAAGAATGCAATGCACCAGGAGTAAAAAAAAAAACTTAAACCTTTTTAACAGCATAATAAAAGTGTAAATGACGTATAAGAAATTTCAACTGTCAACTTTAATCTCAGAAAGCCATTCCCTGCTAAAAATCCTTTTCCCTACTTTTGCTTTTACTAGTATGTGAGTAGGCATCTTTAACTATCTTTTTATCCCCCTCCCCATTTACGCTTTTACATTTTATGATGTTTAAATATTTTTTTCTATGTTTTCTCCTATGTTTTTGTGTATCTAAGAAGTACCGTAGTGACAGAAATTCCGCACGGCAAGGTTACCGTGGAACATACTGAAAAGTCTATAACAAGTGTGTCAGAGACACAGAAACAATGTAATTATTGCAAGTTGAGAGACATTTTAAAATCAGTTAATAGCAGGAAAAATATATTTGCCTGTAATTGTTTGTGTTTTACTTACTGTAGCAAGCTCAAAGAACTTTAAGTGACTGACTTTTTTACATCTACTGTTAGAATTACGATTGAAAGACTCTTGTATTACTGTCATACCTGATGTAGCAAAAGGCTTAAACAATATTTAACCGGTGGCGGTATGCAGGTTATATTTTATTTGGATCTTGAAAAACTTCATATAGATCTTTAGATTTGCAGTGTAAGTGATACAGATCAAACATCATTAACACATTTAGATTTTCAGTGTAAGTGATACATATCAAAATTCATTTGCACTTTTATATTTGCAGTGTAAGTGATATAGATCAAACATCATTGGCACTTTTATATTTGCAGTTAAAGTGATATAGATCAAACTTCATTGGCACTTTTATATTTGCAGTGTAAATAATATAGATCAAACCTAACTGACCCATTTAGATTTGTAGTGTAAGTGATATAGATCAAACCTAACTGACCCATTTAGATTTGTAGTGTAAGTGATATAGATCAAACTTCATTGACACATTTAGATTTGCAGTGTAAGTGATAAGATCAAACAGCATTGGCACCTTTATATTTGTAGTGTAAGTGATATAGATCAAACTTCATTGACACATTTAGATTTGTAGTGTAAGTGATATAGATTAAACTTCATTGACACATTTATATTTGCAGTGTAAGTGATATAGATCAAACCTTACTGACCCATTTAGATTTGTAGTGTAAGTGATTTAGATCAAACTTCATTGACACATTTAGATTTGTAGTGTAAGTGATATAGATCAAACTTCATTGACACATTTAGATTTGCAGTGTAAGTGATATAGATCAAACTTCATTGACACATTTAGATTTGTAGTGTAAGTGATAAAGATCAAACTTCATTGACACATTTTTGAGTTAAAAAGTTATATAGATCAAACTTCATTGACACATTTAGATTTGTAGTGTAAGTGATATAGATCAAACTTCATTGACACATATTTGACTTACAAAGTGATATAGATCAAACTTCATTGACACATTTAGATTTGTAGTATAAGTGATATAGATTAAACTTTCTTGACACATTTAAATTTGCACTGTGGGTGATATAGATCAAACTTCATTGACACATTTAGATTTACAGTGTAAGTGATAAGATCAAACTTCATTGACACATTTAGAGTTGCCGTGTAAGTGATATAGATCAAACTTTATTGACACATTTAGATTTGCAGAGTAAGTGATTTGAGTATGAAATTGATACGATGACATTTATTGTTACACATCTTGTATTTAATTTTCTTGTATTTTGAATGCACTTTTAAATAGCTGTGCTGCTATGTACATAGAGAGTCAATGTAAATTATGATTTATTTTTTTATTACTTTTTAAAGACTGTTGGGTTTGCAGACTGAAGTTTATCATATATAACAGTATACTCATCCTCAAGAACATTTCAGTAAACTATATCTGCAGTCGACAGTTTTATCAAGACTGCTTATTTCTCACAGTTCAGTCTTTCATACTTATACAGTTGGAATCTATCATGCTCGTTCCCAGTATTTTGCACTTTCTCTTTTTAAATATAATATTAAAAATTAATAGTAATATTATAACTTATAAGTAATTTACTTTTTCGTACTAACATTTAGTACTATTTTCTATGTACATGCAAAATTTAATACTGTTTGTACTATCTGCTTTATAGTTCTGTTACAATTTTAAGTTGTTAACTTTAAAACTATTCTCTGAAAAAATGAATGCTTGCTGTTTTAATCCATTTTAAAAGCAAAAAAAAAAAGAAACAATACAAAAACACAATCAATTGGATCTAAATAACGGCAGGTTGGATTTCGGCACATGTGACATTAGGTGCTATAAATTACGGCAGGTTGGATTTCAACAACAGTTTTTTTATTCAATAGTTTATAATGCCAAATGTTAAGTCCCACTTATGTAGGAATCATCAACAGGCATATTAAATAACATATTTACAAATACCATGTACACATATATACAGTGACATAGTGGAAAACGTCAAAGCATATTTTTGGAATTACATTTGTTATAGATACATTACATAACAGAATGATGATGTTTTAGACATGTTTTCTATAATTGGAACATTAACATAAAATCATTACATACATTCCATGTATATTTCCATTTATCATTCATATAGAGGGCCTTAAGTAGCAGGTCTAGTGCCGAAATCGAAAGTGGAATTAGACTTGCATAAGGCGTCAAATAACCAGTACTAACGCATTAAGTAAGTTTATAAATTTTGTCATATTTGGCCTTCTATAAACGTTTCTTTCTATGTATCGTTTTCTGTCGTCATTATATAGTGGACAGACCATGAAATAATAATTTCGGCGCATGTGACATTAGGTGCTAGAAATTACGGCAGGTTGGATTTCGGCACATGTGACATTAGGTGCCAGAGATTACTGCAGTTTGGATTTCGGCACATGTGACATTAGGTGCCAGAGATTACAGCAGTTTGGATTTCGGCACATGTGACATTAGGTGCCAGAGATTACGGCAGGTTGGATTTCGGCACATGTGACATTAGGTGCCAGAGATTACGGTAGGTTGGATTTCGGCACATGTGACATTAGGTGCCAGAGATTACAGCAGGTTGGATTTCGGCACATGTGACATTAGGTGCCAGAGATCACGGCAGGTTGGATTTCGGCACATGTGACATTAGATGCCAGAGATTACAGCAGGTTGGATTTCGGCACATGTGACATTAGGTGCCAGAGATTACAGCAGGTTGGATTTCGGCACATGTGACATTAGGTGCCAGAGATCACGGCAGGTTGGATTTCGGCACATGTGACATTAGATGCCAGAGATCACGGCAGTTTGGATTTCGGCACATGTGACATTAGGTGCCAGAGATTACAGCAGGTTGGATTTCGGCACATGTGACATTAGGTGCCAGAGATCACGGCAGGTTGGATTTCGGCACATGTGACATTAGATGCCAGAGATCACGGCAGTTTGGATTTCGGCACATGTGACATTAGGTGCCAGAGATTACAGCAGGTTGGATTTCGGCACATGTGACATTAGGTGCCAGAGATTACAGCAGGTTGGATTTCGGCACATGTGACATTAGGTGCCAGAGATTACAGCAGGTTGGAGTTCGGCACATGTGACATTAGGTGACAGAGATCACGGCAGGTTGGATTTCGGCACATGTGACATTAGGTGACAGAGATCACGGCAGGTTGGATTTCGGCACATGTGACATTAGATGCCAGAGATTACAGCAGGTTGGATTTCGGCACATGTGACATTAGGTGCCAGAGATTACAGCAGGTTGGATTTCGGCACATGTGACATTAGGTGCCAGAGATTACAGCAGGTTGGAGTTCGGCACATGTGACATTAGGTGCCAGAGATTACAGCAGGTTGGAGTTCGGCACATGTGACATTAGGTGACAGAGATCACGGCAGTTTGGATTTCGGCACATGTGACATTAGATGCCAGAGATCACGGCAGGTTGGATTTCGGCACATGTGACATTAGATGCCAGAGATCACGGCAGGTTGGATTTCGGCACATGTGACATTAGATGCCAGAGATCACGGCAGTTTGGATTTCGGCACATGTGACATTAGATGCCAGAGATTACAGCAGGTTGGATTTCGGCACATGTGACATTAGGTGCCAGAGATTACAGCAGGTTGGATTTCGGCACATGTGACATTAGGTGCCAGAGATCACGGCAGTTTGGATTTCGGCACATGTGACATTAGGTGCCAGAGATCACGGCAGGTTGGATTTCGGCACATGTGACATTAGGTGCCAGAGATCACGGCAGTTTGGATTTCGGCACATGTGACATTAGATGACAGAGATTACAGCAGTTTGGATTTCGGCACATGTGACATTAGATGCCAGAGATCACGGCAGGTTGGATTTCGGCACATGTGACATTAGATGCCAGAGATCACGGCAGTTTGGATTTCGGCACATGTGACATTAGATGCCAGAGATCACGGCAGGTTGGATTTCGGCACATGTGACATTAGGTGCCAGAGATCACGGCAGGTTGGATTTCGGCACATGTGACATTAGGTGCCAGAGATCACGGCAGTTTGGATTTCGGCACATGTGACATTAGATGCCAGAGATCACGGCAGGTTAGATTTCGGCACATGTGACATTAGGTGCCAGAGATCACGGCAGTTTGGATTTCGGCACATGTGAAATTAGATGCCAGAGATTACGGCAGGTTGGATTTCCGCACATGTGAAATTAGATGCCAGAGATTAGGGCAGGTTAGATTTCGGCAATGTGACATTAGATGCCAGAGATTACGGCAGGTTGGATTTCGGCACATGTGACATTAGGTGCCAGAGATTGGTCTTGTTAATCTTGACTAGAATTGCAACGCAGTAAACTCTAGTTGGCAGAAGCCTTATTTGAACTTAAACAATCATTTTAAAAGTGCGAATGTGTTCTTTTGTATGTCAAACCAAAAAGCAGTTTTTGCAAAATTATTTTTTATAACGTTATTAATGTCACAATCTGTTGAAAGCTTTGCACAGTGGATAGTAAAAGTACGTCATAAAATACAACTGTTGTAATTAATTATACACCAGATTTCATGTTTTATAAGAAATTTATTAACTATTCATATTCAAGCTTTTTGATAAAAGGTTGACTTATTTTGAATATTTTGTCATTAATAATAGCGCCTATTTCATGTCATTTACGAGGCTACTGATATAATTATCTCTTGTTCTGTAAAGATGTGTGCGACTAGCGAACTTTTCCAATTCTGTCAAGTGTATTTCTAATTACTGAATAATAAAAGTCATTTACTGTGACATAAGAGTGACTTTAATGGGACAAAAATGATCCATAAACTTATTTAATGAATCGCGCGTAATTTTAAAGAAAATTTGTTAAGATGCAGAAATCAGATATGAATGCACGTGCAAAATACCATGTGCTTCTTAACTGGTTTATTCAAAACTATTTAAACATGAGTGGTCATAAACAGGTAACCCACAGGTCGCTGGTTTCAATCACTAGCATTGTTCACGAATTTTCGGATACTTTAAATCGAAAGTCCAGTCAATACTTTACTTGAACATTGCCTATTATATTATAGTGTAAACCCATTTATTTAACATCAGTTTGGAAACAAGTTCTTGCTATTTATATTAATCCCGCTCGATGAAAGCTTTCTAGATTCAAATCAGTACTTGCGCCGGAAGTGTGGACTATAGAAAGACACTGACTAATACGACCTCTGGATCGGGAGACTAGCGCTCTAACATAACCTGTTTCATGGCCTGACGTCTTAGTTTAGACCAGCCAACCTTTTCTATTCGTCTTATAAGCAGCTTGTTACTCTAAGTTTACAATTTGAATTTCGTTTTCAGTGGAAGTTTACAGGCTTTACTTACACTTGAAACTCCTCTGTTAGAAAGGTTTTCTTCTGTGCTTCTTCATTAAAAATATACTATAGTAAACAATATTTTTTCTTCGTTCAACGACGGTGTTATATAATCGTAGGTATAACATATGGGTATGTCCATCCGTGGTATAAACGAAGCAGGCGGCTATCACAGCAGAGCAGATTCTTTTTGATATTTACGTTACGTAAATTAGTGTAAGGGTACAAGTTATAGACACCAGAGAACAAATTATATTTACATCGTTCTGATATTAAGCGACTCTCGCAATTTATTTGAGAAAACATGCTCTAAAAGTTTTATACCATTGTGTAAATTAATGACATTAGTCTTGCATATTTGTCCATACCCAAAACCTCATGAATATCAAGAATCAGAGGCGATTTGCATAAGTTCATCAAAAGAATCTTAGGTCACATATTCCTGTGAATATAATATAGTGACAAACATCTGCATGCTATATATGGAATATACATTTTCGATGAACACGAAAAGGTGTCAGCACTATAATGTAAGGTATTTATTTCGTTTTCAGGAATTGCCTTACAACTATTTCCCACCTAAAGCAATATATGTCGCACCACTGTACTGAATTTCATAACGCACCTGTAACAAAGCTCTAGTGAAAGATGTCTCTATGTTCACTTCGCTACAGAGAAGACTTTCATTCGTTCCCGAGCCAAATAATCCAAATGATATCTATCGTCATCTTGTACATTGATTTACCTTGTCATATATAGGTACCTTAGAGTAAATAAATGTAAAACGCGGAACAAAGAAAAAAACTCTGCAAGCTTCCGAAAGAAGTGGCTAAATATTGTCCAACTTTAATCACGCTTGTTTTGTTGTTCTTTGTGTGCACGGAAACGAAAATAAGAAATAGTTTTGTCATTAGATTTCTTTTTTTATTGCATTACTCGCTGTTTCGTTAGTGGATAGTTGACATTTCTCAGTCAAGCAATTTCATCTGCATCAGTAAATTGAATGAACAAAGATCTTGAAGATTTATGATAGCTACACCCACTAGTTGATTGCTTTTCACCATGTTGGCATCTATTTACATGATTTTCTATAGCTTGTTAACCGAAATATTGTACTTTGCTGACATAAAAATATTTTCACGAAACGTGAAAATTGTCAACATTAAACGTTAGTGTGTCCTGGACATTGACTCGGTCATACGGAAATATCTTTCTACATTTATTGACACAAAACAACGTTGATAAATATAATAATCGAACAAGATTTCTTTTAGATTTTAAATTACAATTTTCTCAAAACTGCAGTTTAATGAACTGTTTCGCGTATCTGTACATCTACCTTAGCTAGAGACCTTTATTTCTGTTACGTACATTAAAAGTCATTTTTCTGTAAGATGATTTTAAAATCTTTTGGACTGCATAAACTATAAATCTTAGCAGAAAAAACATCACAATTTTCATTGTTATTAAAAAGTATCAAGAATTGTATGGACAAAACATAATGACGTGAGAATTTAATTATTCTAGTGTTCAATGGCTTATATCTGTGAAACCACCATTAACATGGCGCAAAGAAGTATCATTTCTATTAACAAAAACATTAAGTGTTATAGTACAAAAAAACAACAATAAAATAAATTTAGATAGTTCTTATAAGAATACTTTTATAGTAGAAAAACTTGATAATCCTAATTTCACAAACTGTTGTTATAAATTTTCTTCAAAAATCATTTTCTTGTGTTACAGCCAGCACTTCGTTTTCATGGCATCACAGGTGGAATCTGGGGTCAAGGACTTTCTGACGCTCATTCAGTAATGTCCGACCCACCTCCAAGCTATAGGTTTGCAGAATCTACGACGTCACGACAACCCGGAAATGACGCATGCAGCACATGTGACGTCGACACCCTGTACAACACAGTCAATATTTCCGCACAGTCTCCCCTCACACTTCGACGTCGGAATACAGTGGCTGTCATTCTGGTCGCTATTGGACTTCTTGCTGCTGTAGCCGCTGTGACGGGAGTTATCTTACACTTCCTCCATCCCAAAGGTAAGACTATATCAACTCATGCCACTGTTAATGATAGAGCTACTTTGATAAAGACAGACATAAACAGAACACACTATACAATTATGTTTGTACCGTGACCTAAGACAAAGGTTCATTTCTAAGATATTTTCAGAAAGGCTCCATTATTGAATTTTGTACCAAGTCGGCATTTTGTTTGGCTTAAAATTGTTAATTACAGATTTAAGTGATTGGGTTTTATATTAACATTTTCCATGACAAATGATATGCTTATAGGCCTAATAAGATTTCATTCCATTTATTTTCATGTTTCCATAAATTATAGAAAAAAATGTTATCTATGGTTGCACTTATGCACATTTTATTTCAACGAATCAATTATTTCTGTCATAATCTAGATTTATCACGAAAAATTCTCATTAATTTCTACGGTATTACCACGAAAGCTATTATAGAAGATATGATATAGAATATATGATAATATCTTCTTTTTCCAAGGTTTTTGCCTAGTCTCTAGAGGTAAAATTGATATAAAAAACTTTATGATTATAAAAACTGAAAAAAATAAAAACAACGAACAAACAGAAAAGTGTAACATTTTTTTTTCATAGATTTTGTTATCGAAACTGGTTGTACAAAATACTGTTACAAGGTATCGCAATTACATCTCTGCCTTTTGAAAGCAAAAACTTTTTGATGCAACGAAGCCATGATTATACAGCAAATATGTTATTGTTTGAATAACTTACTAGATTTATGTGTAAGTTTTTGAAATAAATTAATCGATCATCATGAATTAAAGACCAGGCTATTGTTCACAACAAAAATGTTGTGTAAACGAACAACCATATTTCAGTGGTGTTTGCTTAATTTATACTTGTTTCTGTGTTTCAACATTTTTAAACTTTACTAACAGAACGCTAAGGTTCACAAACTGAACAGCAATAGCAAATAAAGAATTATTATTTTACTAAACATATTATAAGACTCGTTTTTCGGTGATACTTAGGACAGTTCACATCCTCTGTATCTGTATATACAAGCAAATATAAAGATAAAACCAATGTTGAACATAGCAGCAATTTGATTGAATTTCATTTCAAATATTAAATGAAATAACTGTTAGAGTGTCAAGAAAACAGCAAACACAGATGCAGTCGTCCGTGTCGGGGAATAGTGACAAAATGAAATGTAACATGTTTGCCATTTTGTTTTCTGTCTTTTCTTAAATGAATGTGACAATCGCCTGTTTTTATACAACAACAACAACAACAACAGTTTATTCAGCAATTAAGCAATAACACATTGCTTCTAGCCTACATAAGTCCATATTATGTTACACATGATTGTAGTGAAAAGGGAAACAGTGAATATTTCGGTCTAAAGAAATATACAAACATGCGTATTTAAGTAGATTCCCGCTGATGGCTGTGGACATGTGAATTAAATCCTCGATATTTGTAATGAAACCAAACGACTGTTTACAAAATATCTCAGTTTTGGCCATAAAACCGTTTGACAATACAGATTCAAACCTAATTTAATTTCGTTTTATTCTGCGAAAAGAAAAGGGTTTATTTTGCGATGAGGTATTGTTATCGGTAGGAGTTTGAAGGTTGAAGGAATCATGAAGTTAAAAGAAGGAAAGATCCAACTTAATAATGATAATTGTTGATTTCTATGTGTAATCTGATGACAAACAGTTAAAATAGGAACTACTGGAAATAGAATTAAACAATATTAATTGAATATAGTGAAGATTCACCTGCCATAGGGCAGCAATAAAGCGTTCATCTTCTGCCATATAATGTTACTTGATGTAGGTATTTTATAGAAGGTATCATGTTCCAAGTTGTAAAGATCTGTGAATAAAAAGTAACAAGGAAATGTCAAAGGTATCTAAAGGCGATACATGCCTTAAAGCCAACATCCTACATGGTAATCAAAAGAAGCTGACTCAGTAAGGTACATTGACCTTAACACTAACACGTTCAAATACATAACAGGTCCACGTGCTTTTTAACGTATGCATTGTGTCCAAAAGATATTCTATAATCTGTATATCTTATTTTATTCTTAGGCATTGGATGGTATTTGACGATACTTATATTAATTTCAGACCTATTTCGTAAAAGATTTTATAAACAAAACGCATCTAGGTTTTAGATATATATGTTAATTGACATGTTAATAAGCAATAAATATTTGTGAAAAATAAAACAACAACAACAAGAACATATGTTTTTATGTAGAAATATATACAAGTATATAACACAAATCCTTCTCTGTAGTTAAATTAAATAACCTTGGTTCGTTGTTATCGTAAATAATAGATTTTTTTACATAAAATACTAGTAGGAAGTTAGCAGTAGCACTACGCAGTAGCAGTTGGCAGTAGAAATTAAATCAAACGTGAAGTTGGCGGTAGCAGTACAGCAGTAGCGGTAGGAAAAAATTCTCCCGAGTCTGTTGCATAGGTCTGCAACTGTTTCTGATGCTCTAGCAAACTTTCATAAATGTAGTGCCAATCGATAAAATGTCATTTTAGATGTATAGGGACACTCCAGAGTCCACTGCACCGGCCTGTGACTGTTTCTGACACTCTCGCATACTTTAAGGAATTAAGTGCCAATCGAGAAAATGTCATTTTTGACGTCTAGGGACACTCCCTGGTCGATTAAACCGGTCTGCGACTGTTGCTAACACTCTCGCAGACTTTCAGGTATTTTGGTGCCAATTAAGAAAATGTTATTTTTGATGTCTAGGGACCCTCCCGGTTCGATTGCACCGCAGACTGTTTCAGACACTCTTGCAGACTTTCAGGATTTGTGGTGCCAATCAAGAAAATGTAAAGAAATGTTGCAAGGACCGTCCGGAGTCCATTGCAACGGTCTGCGACTGTTTCTGAAACTCGCAGACTTTCAGGAATCTTGGTACCAATAGAGATTATAAAATAGCTTGCCTCAAGAGACTCCAGGAGTCCACTGCATCGGTCTGCAACTTTTCTGAGACCCTCGCAGACTTTGAGGAATCTCGACGCAATTTGAGTTAAGATCCCTCCTGACAGATGCCTTGCCACGTTTATCTCCCCTTTCAAGCATGCGCAGTATTCAAAAGAGCAAATCATACCAAAAGGTATGATTCCCTCCCCGCCCCCGTTTTATACAACTACAATGAAATAGAGCTTTTATGGGGAGCATCCATCGGTTCTACCGAATTTCTTGTTTCTACTGCTACTTCTTTTACTGCTACTGCCAACTTCTCGTTTTTCCTTCTGATTCTGCTCTTACTGGTACTGCTCTTACTGCTACTGCCAACTTTACGTTTTCTTACTGTTACTGCTACTACCAACTTTTTTTTCCTCTGCTACTGCTCTTACTGCTACTGCCAACTTTACGTTTTCCTACTGCTATTGCTCTTACTGCTACTGCCAACTTCCCGTTTTCCTACTGCTACTGCTCTTATTGCTACTGCCAACTTCACGATTTCCTGCTGCTACTGTTGTTTTTGCTACTGTCAACTTCACATTTTCCTGCTGTTACTGCTACTACTAACTTTACGTGAAGTTGGCAGAAGCAATAAGACCTGTAGCAGCAGGAAAAACGTGAAGTTGACAGTAGCGGTAAGAGCAGTAGCAGTAAGAAAAACGTGAAGTTGGCAGTAGCAGTAAGAGCAGTAGCAGTAGAAAAATTTCACGTTTTCCTGCTGCTACTGCTCTTACTGCTACTGCCAACTTTACGTTTTTCCTACTGCTACTGCTCGTACTGCTACTGTCAACTTAACGTTTTCCTTCTGCTGTCTACTGCAACTGCTCAGTTCCTATATTATTTTTTTTTTTTGGGGGGGGGGGGGGGGTTAAAATAGAAATCTATGTTTGCTTTAGCAATAAACTAAGGTTATTCGTTTACAGCTTGTTGATGTGATACTTCAGAACTGTCAAAAGAACGACCGTTGTAATTGACAGAAATTTGCTTCCAGTTCTTTTTCTTATTTTACATGTTTAAAACTTCTTTGCTAACCTTTTTATTGTTTTATTACTGGCATTTAATGCAAAGTTCAAGATAAGTAAAGTATACTACTCGGTTACAGAAACTACTTCAAATGAACGTTTTTTTTTTTGGTACTAATTTAATTTCTTGGTAAATTGAATAACGGAAATATTTTAGCTTATGTTTTAGTGTTCTTGCTTTTCTGTATCGATGAAATAACTGTATGAATGTGAATGTTTAAGCGATGGTCAGGTTATATCTATTCATTTAACAAAAAGCTTTTTTCCTGTATGTATTTCGACCTTTACCTGATAAAATTATTTTGTGTACGTGTTATTTTCTATCTTTACCATTAGAGGTAACATGAATGCAGAGTGCTAATGTTTGTATATCATTTGTAAATATTTAATGATTACATAACTACATTAGAAAACTGTTGGCGTTTGAACAAAATACACCATTCACTGATTTTGATTGACAAGCTTACGTGAAGGAATATTTTAAAACATTAATTGTCGTCAAATTGAGGCTTGTACTGAACGTTAACTTGTCATGTCGTATCAAAGTCGCTATATTTTATTAGACAAACCTTGCAAAAATACATATTTTATCAATTATTATGCAATTAAAGACACCGTTCAGTTGTAAAGAATAATAATCTACGAGAAGATTTTGACAATATACGACACATACGACTTCCTTTGAATTCTAGTTCTGTGCTACCTCTACTCTAGAACATTGCAATCGGAAGGTCATGTTCGCCTCCAGAGTCACAGGTGTTTGGTCCATAGCTATTTATGCAGCAGGAAACTTTCAGTTACTTGGATTATCTCTTAACAACAGGTTGACTGTTTCCGCACATATGGCTGTTCAAGTCAAGTTTACAATTTATCTATTTGAATAATCAAAATTCCATTGGGATTCGAACACGCATCGAACGGCACCGACAGCCTAAGATTGCAAAGTAAGAACGCCATAAACCACTCGGCCATCGCAACAACCCTAAATATGCTGCGCAAATAACCGGCATTTAAGTGTCCACCTCACATCACGGTGAAAGGCGTTAGATGTATGACAACAAGTATTTACCCAGCCTTTAAACCGTAAATTTATGAGCTTTTGAAGAAATGTTTATTTAACAGGAGTGGATATTCCATACTAACCAATTTTCTATATAAATCACATCTGAGTGGGAGTTATCTCTTACAAATAGACCTTGGGATCTTGTGGTTGCAAATGTTTCTGAAAAAAAAGTTTAATTAGTTTCAAACGTCTCTAGGAACTATAGACATTAGTTACAGGTTAAGTACTTTGTGTGCTTCCAGTTATATAAATGATGACCGTTTGTCTAACAAAAGGACTTGTTAGTACATTAATAAACAGATACAAGTGTCACCCGCAACTCTTGCAAGTAATTCCAAATAGCACGATCATGTGTCTTAAAGTATATAAAAAGGTAACAATATTCACATTATGAAAGTGACCGCTAGGTGTCTAGATTTCATTGGAATTTTAAATTATGAGAAAGTCCATATTCTTTTTACATAAATGGCATAAAAATAATTAACATTTTGTACAGAAGATAAATAGATATATAATTAAGCATGATTATTTAACATTTTTCTTCTGTCTAAATATGACAAATGAAATCATTTATGTCTTTCAAATTCTTACTTTTTTGAAGACTTCTGCATTCTCACACAGAGATAATTTGTTCTGAAAAAAAATCTTCTGTTGTCATATGGATATAGGGTGGACATATTCTACATAGCATTATCTGTATGAAAGTTTTGTTGGCTAGGATTAGTGAGCTTTGTTAATAATAACATTTAAAAAATCTCCAACAAATAAAACATAATCATTTATTCGCTTGCAACAAATTCTTTGTACAGAATTTGCCTTGATTTGAATCCCATTTCAATTATCTTCATGTTATGCACTTTAAGTGTATTCTAGTCCGGATTTAAGTTATTGGTTTGTTTGTACTTACACTATTTACAAGGTCGATATTACGAGACATTATTTATATCTTAAGCACTGCTAATATTTTTCATATTTCCAGCGATGCTTCGAGCGAATGTACGTTTTACAATTGCCAATCGTAATTATACGGACGACATGAAAAACAAGACTGCCATCGACTTCCATACCATCGCAAGACCACTTTGTCAGGAGGTTCGTTATTTGTACAAATTGATTTGTTATTTTCAAATACACAAATGCAGCACAGAATTTCCCATCTTTACTGAAACCTTTTGTCAGACGGCTATATTGAACAAAATAGCTATAAACTATCCTACCAGAAAGCTTGAAAAAATCATGAAACCAACGCCAGCTTCATATCAGATTCTTTAAGAATGAAATTAAGTAAGGTTAAAGGTGTGTTGTTATTTGTGTTGTTTTTTGCAAAAAAAACCAAACTAGTTAGGTCATTCCTTTCGCATAATTTCAATGCAGATGCTGGGAGTTAACATTGCAAAACAGTAAAACAAATTAAATAGTTAAACAAAGCAAAAAAAAATGTTGCATTATTTACTTGGTAAGTTTTAGCGGTTTTTGTATTGCAGATGGATGTATATTTTTTGACAAGTGAATTGGCAGATTTCTATCTCGGCTGTAATGTTGTGTCCATGAGGTACGTATTATAAAAATAACACATGTCTCTTAGGGTAATAGTGCATATTAGCAACCCGAGAACTGAAATAACACCCGGGTTGCTAATATGCACTATTACCCTGAGAGACATGCGTTATTTATTTTATTATACCGAACCAACATCTTCATCATTTATTTTTGTAAATTTGGTTGCTGACGAAGAATTTGCCATTTTATCATCAATTGTCATTTGGTAAGTCTGTGTTATCAAGACGTTTGGTCAGCTAGATTGTATTGCAAGACGCTTTATACACGGTAGTGCACATTGCAAGCGCCTGTGGCACGCAGAGCAGAACGGCCAGGGAAGAGAACTAGAACGTTTTCTTAAGTCTATATAGATTACTCGCCCCTTGGGAATACTGCAAAAAAATATTGACGAGGTGATATTCATTTCCAGGATGATAGATCGAAATAACACCATGTGACGTCACATTAGGGTATAAAGTAAAAAGTTTACGTGAGGTATAATACACTTATATAAGCACACTGTTTAATTTTATTCTTTGAGATACAAACGAAATAAAGATAGCTGTATTTGCTAAATCAGTACTCATTGATTGATTATGTTGAAACTCAGGAAGAAGTAACAGTTTCTCATTATTTTATGATTGGTTTGAAAGGCAAGTAATTAAGACTTGAATATCTATCTTAAAGTAAAATTGCCAGGTTGCGTTGAAACAAAAAATCTTTTTTTTTGTACTGAGGTTAACGAAACTGGAGTTTTATCACAGTTTAAATAGATGATAGCTAAATAAATGACAACAATTAAAGTCGAAAGATATGCTTAAAAAACGTCAAATGACAATTACATAACCATAGTTTATTTTCATTATTTTTTGGCCGACATTTTATTTTAAATATTTATTTTAAACTAAATTTAACTGTAGTTTTGACGCTGTCTTCGGGTATTTTAAAAGAAAATGTCGTAATACAGATGCGTGACAACTTCAAATCATGCCTGCCATATTTTTGTCCACAGGAAAGATTCTACTCGAGCTTACAATGGTACCGACGTACACTTTACTCTTGATTTCATAGAAAACAAGGTCAGTAATGATGCTGAAAGAATCAAGAAAGTCATACTGCGAAAATCAGGTCGACATAAGACAGAAGACGCATTGTATCTGACTGTCAGAGACTTCTTGGTGTACTTAAGGAGTTTGAGAGTCAGTGTGGAGGTGCTTTCTCTTCCAGATGACCATCCAGGACGAAAACATCGTCCTAGAATTCCTTGGGGTATGTCATAAAAGTTGTACATTATGTTTAACGTAATTACGGTCGTTAATATAAGTTATACAGAGAGGTAAAAATACTAGTTACTTAGTAGGCTCAACGAGAACGGTAATTAGTAATAGGGGTATGGTATCTGAGTATGCTTAACGTAAAAGTGCCACAGTCTCCTATTTTCTCTGTTATTTTTAGTAACATAATACTTTGAATACTGCGACGCCTGTTTATTTTAATTTTAAAGTAGTAAGATATAATATTTATTATATAATTGTTAGATATATGGCATTTAAGCACGTGGTTATTACAATGTTGAATTAGTTTTCTTTACCATTTTGTTTTGCGTTTTCATTTGGACAAAAATGTCCCAAGGAAAATTTAGTAAATATCATACATACAGGTCTTCTCAGATGTTATATTATCTCACACTCATTCAGCGAATCGTTGTTACCAGTAATTCGCCTCTAAATGTGATATATTTTCGGTAAACTGTATCAATCACTTAGTTATCTATGTATTTTGGACAGTTTATATTTATACCTGTCACCAGTTTCGTTTCTATATGTTTGTAATTATGTAAAACTATTTCAAATGCAAGACTCAAATAATACTTATCTACTTGTTGCTAAATAATTTAGGTTTACTGTTACGTAAACTAGAACGGAAATATTTTCGTTAATATCATTTATATAGATTTTACATGCTAGTATGTATACTGCCATATTTGTATTTATAGTGTATATTTTGCCTCATGGGTCGTTGACCTTCTGGTTTGATATGAATAAACTGTTATAAAACTGTTATACATAAGCCATTGACAAAGACCGTCCCACCAGTATCATTATAACAAAAGAGTCTTAATCTTCATATAAATCCCGTCCTCGTTACACTAGTAAGCATATAAATATTGTCAACTGTAAATGATATTAAGTTGTATTAGTTGTTTGTCTAAGTTACTGATTAAATTAGCTTTTTATACAGAAACCAGGAATATCACTTTTAACAATATTTCAATTGCAGATGAAGACATCGACTTTATAGCTCGTAAGTCAGATGAAGCTAACAAAAGCCGTATAAATGAGAGTGTACTTGTTGATACTAGCCAACTAACAAACAATCTAACAGAAAAAGTAAACCAAACATCTGTCAAGTTCTATATTGATATACCAAAGCATGTGTTACCTGGAGGTGCGATTACTGAGTTACCATTTCTTACACCAACACAGTTTCATCCTACTGCAACACCGCACCAACACGCACACGCTTTATATTTATCAAGTGTTGTTGAGCAGACACCAATGTTGTCACGTGTGTTCCAGAATGTGTCTGTGTCTTCTGCTGATTTGTATAACAAACATTCTGTATTATATGGTGAAGGTGCCTTTATTAACCCAACCAGAGCTTCCATGTACACATCTCAAAGCGTCTATAATGTTGATCTTGTGCCTGATGCTCAGGAGTTAAACGTTAGAAATGGAATCATTGCTCGAAAACTTAGACCTGATTACGCTAAAGAGAAAAGTCAAGATATACACAGTCTTCTGCATACGAGAGGAGAGCTAGAGGCCTCGTTTAGTGATATTAAAAAGAATTTTTTTATTAATGAAATAGCTACTGGAGCACTTAACAAGGAAACTAACTATAAACATAGCGAGTCTCTGAATGATGAAGCGGCAATCCAAAAGATCTTCACGATATTTACTGATGTTTTCCTTATAATGGGAAGCAATACTGACAAAATCAACACAAAAATAACGACATCGGAGCCATCAAAGATGATTGAATCAATGGAGTTATTTAACCAGTTAAATGAATTCATCCAGGAAAACATTTACGTAGAGATAAAACCGAAAGCCTCTATCTTAGTTCGACTGGAACCCACTCCTTCTGAGATATTGATAGGAGATATTCATCCCTTACGCATGATGTCAACAGATACTGGTAACCTATACTCAACGAAAATTTCACAAGATATCGCAAATCCAGCAACAGTTTTAAAATCATACATTAGGGCCTTGCACATTAATACGCCTGAAATTACTGACGTCCCTATTATACAAACTGCCTCGCCATTTGAAAAAATGCAAATGAATGAAATGATGGTCGATTTTCCCACACAAAAAGCAGCGACTCCTTTAACAGAATACATTGAGTGGATAAATATTTTTAATGTTCCACAAAGAACAGTTAAGATTCATGTTGACAATATTAGAAACAACAGTGGCTGGATACCATCAGGTAAAAGGTTATTTCAGAAACCTCTACAAAACAATATCAATACTAATACATTTCAAAATGTACATGACATAAATGTAAACACCAGAAACTTCCAAGAGAGTACTTCTATAGTCAACAGTTTAAAACCGGACAAAGTTTGGAATGAACTGCGTCAAAATGACTTTGATAACCCAGACACAAATCATCATGTCAAAGATATGTCGGATATGTCGACTGTACATAATGGTACAGATCTGGTGCGTCCAGATTCAGACAGTAATAAAGCTAGGAATCGAAACCTACCAGAATTTAGAAAAAGACTTACAGAAACGAACCCAACCAAAAGAAACAGTTACTATGATTTACCATTTAATAAATTCAGCAATTCTGACGTTTCATCAAAAGGTTTTCGCGTTGCGTTTGAAAATAGTAATAAATTCGCTAATGAGTCTGTGTCTGTATGGCGTTTTCCTGAAGTCCAGATTGGTACTAAACATATCACAGATTCAGTTCTTAATGTATTGCAGTCAGGTAAACAGAAGTCACATTTTGATCGAGATGTAAAAGACAATTTACAAACGTCTACAAGTTCTGTGACTACAAAGAACTTACCTATACAAACCATTTATCAAAACTCTAACGGTAGAACGTTTGTAGTCACTCAGATTTCACCTTCGGGTAAGAAATTGGTGCAAAAAGAATTCATTGACTCAAGAAACCAGCAGCAACAAGTTAGACAACCATGGGCATTTTTAGATAAGATTGGGGTCAACTTAGCACTTTTTGATAGAAGCAACAGTGGAAGAGGCTTTAGTCATAAACAGAACAAGGACAATTTACTCAAAAATAATCAGCCTTTTCCCAGACATCAAAGACCTGTGTTTTTCAGGAGGATAAATAAGAACATCCAGTTATCTACCCCTAGCAAAAATAACTTAAGAAGTTTATGGAGACAAAATAACATGTATCAAAGTGGATTCCAGTCGCCGGCCTTTGAAAAAATCGACTCTTCATTACCCTCTCCTCGATTACAAATTGCTTGGGGTATGTCTAAGTTAATTTACATTGACTTAATCTCTTCTTCAAATCGCACGTGAATACGAAAATAAGTAAATCTCATGGACCAAATATGATATAAGCTTAACTGTAAGTAAAGATGAACGTCTTTTGCTATTTCTCGTTCCTATCGTACATGTGTTTTACTAGGCAAGTCAAAAGAAACTCGACTATTCTTTCTTATTACTTGTCTGAACATGCCTCTGAAGACATATGCATCAGATATTCCTATGTTCTCTTAGTTTGTCGAAAGATTTGAAAAAGAGTACTTAAAAGACAATTGTTAAGTAACAACAAAGGCTCCAAAATTTTAAAACATTAGTTGTTACCAGTTACTTACCAAGCAAACTTTTGTAATGATCTTTGAAAAAAGAAAAGAAAATGGTACTGCTGTTTGACACGGAGCAATATTTTACCTAGCATAATCTACGCACTGAACGTATGAACTTTCATTCATCTTCCAAAGTCTATGTGCTACATGTTATGTTCGTGATGCTATTTCTGCTGCTTGGTTAACTCAACCATGTTGCTAAGTGTTCCTATGTATCTGTTGATTTTGTTACTTTTTACAGCGAAACGGAATACCTTCAGGGCCCAACCTGTTGCCAAACGTAGAAACAAATTCAGGTTCTATAAATGATGTGACGTCTATGGCTTTTATATGTGTTTTATGTTTTAATATATGGTGAGAATTTCATGTTCTGCCTTTAATATTTTTTAATACACACAAAGTTTACTTACTGGATAACGATTAAGATAAAGATTATTATTTGAGTAAATAACTTATTTAACACTTGTAGGAATTACTTATCTATCTATTTTAAACTATTTACATTAAAATGGACTATCTTTTGAGTGAGCTTATCCTATGACATTAATTTGAAAAATAATAAGCATATCGGATTCTCTCCTCCGGACTTATCAGTATTCTAATTTTCGTAACTGTTTTATTTTGTACCACTAAATATATTATGAAACACATCCTTAAATAATGAATTATGAAACACATACTTAATTATAACCCATCGCTAGCAGAGATTACTTACATATATCTTGTTATTTTTTTTGCAGGTTTACCGAAATCCCCAGACTTCAGCGATATTGAAGACATGAAAGAGATTTTACGGCAACTTGTTAACAACATGTACAATATGACAGCAAAGATAGACCATATGCAGGATGCAATAAATTACATAAACAAAACATTTCATGAAACACACAGACCTTTGTTTAATTTAGAAGAAACTCTTGGAAATATGACAACATCCTTAGACAATCTGAACCAGAATTTAAACAGTATTAATGCAACTATGAATGCTTTTAAGGAATTTCTAAAACAATTCGGAGATACAGTGTTTAACATTGATGACGTGATTAAATATATTGATGAAACTGTTGGCAACTTAGGAAATGCCGTAACATACATTGAAAATGCAATGACTGATCTAAATGGAACTGTTAATGGCATAGCTGAAAATGTTGTGGATTTAGATAAAACCTTAACATATGTTAACAGAAGTGTATTAGATGTAAACAACACAGCAGCTTATTCTAACCAGACATTAGATAGCATGAAGAATACATTAGATAGCCTTGAAAATGCTCTAAGTGGCCTTGCTCTTAAGGTCCATATTGTAACTGATGACGCAGACTTGCTTCACGTTTCGCTGAAAAACATCAACGATACTGTCAAGAATACTCATGGGAAATTAAACAGACTTCACAGCAAAACGCAGAAACTAAACTCAAGCATGACAAGGGTAGAGAAGCAGGTATATAGGTTGAACGACACTTACATCAAAATAAATAAAACCCTACTAAATATGAATGAGCCGTATATGTTTATTAATGGAACTGTTTTAGAAGTTATACAGAAACTTTCAAGTATGGATGAACAGCTTTATGGGTTACATACGATTATGGATACTGTGAAAACCAACATAAGCTCAATGAATGTGTCCCTCCTGGATTCAATGAACTGGATGAAAGAAATGGTCCAGACCCTTACAAAGTTTAATATGTGGGTTGGGAGTAGTAATAACACAATAAAAGTAAGCCTCAGTAATAAAGGAATGATTGAAACGGTTGGCATGTTACTGAATATGAACCTAACTCTATCTGATATTGGGCATAAAGTTGATGACATAAACTTCAGACTCGATAAGGTCGATGAAAAATTACAGTATCTGGAAGAACAGTTATCCATGTTAGATAGAACCCTTGACAATATCGACGTGAAGTTCAAACTGCTAGACAAGACACTTTTGACAATCAACAGCACCGTTAAGGATACAAAATCGTCGATAAACGTTATAAACTCTACAGTTAAAGCAATGGACTCAACGTTTAAGAAAATTGATGTATCATTTGGCAATATAAACGATACTTTGGACAGCGTCAATAAAACATTGATTTTGATAAACAGCACGGGAAAGGAAATCGATCTCACAGTCATTAACGTTACTCGTGCCTTTACCAGACTAGCGAACAACATCGATAATACAGCGCAGGCGGCACAATATCTAAAGAACACTGTATCTACATTGAATGGCTCAGTCTCGGAACTAAACGCACAATTGGCTGGTGCTAAAGAGGCACTAAGTTATACGATACGGAAGGCTGATACTGCTGCTGAGTCATACCGACGTCTGAATAAAACACTTTTTGAAGCGAATAAAACCTTGTCAGATTTAGAAGAAAAGTTGATCGACACGAACAACACGCTTCAGCATACCAATATTTCATTAACACACGTGAACGACTCGTTACTTGGAATACAGGATTCTTTCAAGTCTTTAAGAATGGAACTCTCTGACGTACAAAATTCATTTATTCAAATGAAAAGCAGTATGGAAGGATTTGGCTCTGCCTTTCCCAACATACAAAATTCGATTCTGGAATCTCAAAGAAGAATGTCTGAATTGCAAATCCAAATCATGGAGATAGATGACGAATTAAATGTTCACAAAATTCAACGAGACGGTTTGATAAAGAAACATGTCGACTTAAACGAGGACATGAAGTTAATATCAGATATGATCAGGCTTGTAAAATTGTCGATTGACCAATTAATAACTCGTTCCAGTCATTTACAAAATGATATAAACTTTTTGACTGATTCAGTCCATGAGGCATCACATATTTATAACAAAACGGAAAGGAATATTTTATTTATTAACGAAACACATGAGAAAGTGAAAGAGAAATACCAGAACACACAACAAAAGGCTAACAAAACAGCTTTAGATTTAGAAGCAGTAAAAAAAGAAATGAATTCCGCAGAAAACAGATTCGAAGCACTCAAACCTATTCTGAATAATTATTCAAATATTGATGTAAATTTTGATTCATTGCTTAACAACATCGCCAATCAAACTGAAAGGTATGAGACTGCTGAAAGGAAATTTCAAAACTGGACTAAACGCTTTAACGGTCTTGACGGAATAATATGGGACATTAACGGAAATCCTTCGAAGGTTTTTCATTCATTCAACGAACTTGTGAATAGAACGGAACTTGTAAATAAAACAGCAGACGACTATATACATGTGCTAAATGAAACAAGCACAATGATTTTAAGCATGAATAATTTCAGTGAATATTTACATAAAAAAAATAATGTTATTGGAGGTATTCGTGACAAAATTGATGTTATTGAAAGGACAGAGGCGGACTTAAACACGGATATTGCAAAAACAAATGATAGAATAAACGAGAGACAGCACAGTTTGAACGAACGCTTAAAAACTTTAAACGAAACTCTATCTAAATTTAAAAGGGTAAGGGATACATACGGAGACGTAAGCAGTAAATATAACTCTGTAGATTTCTTGGATGATTTAGAAAATCAGATCAAATTAGCAATTAGACAAATACAAGAAAATATTGCATCTTTAAATGATTCAAGAAGTGAATTTGGAACGGCAGTCGACAAGTACAAATTTACTAACAATACGTATCAAAACAAGGTTTTCGACCTTGGTGTAGACAGCCTACACACATTAGATAATACTTTATTTGTAATGGAACAAACCAAGGTCAAGATAAATAATATGAGCTCTCAACTAGATGCAATCAAAACAAGTTTAAAAGACATTGATAACAGAATAAGTGATATTGCTAACGAAATTGACACTTTGGAAAATACTCTTAGCTATCAGAAACAGAAAGACACTTTTGTAACTGACCATCGCTTTAAACTTGAGAGTCGATTTAATATGTCATTTGAGAAAATCAGTGAACCATTTAGTGTACAACAGGTGCTATTCAAGCTGCTACGGGAAGTAGAAAATAAGTCTAAAATGATAGACGAAAGAAACAACGAAATAGCTAACATGAACATAACTATACTCGAAGAAAAAACTGCGATTGATCATCTTAACACCAGCCTGAAAAAAAATGATGAAGAGTTACTAAAAGCAAGGCATTATCTGGAGACTTTTTATAAACGTTTTGCAAAATATGATGAATCAAACGAAACACTAACAGAAGTTCAAAAACAATATGACAAATTCAGCCATGCAGTGGAACATTTTACAGATGCAGTAAAAAATATTTCCTCTTTACAGACAGGAATGATATTTACAGCAAGTAACATCTCGGACACGTTTGACTATCTGATAAGTCAGATCACAGAGTTCCAACGTTTTGCAACTCCTATTGTGCAGGCAAATGTTACTTCGCAGTTGGTTCAGTCAAAATTCTTAAACACGTCGACAAATGTAAAAGACGCTGCTAAAGATTTCTTGTGGATTAAGGGTGAATTTGAAAATATAAAGCAACAGTACAATAATTTTACAGCAACAGAGGTAGATTTGACAGAGTCTTATGTTGTTGAAGCTATCAATGAATTAGACGAACATTTTCAAAATCTTACATTTGAACTTCAACTTGCTAATCTGAGAGTTGAAAGCATTCAGACGTTGTTAAATGAGACGGAAACTGCTTATTCAAAGGCAATCTATAACCGTACAAATATCGAGTCCAATTTAAAAAACATTATTCATCCAAACTTGAATAATATCTCTAAAGCAAATGAAAAAGTTAGCAGTGAGTTAGACAATTTAAATTCTATTATACAAACAATAGAGTTTTCTATTAAAGGCGTAAATGAAACCATTCACATACAGAACAAGCAACTGTTTATAGATCGACAGAAACAACTTCTAGCTGATACAAAATTTCCAAATCTGGAGACTTCTACAAAATTTGCAAATAATTCACTCTCAGAAAGTTTAAACGATTTACAAAAAGCAAGGCTTAATTTAGAAAAGACCATGGATGATTTCAGAAGTTTACAAAAACGAGTAGAAACACATGCTTCTGTCAATATATCCTTTGAGGAATTTGAGAACAATCTAAGAAATCACAACGATCGTTTGGAAAAGATATATGAAAATCTTATTGAAAATTTCGCCATGTTGAATAAAGCAAACGCCACAATTTGGACTCAAGATGACACGAGATATTCAAGCAATGAAACCGTTAGCAGTATGAAGGCAAGATACAAGTATGCAGAGGAATTGTTGAGTAGCATTTTGACTAATGTAACGGACATCAATTCTAGTATTGAATCAATCAGCAACGAAACAAAAGAAATTAACATGGATCTTTCCTCAGTGAATATGTCTATAAATGACTTTAATAAAGCAAATTCAATGCTTCAGGACTTATATCAAGAGTTATCACCCATCTGCAATGACGCAAATGAAATTTCGATCAAGACAAAAGGTCTTTCGTATAATTTCAGAAATATAACTGAGATGTTTAATTTAGCGAAAGAGAGATATTCGAATATAAACGAAAGTTTTTACAATTTCTATGTTTTACCATTCAGCGATGAAAAGTTACTGGTAGGTCAAGACATCGACAGCTTATCAAATGCTACAGAGATTGTAATAGATAATTGTAATGAGGCTTATGCGTTAGAAGGAACCATTAATGAGACATACGATACAAAAAAAGCTTTGGAAGACATTATAAAGCATAAAAATAATATTTCGAGAAAAATAATAAAAACAATAGACCTACTTGGAAATAACCTTCGTGCAATACGTCAAAATGTGTCAGTTGTGGTGCCAGAGCTTCAAAAGTTAGATGACGGTCTTAATGAGATGAAACAACTGTTTTCTCTCCAGGAAAAGCAACAATACTTTGCCAGATATTTTCCAGGAAAGGCATACGACAGTCTAAAAGACACTGTTATAGATGTGATTAAACAAAATGACGGATTACGATCAAACCTTACGACTGTGAAACAATCCTTTAAACACTTTAAAAGAGATTTGGATCGACAGGCATACATAAATTTCAATACATCAGCAACTGAAAATCTTATTATATCTACCACTCTTATAGTTGATAATAATACGGAATCACTCAAAAATATTTTGGAAGATTGTATTGAACTTGAACAAATGTTATATGCAGCTGACGGCTCAGTTATTAGTGATAATGAAACAATTGACGAAATGAAAGTAAGATACGAACGTATAGAAAAACACATGGATGTTATGAATGCAGAACTAGAAACTATAAGAAATGAAATAAGACGCAAAGAAACAGCCTTAGAACAAACAAGTGACACAATAGCTGAATTCCAGTTTTTGCTTGAATTATACAACAAAATATCTGAAGGTGTTTATGAGCTGATAGAAAATAATAAAAAGTTAAACAGGACAGTGAAAGAAATAAAAAGCATGAATAAAGAGCGTGAAGGAGAGTTTCGCTATGAAACGAAAAGATACAGAAACCTTATTTTTGCTTTTCCTGGAACAACGAGTGATCATATACAAGAGCTCAAGAAGAACATAAATGACAGTATATACTCTTTAGAAGGAAATATCGGACAGTTGAACAAGTCTGGTTTAAACTTATACGATGAATTTTCTATATCCGAAGACCTTATTGCAAACTACTCAGATGAACTTTTTTCACTTCATGTAGAGACAGTTCCACTAAAACATATTCTTAACGATTTTCCCTGGATAAATGATTCTGTCAATAGCATGTCTCAAGTTACAAGCAACAAAAGTAAGTCCTTGCAGCTGAAAGGAAAAGGTATTGATAGGGATATGGCTGAATTAAAAAATAACATAGAACTTTTAAAGCAACTGTTGAACCAGCAGGAGAAACATGACTACATCAAGCGTAATGCGCCAGACTTACTATATTTACTAAACAAAGCAAAAAACGAAACTAATCAGACAAAAATAGAAATTGAAAATCTGACAGAGAGCCGTTATGCCTTGAAAGAGTTAGGTCAAATAGTAAAAAATGTGACAGAAAATGAATTATCTGTTGATATTTCATTGCTTTCAACTAGAAATATGATTGCGTTATTGGACGTTAATATTTCCAACTTAAGAGACATTATAAATGAAGGGTTCAGTAATCTTAGTAGTATAGATGAGCAAATATTTGACGAATCAGGAATTTATTTCTATCCGAATGATACAATTGATGATATCAAAAACACGTTTGAAATATTGAATCGCACAATTAAAAATGTTGTCAAACAATTAAGTTTCGTTCTGAATGAAAAAGACGCAATGCTGAAGGATATTGGCAAGGAGAATACTTTCCTTCAAAACTTAAAGGAAGAAACACAGAAACTAACAAAATTGAAGACTGTGCATGTGACTTCAAAACAAGTGATATATAAAAATGGAAAGAATTTAAATGAAACAAAAGTAAAAAGCAACCATTTTATAAATAAATTAGAAATCTTGGAGGACAGACTTGGTGACATTGTTCAGAAATATGGAGATGTTAAAGAGCCTTCTTTACATCAAGATATTAATTTGTTTTATGATGAGTTTAAACATTTAAAAGACAAATATAAGTCTGTTACTAGTTTGATAAACGATACGAGCAAAACCTACAACGATACCAGAGAAGAATCTGAAAATGTCGACAACATTTTAGCAGAAGTCTCAAAAAATCTAGAGGAATTAAAGACAAAAACAGACATAACACGCCCGATAATTGAACAGCTAGCAAACGAAACATATGCACTGAAAACTAATATTTCTAATATCTCAAAAGCTACTCAGGAATATTTAATTACTATTCCAAAAACAGAGAAAAATATCGCCGACTTGGAGGAGAAACTAAGGAGGCAACAGATATTTGAATATATAAAGGAAAATTTCCCTACATTATTGGACGAATATGCTAACGTTAACAAAACGCTTAATGGTCTTGACATGCGGATACCAGATGTGTCAACCTATTTACAGTTTCTTTCATCTAATAACAGTGATTTGATGAAAAATATTAATGCCCTTGGCCTTCTTAAAATACCGGTAGATAAAAAATTAAAAGCATACACATTGCTAAATGGAACATTTTCAGATGTTTTCACTGAAAAACAAAGCCTTGTGATTGTCTTCAATGAGTTTCAAGATGTAATATCAAATAATTTTGAGTCAAACGAAACTCTAAATGATATCAAAAAAAGGTTTGCTGTATATGAGACAAACCTTCTTGATATGAACCAGAAACTAAGAACATTGAACAAAATATTAGATAAGATAGAGCCTGAAATACGTAAAGAACTACAGAGTACACAATTGCACAGAGAAGTTGTTTACAGTTATAAAAATGTCTTACAGTCAGAACAAGAAAAAGAACAGGAGTTAAATCGATTAACAGATTTGATGAACAATACATTAAATGACGTTGAAGTAATACAAACTACCGCTGAATCACAGAAAACACGACTTGCTGTAATAGGGGCGAGATTTAAAAATGTGAGCCATCCTGCTCTTCACGATGAGAAGTTATTAATAGAACAAGATCTGAAGAATGCGATAGAAACTGTAGCAAAAACTAGGGATAATTTAAAGAAAGAAATGAAAATGTTTGACAAGTCAGTGAACGACCATAGAAACTTACGATTGCAATTAAACCAAAACATCCTAAGCTTCAACCAACTTCAGAAAATAACTGAAAATGCATCAAGTATATTAGATGCTATGTCTCTCAATGTAAAGAAACTCAAGTTAGATTCTGAGATAAAGATTAGACCAAGGATATCGACAGACAATGCGACCATAATGGCCATTGAAACAGCTATTGATAATTTAGAGAGTAAATTCTTGAAGAGAGAAACACAAGACTACATACAGTCTAATTTACCGTTGTTTATTGCACAGTATTCTGATCTTAACCAATCTCTCTCTGAAACAAAGAAACGCGTTTCTGAAATGGAGAGACAGAGGACTCATGCAAAACAAACCATAGTACAGCTTCAAGATAGAATAAATAAACTAGCGAACATAAAAATCAAAATGGTAAATGCAACTGTTCAAAATAGAATGTTAAAGGATAATATTTTAGAAGTGAATGAACAACTTCATATAACGACTAAATATTTTGTTGATTTAGACGTCTCCCTTTTTGAAAAAAAAGACTGGTCAAACTTTTCAATTGAAGAAGTGAAGGAGATGTTTACAATATTCAAGAACAACGTTTCTTTAATAAATGCTACATTAAATAGTACCAATAGTGTTATTGATACCATTGGTTTCAAACTGATGGAAAGTGTTAATGAACTTAATCACACCGATTCCGTTTTAAACAGATACGAGAACTCAGTTGGTGTGTCTGTTGGAAATGAAAAACGTCTAGAAGAACTGTCTTTTAAACTTGGTGAAACTAATACTCTTCTTGAAGATGTAAAGAAACGTTTTTATTATGACGGTGATAGATTATTTAATCTCACTAAAAAGTATTCTCAAGTCACAAATGCCGATATAGAAAACATTATCGAAGAAACACGTTCAATTTTGGAGGGGACAGTAGGTTTAAGGATTCCTCTAGCAAATAAGCTTTTCTCTAATAGACTTATGGAAAACTACAACGTTGTCAGAGACAGGTTCGATGACGTCGTTTATACGCTTAATAAAAATTATGCAACCAAGGATCAGTTAGAAAATATTTTAGGATATGTTGATGATACTCTGAATAATGTTACATTAGAAACAGAATACATGGCAGGCAACGAACAGTTTTATCGGGAAGATGCGATACGTTTGTCGGATTTATTGAACGAATCAAACACCCTTTTGAATAGATTAGAGGAGATGTACAAAGCGCAAAAAAAGATTGATATGCTTCATCATAACATACCGATTCTTCAAAAGCAATGGAAATTACAGTCAGAAAGACTACAAAATATCACGGATGATCTCAAAGTCACGTCAAGTAAAATGATAAATTTGAAGTCCATTGCGAATAAAATCAGCAACACATTAGATAAAATTGAAACAGTCACAATACCTGTGAACGATATTCATAATAGACTTATGCATGCAAGTCTAATGCTAAATAAAACAACTACAAATTCCGGCAACGCAAAATTAAAATTGGATGACATTTCTCTCTTCGACATTGATGTCAACTCTTTAGCAAATAACAAGACCATAAGCGTTGGTGACGTTCAACAACAGCTAGACCTTTTGCAGAACTCCCTTCAGGAAGCAGATAAGAGCATAAAGAAAACAGATACTGTTTATCAAGCAATAAAGGACAATGTTACCTCAACAAGTGACAGTATAATGTTGCTTAATGAAACATTGTCTAAGTTTATATTTGTAGAAGGGAAAGTGAATGACTTAACTGAAAAAATAAATAATACATCAACACGAATTATTGACACTTCTCATAAGCTTAGAAATGCTGACGCTAAAATAGCCAACTATAAAAACTCTCTGAAAGACCTTCGAGAGAAGTATAAGCAATATCAGTATGATAGTAGTGATGTAGAACTCTTACTTAATGTAACAGATGACAAATTATTGTCACTTAATGACACACTATCAGAATCAAGTGTGCTGTTATTGAATGCCTCTACTGAAAATAAAAATTTCAGTGCCATATTATACACAATAACTGACGATATACAGGCTTTGAATAAATCAGTGAATACGATAATTTTAGCAACTCCGAAAATCGTTTCGAAAGTCGATGGTGTCAACAATGTTTTAGACAGTATAAGGAACAGTATTCCTGATCTTAATATTGAAATGCAAGACATCAAAGATATGCTGAGGCAGATGAATGAGACATTGATAAGTGAGGACCTGAAATCAAATTTTGCAGAAAACGCTTTGCCTCTCCTTGAAGAGAAGTATAGAATAACGAACATGACATTTGAAATGACAAATAAAACTCTTCAAAGAATGGCCAATGAGTTATCGATGCTAATCGAGTATACAGAAACACTAAAGCAGAGAATGAAAGACTTTTCTACCATTAATATTTCGGTGTCGGATATTGACGCAAACATAACATATCTTGAAAATAGAATTGTAATTATGCAGGACCATTATGATAATGTCAAAGGCATAGTAAACACGTTTCAGACAGATGTACGTGTCAACAATATATTTGGAAGAAACATTTCATTGTCGGATGTTGAAGATCAGTACAAGTCATTCAATAACACTTTAGATCTTATAAATGGAGTTTTGACAAAAATTGACGATGAAGCTTATGAAATGGAAGAACATTTTGGAGTTTTAAACGACACAATGCACAGGATAGACAGTGCCTTGGACAGGTTTGAGAAAAAACAAATGAATACCAAAATTATGGAAAAGGAAATAGAATTGATTGGAAATGATATTGCAGATACGAATGATAGTATCAGTAAAATTATTGAGACAGTGAATCGTTTTAGCCTAACGTTCAAGGACATGGGTGTTATGTATGCAGATGTCATTGACTCAACGGCAGAAAATAATACAATTATAAACGATTTATTGACAAGTATGAATCAATCACTCGTGAACTTACAAGACTTGATGTCAGAACTAAATAAAATGCATACTCAAAACACAGATGAATTTGGAGCTATGAATGAAACTCTGTTTAAGACTATAACATCTTATGCAGACCTCAACAACACGCTCGATGACGTAAAGAACAAACTTTTAAGACTCAGTAAATCTATAAATAAACTTCAAAGAGATATTGTTGACGCTAAACAGCAGACCACAGGAAAGAATTCAACACTGTCTGAGTTATCCGAGTTATTGGTATCTTTAAATGACACTTTGTATCGTGAGCAAATAAAACATGACTTTATTCAAAATAATTTCGGGAATTTACAGGGAAAATTAACTGGCCTTAAGTCGCCAGTTGAAAAAACTAATAAAACATTATCTAAAATTAATGAAAAACTGTCAAATGCGAGTGATTTTGTAATTGGTGTGGCCCGTAAGCTAAAAGATTTCTCAAATGTTAATATATCACTTTCAAATGACATTCTTGGACTAACTAATATGCGAAAAGATGTCGACAATATCACAAAAAAGCTTCAATACGTTGGTGACAAATACAACAAGCTACAGAACAATATAACCGAGCTGAATGACCGTTCAGGTGAAATTAAAAACATAGTTGGAAAATATAATGTCATAAACCAAACACTTGATGAAATGCAAGATAATCTTACAGAAATGCTAGGTGCGTTAAATGATATAAACTTTGATTCTGATCTTATCTTAAACAAGACTGAAAAATTAGAGTCATCACTTGATAAACTTGATAGATTGAACACCTCTGTGTTGTCGTTGGAAAATAATATGGATCTATTAGCAGATGAGCTAAACAACACAAGCGCAAAACTTTCGGAATCCAAATCAAATACAAATGATTTGAAAAAGTCTTTAGAAAACATGAAACGTCTGTACTCACCTTTAGAAGATCAAAGCCTTTTAGACAGTCTCTTACAGCTGATGAATAAGGTGAACGAAACTTCAGAGAAATTGTATAACATACAGTCAATGCATAATGCTACAATAATGAAGAACACTGACACAGTCAGAGCATTACAAAATACAAAGACACGATTAAATAGTAAAATAGATCAACAAATTATTCTAGACGATATTAACACAGCTTCAGAAAGTGCAATTAAAAATATTCAGAATAAAACAGATGCTACAGTGAACGTTCATAACACAACAGCAAATGAGATAAATACATTACAAAATACTATTGAAGTGTTAACCTATGAAATTTTACGGCTAAATGAAACATTAGCAGAAGAAAAAAAGAAGAAAGATTTCATAGCTGATAATTTTCCGGACATGGAACAAAGATATAACCTCTTAAACTCTTTATTAGAAGGATCAAATAGAAATATTGATAATACAAGCAAACAGGTCAATACTGTTGCAAGTGATCTTTCAAAAGTCAAGGACCGACTGGACAATATTACCGCAATAGCAATTCCCTTAGATTTGGAAAATAGTGAAGTGCTCAGAATACGAAACGTGGTAGAAAAGGTTAGAAACGACTTAGTTAATATATCAAATGTCTATAATGACATTCAAATTCAGAAGTTAAAAAATATGAGCACGGGATTTGATAATCTTGTTGACACATATGGCCGTTTTGATAATTCAATGCAGACAGTTGAGAAAACAATAAGGAAAATGAATAACGCAGTTGATGATTTAAATAAAACAATATCAGTTATTAAAGAGTCTGTACAAGATATTAATTCAACTGTTGATGAATATATAGAAATTGGAGAAAAAATAGCTGACGTTTTGGAAACTAGAGACCGGTTTTCGTCAAAGTTGAAAAATACTAATGAAACGATTGCAAACCTGTCTAGAGAAGTACAAAAATTAGGTGACTCCCTTCAATCGCTGCTTGCAAACTACAGCCACATCACAGATCCAGAAATTCTAAAGGCTCAAGATCTTATCAAACACTTGTTAAAATCATCCAAAGAAAATATCCGTTCGATTGAGAATAGAATGAGTGTACTTGGAACTGACAATGAATCCTCTCTTGATATGATAGAAAGGATGAATGAGACATACGTGTCCACAAAGCAGCTAATCGGGGAACTAAAACGACACATAAACGAAGTTAAAAACGTATCAAATGTCGTAAATGGCAGTTTGGATAACATGGATACTAAACAAAGAGCTATAAACGACTCTGCCACTGTAATAACTCCTGAACTGAAAGATGTGTTTTACAGGATTAGTCAGCTGACGGAAACGTATGCCAAAGAACAAAAGAAATTAGATTTAATTGCATCAAACAAACCTTCTATGATGGCAAGATTCAAGAACTTACAACAACCTTTAGAAAAGACAAACCAACATATTTCTTTGACAGAGGTCAAGTTGGCGGACTTGAAATACGCAGTAAAGACGGTTGGCGCAAGGCTCGATAAGTTTAAGACATTGAATATAACGACTGATCCAGAGTTACAAAAATGGAATAATATGAGTCAAACTGTTGAAAATATGTCAAGGATGTTCCAACAAATAAGTCAGAAATATGAACATTTGCATGCATCAATTGATACAATTGAGGACAGAAATATTACATATGACGACATGAAACATAAATTTAGTGACATAAACACCACGTTAGATGATATTGAGAGTGAACTGAAACACATGGATAGAACATTAACTGAAGTTGAAAATGAAATAACTGACACAGAAAATGCTTTAAACAATCTACAAACCTCCATGAACAATGTCAAAGTGTTGCAAAATGATGTCGCTAAAACAAGACAGAACATCGGAGCCATGCATTCAACAGTAGCACATTTAGGAGACAGAACAAAAAGCATTGTCGACACTAATACAAAAATAAAAGATCAGCTTGATACTATGAAAACTATGTATGCTGCATTGAATAACAGAGAATGGAACGAGCTTTTGCCAAAAGTAGATAATGACCTGACTAAAAGGGAAAAGAAACTGCATGAACTGAACAGAACAAAACTAAATCAAGAACAAAAATTGAATTCAACATCATATCAATTTGATAATTTAAGTGAAGAAATCAGTACAAATCTTTTAAGCAGACAAGAGGTTGATCCTACTATATCTTCATATAAGAAGCGACTTGTTTCAACAGGTAGAAAACTTAAAGAACTAGAAAAGCCTTTAACTACAAAAGAACAAACTCTGACAGCCTTACAGGCCGCAACGAATAAAACTCAGAAGCAGGTGAATATGATTAATCGCACACTCCATGACGAATTGTTGAAATACAATTATGTGAAACAGAACCTACCAACATTGAAAGAAAAGCATTCCAATGTGAACACCACCTTTGTTAAAAATGTTCCAAGTATGGATAGTCTGAAAGGCCAAGTTACCAACCTAGTTTCTATAATTCAAAGAATAAAGGATAAAATGCACCAGTATGGAGTCATGGATACAGACAACTCTTTAAAGAGATGGGATCTAGCTATTGAAAAGCTTAATGCAACGGTTGCAACAATATTGAAGAAGAATGACGCAGCAAACAAAAAACTTGTGGAACTTAAATCTATACTTTGGTCAAATAATACCATGTATTCGAAGAAAGAATCTCTATCTGATGTAATTACTAGATTTGAACTTTACAATAAAACTCTGGATGAGATTAATGCAGCCTCACATACAATTAACATCAAACTAGCAGATCTAGACTCAGCAGCTTCACGCGTTATAGGGCAGCTTATGGAGAGGGATGCAGTATTAACAACCACTCCAGCCACTACTACACCCTCAGGACCGCCAGAGTGTAAGTTATCAGTATACTTTACTCCTTCTAGGTAAAGTGTATAGCTTTTGTATTTTCAGTCTGTCAGTCTATTTGTCACAGTATTGGGATTAAAAGTTTTATTCACTTAATAATAATGATAATAATAATAATAATAAAAAGTAAGCACTATACCAAGCGTGGTTAATATTCTCTTTTATCCTTCTCCTACAGTATATTTTTATACAAGACGCAGGGGCTTAAAACATTGAGATAAATTGGATTTTAATTTGATCTTATTTAATGCCAGTTACATTAGAAAAGGATTATTTACGAGGTGTTCAACATTAAATGTTTCAGGGCTCAGTTTCCAAAGTACAGTTTCGGGAGAGATCGGAAAAGATCCTGGAATCGCTGAGTGTTCTGTGCAAGACCTCAATGAATGGCAAATGATGAAAATAACACGAGTAAATAAAGATGGCAAGGAAGAACCGATAGCAGCTTGGAAGCTTGGTTTAGGTAACATAAGGACTTGGTCAAGATTTATAATTTTTTAAACATTTCTAGAGTAAAACGTTTTAGTTACTTTATGATTTATATCTTAATATTTGTTATACCTTATCGCACAAACTTTTCTACAAATAGTTTAACGAACATAGAAGTCAGGATAAATTAATAATTCGGTTGTATGAAAAATAATGGTATATGCTTAAGTTTTAGACATACGTGTTGATAATTCAGATGCTTGGATATGAAATCTTTCGGACATTACGGACAACATACCAAAAGGAAAGGACATTCTGATAATTGCGAGAACTTTTCAAAAGATGTAAATATCTAAAAAAAAGAGAGTAAACAGTGTAAATATACTTCCGACCTGTTATAATGTGTAGTGGGACATTCGCGTAACCAATTGTTCAATTGTGTTTAAGGTGCCCGTAAGGCGGTCAGGGATCGTAGGATTCGTGTAAAGAGAGAGAAGACGGCCACAGGTGGGAAGTTGACGGTCGGAATCCAGGCATTACAGTGTGAAGATGAGGGCACGTACTATTGCTCCATTGATTCGTACAACATGTGGCCGCTAAAATCATCAATAGCTGTTGTTTGTAAGTTTAATCTCATGGACAAGTCATCAACCGTTCGCTTGAATAATACATTCACTAACAATGTGCATTTGTAATTGTAGTAAGAAATACTGTAACATGTTATATATAAATTGTCTTTATTTGTTAAAAATAGTATTTACAAGTTATCTCTGTTAAAACTAAACTCTGTTAGATTCGCATTGTTTAGTCTTCTGTGCGTATGGGACATAAAGGGAAGTATTTCCTCTGCAACACAGATAACACAGTCATAAGCTTTGTCAAAATCTCAGTAAGACTAATGTATCGGTTATTATTTAAAAATCACAAACGATATTTCTGTGACTTTTAAAGCCAAGAATTCGCCTTATGCGTTTGCAATTCAAAACTGATAACAGATTTGTAGAATTTGCAGCAGTATTCCTTAGCCTCGTGGGAACAATTCTTGAACAATATTTTTAGTTAATTGTACAAACTTATTTGGTGCTTCAATCTAGCAAAATAAGTCCCGTCCATGATTGTAGAGAAATATTTGGCATCCCTTTTTACAGACTTACAGTTTGTCAACATGACCTTTGATCTTTGTAAATGGCTATCATGTACTTGAAGGTGTGCTTTAGTAGTAAAAAGTTTTGACCGGTTGCTACAATTTATCGAACAATAACAAACAACAAGTAAAATATCATGAATCAATGAAAATTTTAAAAGAATTAATATTGTTCGAGAGATGGTACCAACAGGCTATCTATAAATTTTTGTTTAATTATTTTAGCACCGCCAGAAGACAATCTCAAGCCCGACTTTCCAACTGAGGTATTTGAGGACAAGGTCGCTAATTTCTCGTGCACCGGCCATCCAGGTTATCCGAATGGACGTTTAACCTGGAAAATCAAGCGCGAGAAAGACAAAGATTTCCGACCTTTTGATTTTTACAGGTATTTGCGATGTGTTTAATGTGTTTCTCTCTTTGTTACAAGAAAGAAATATTGACCGCACCGCTTTGTGAAATTAAGATTTTATAATTAGTAAGTCTTTTAAAATGAATTGATAATTTTATGATTCCTAGATTGTCTGAAATCAACATAGTAGACATGTCTCTTATTTTACCTATAAGTAGATTGTGTTTAGATTTTAACTACATCGTAACAATACAAAAACAATGAAATATATCCGTACTTAACAGTCAGGGGAACTTAGTAACCGAAAGGACAAATAGAAATCTGCATTTTATATACTCTTTTCAGTTCTAAGTCGATGGTAGCTGACACTAGCTGTGTACGGACGGAAACAAACAAAGTGGAGTACCAGTTTGACCTTCAGTGGAATAACACGAAGGTCCGCTGCTACATTGAGAATACTGACTTTTACGCCGAAGGGATTATTCGATTACTTCCTTGTAAGTAGATAACTTATTCTTTGTTGTTACTCTTTCTTACAAAGTTTTAAATTTTGCCAGTATGAAATGCTTTTGTGCATACGCAAATAACCGCGGTAGATTTGTCCTGATGCAGACTTTGTCTTTGTTGAAATTTCTGTTGTTTGTCACATAACTGAACAAATTCTATGAGTGATCTTCATGCAGAAACGTAGACTAATCTTATTTGTTTTACATCATTTGTAGATATTTCTAGCAAATGAAAAATGTGTTATCTAATATCCGGGGCAAAAAAAAGTGTGTTGTCGCACCAAAAGTCATCTGATTGTCGAACCTACGCTACATGGTTAGATGTTTCACTCTCTGTTCCTAGACTACGAGTCGATTTCATCAATTTAGCCTAGAACCATGTATTGACTTCATTAAAATGTCTTTAACTGTCCGTTTGACCTTCACTTTCACTTAAATGATCCGACTGAATGTTCAGTGCATAACCATACTCCTTGTCAAGGTAACAAAATGTCTCAAATGATTTCACTTTGCAGTCGACATTTGTAACAAGGTGCGATACCTAGGAACAATCAGTCACCCATACACACCACATAAGTATATCGTTTGTGGCAAGGAGCTAAACATCATGCAGTGTCCAGGAAATACGTGTTATGACGAGAAAGAAGAAAACTGCGTGAGGTGTAAAGCCGGACGTAAGTGCACACAATAACTACTGCAACGTTTATTTTGTAAAAGTAAACATATCTGAGTTTCTATAAACTTAAAGGGTTTAAATAACTCTGGTATGAATTCCGGTATTTTTACCGTAATGTGCGTCATCCTCCGTGTTCAAATGCGAGATAAAAGATGAAGTGTCCGTGTTCATATCTGACCGTGTTCGTAGAATTCGTGCAATGAGAATTGTATCGTAAGTGTTTTTGTTAAGTTGCTCCATTGTTATATTTGCGGAAAGTAAGAGTTAGGGCTAGCACCGGTAATACTCATTTCTCGGGAAAAGAAATATAACAATATTACTCTCCTTCAAGCAAAGATAAATAGTCAAATGCATGTAGTCAATACTTGTCATAATTGTTAGAAGAGGAAATGAAATTCATGATCAGCCTTCATCCTATAATTAGTGTAAAATGAACAGAGAAACCCTGAAAAAAAAGACCAAGCAGCAAACAATTTTCTGTCATTATCATACGTCCTACTTTACATTTCTTCATAGCTGGCTGTGAAAATAAGATATTTGAAAAGCTCTAAAATATTAAAGTAATTATATTTCAGCGGTAGTTTATTTTTTATTATTTTCTGAAAACAAACCTTTGCTCGTTTTACCAACTAAGAGAAATATACTGTCATAATTAATGGATGTCATTGTTAAGACAAAAAACAGGGTATTAATTAACTTAACACAAATTAGTATTACCTGCCAAACATGACATAAGACGTACTTCTTAATTACAATTGATGGAAACAGCACGTTTATTACATAACATTAACAAAGATATGCCACTAAAAGTTGAAATAATGATTAATCAGGAGTTAAACTTTTTACGCATTTGCAATCCATGTATCACGTTGCTGTTTTGTGTATACCGAAATCATCGGCGTCTTCTGGTTTTGTATATCAGTTAAGAAAATTGTTGTCTTTCACAAAAATACAGCAGAAATGCGACTATATACTATAAGTTATGTTAAATCGTATATTACCTACATTGCAAGCCTTATCTGATAACTATCCGACTTGTTTGCTTACAGATGGCGGCGGGGGAGATCCCTGTCATGGCCAGCCCTTGTTCTCGTACGTTGCACATGAAACCGACTGTAAGAAATACTACATCTGTATGGGACCTACGAAGACCTCAAAGAAGTGCACGAAAGGCTATTTTGCGCCAAATATACCAGGAAACTGCGTCATGTCCTACGCGCAATCACACTGTGGCCGTAAAACTGGCTGAAAAATTTCATATATATGAATTTTGATCGTTATGAAATCCCATTGGCTTCAAGAACAGCTGTTTATTCTAAACAAGAAGTTATGTTGTTCTAAATGGAACTAGTTTTACGAATGTTAATGATTTTTGTTCTTTTCATTTTTAATACAGAAATTAAAAAGCACTGTTGTCTTGGACTAATATTATTACTGACTCATATTTTAGAATATATTTAGTGCGACTATAGCTTTATTTACCTTAAGCTTAAAGCTTTAATGGGACACTCACATAGTGAAAGTGAAAGAAATCAACACATCACGATTTGCGAGCCATGCCGAAATCAACACATCACGATTTGCGAGCCATGCCGAAATCAACACATCACGATTTGCGAGCCATGCCGAAATCAACACATAACGATTTGCGAGCCGCCGAAATCAACATATCACGATTTGCGAGCCATGCCGAAATCAACACATCACGATTTGCGAACCGCCGAAATCAGTGGTTAGCTTCTTGTATCAACTGGTGAACGGATTTTGCGGAAAACAACAAATGTTCCATGACAACGCTTAGAATATATACCAATATTCTGACGGTTTATAGGCCTTTGTACTGTACAAAAAGCAGTTGTTTTTTTTACAGTAACACTTAAACAATAGCTCAGTCATCATTGAAAGTTTGTTCCGCAGTAAATGTTCTATTCCGATTTGCTTTGATTTTAAAGTGAAAAAACGGCTTTATTTGAAAGCCTCTACGGATCAGTCGTTCAAGTTTTGTATCACTGATTCAGCTTTGCTTTCGTTTTGAAAATTGCTGTGACGATGGGGCTGGAGTTTAAGTCACGATTTATACCCTATCCTGTCATGGTTGCTGTCATATTTAAGATGTATTGTGAAGTGTAAATGAATTAGATGTATTTTATTTATTTACGGAGTGTTATTTATTCTATATAATCATTCTATTTTTTAAAATAACGCATCCTGCAATATGTCTGTATTGTATAAACACTCACCGGTGTGTGGAGGTTATATCATTATTCGAGTTCATATTAGTTTACATCTATCACATGTTCTTTTTGCATACTTTCCCATGTATATATTGTTACCATTATCCAAGTCATTAGAGAAAAGAATTTTTGTTTGACAGATTGGCCTGTTTAAATATAAGTGCATACTTTAGTGTATAGGTTTCTAGGTTTTTATCTTTATTTCTACGTCTATCAATATACACATTTTTATATTAGTATTTGTTCCGTGCTAAGTTAGGCAGTGTTTTGATGTTTATTGTTATCGTAACTGTTAAGTTAGTGAAATTAACCTCTTGCAAAAACACGACAAAGGGTCTGCTTTCAAAGAATATTCCGCTAAATATTATAATGGTATATTTTAGTGGTATTTTGACTGTTAACTGTAGATGTAATCCTTTTATCATAGTTTCGGTTTCATGTTTTCCTGTAATGAACCCGTATAAAGTGCCATAGTGATGACATATTTGCAAATAAATTTGATACTTAAGGTACGATTTGCGTTTCTCATCTGTTACATGCTGTCCATCTGTTGTATTGGATCTTTATTCTAAACATACCCAAGGTGACATTCTGATATTTATCTCCTGAACATCTGTTCAACTGGAAACAGAATATAGGATAAAACAGAACCGAAAATACTTCCAGAACAACAACAAATACTGGGTTTTATTCAGTCCGGAAATTCCACAGAAATTGAATACAAAAAATGCCAAAATATAACATAAAACTCGTTAGAAAGTCACTAAATATATTGCATAATTGTGAAATCATTGCAGCTTAACCCTTTTATGTAAACGAAATTGATTGTTCTGTTGAACTTTGCCAGGGCTACCAGTGTAGCTGACATCTGAGTAAGATTTGTATATATCAGGGTAATGTAGGTATTTGACCTTGTTGACTATGTAAGATGTTAATTCAGTGTTTTTGTAAGTCTTTGGATACTCTCTCGAGGTATTGTTAGGTATTTCATATAAACAATATTTAAGTGACTCATATATCAAAATCAATTTTTACATAACTCATAGAACAAAATTTATCTGACGTATCTCATGTAACAAAATTTATCCTTATTAAGTAACTCATGTAACGAAATCTGTCCTGCAATTTGCTGATAATTCACATAAGAATTCAGTCTATAATTATGTAATAGCATTATTTTTATACTATTCTACTTTAAATTCTTTCACTATATCAAATGAACCTCCACAATATAACCATAACAAAAAATCTACCAAGGGGAGGTAATGGAAAATTAAATAACAAATACGGGAGATAATCCGAATGTAATTCGATTTGCAAAACGCTCACTGCCACTTATAACATAAAAACTCTCATGCCATAAGAAGTGGATTTAGACTGAATGATCTTTCAGGCAGTTTAAATGAGAAATACTGATCTTTTTTTTAGTAAAAACGTCATTACAAGCGTGTATTATTTTGACCAAGTTTTGGCTTGAAACAGAAAGATGATGTTTGCAGTAAACAATAATTATTTCATGAATCTGAAAAGAATCCAACATGAAATGATATGGAACTAGAAGAATTACACAAAATGGAAAGACTGGTATTATACCTTGATAGATACATTCCTTAAATTCAAGGATCATTTCATATAAATTCATTCAGAACAATTTCTTATTTAAAGTAGCATAACTTATTCATACTATTTTTATACATGCTTTATTCTTTTCAAATTCTCGTAGTAGATCTGTCTGTAAGGAAAATTTAATGCTCATGTATGCTTTCAAAAAGTCACTCACAAAACTGCGGCACACCAAAATGCTATCGCCAGACACGTTTTGAGATGAGCTCGAATCTTCGCCGTCTCGCTTAACAGTCGTTGATACAGTGCATGTAACTACGGCTGCACTTTTATTTGACAACGCTGTAAGTAACGTTACGTTACATACATCTAGCAATCTCTCTTATAAAATAAAGTAAGCAGAATATATGCGAAAAGGTTAAAGTAATTAATAAATAGGAGCAGATATTTCGTTTGTGACATTTATTTGTATGCATAAATTGTACGGGGTTTAACTTTATATAGTTTATCAAACTGTTGTTTGACAGTGGAACTAATATTGTTTCAGATAAATTATAAGCGAACTAGAAATACAAGACGTGTATCATCAAGCACATTACTAATACAGATTTTAAGTCTTGTTCACAATTATATAGGGAGTTAAAAATGTTTGAGTGGCACCGATGCAAGAACAAGACCACCAGCGCGAGACGAAATCCCGTCAAAATCTCGTCATATACGTGACATCAGCTGACAGATTTGTATAAAACTAAGTTCTAACTGAAATTGTTGATGACCGTAATTAAACGTAGTAAATGAATATTAATGAGACATTTATCCATTGTTTGAAATAAGTAGTACATTGTTCACTGTTAAGTTGTTTATTATTAAGGTATTGTCAGAGGGTGCAATTTTAAATACTATTTTGATTCGACGTGTTCAAATGAACAATAAATTTCTTCGGGACATTGTTTTGGCATTTCGGTATAAGAGAACGCTATCAAATGTTAATTGGTTTTAACAAGTGTTGACTTTTCATCAAATTACAATAAGATCTATCGATAATGATTTATGGACAGATGCAGGAGATACAATAACCGGCAATAAATACGTTTCATAATGAGATAAAATACACGTGGTACATTTACGAAAACAGAAACTGAATGAATTCGCGAATAAAACTCACGACTTTGTGGGTCAAATGACTTAACGGATATAAGTTTCACCCATAACATTTCATTAAGTACATTAAGTATACAATATCAGAATGAAAGAAAAACCAGAAGAAAAAGTGGCGGAGTATCCGGATACACCGGCCTGGACGATGTTCTTTGACGGTCCACTGTACCAAAAATATGACGAGTTCATGAGAACAAAAGATTTTTCAAAGGTAATGCTTGTATTTTTCAAAGGTAAGGCTTGTATTTTACCTGATAACTATTGTTTCTTCTATTAGAATAAACCTAGACAAAACCCCTACGAGTCCAAGAGATTGAGTGCTGGCAGAGGAGGTAACTTCAATTCAAAAACATGAAAATAATTCCAGAAATTCGAGACATCAGTCACGAAACGTATTTAATTCACAAGCCTAGAAATGTGAAAATTTCTGCTAGGCTTTAAAATATTCGTTATCAAGAAAACAGGTTCGGATTTATAGACATCATTTAATGGCAGACCTATCTGTATTTGACCAGAAAGTCATTTATCGGAACTCAGTGACATGCACCATACCCACAACTTCCGGTATTAAACATATTCTACTTTTCGTGATTGTAAAAATCAATCATTTTCCATTTAATTTATGATAACTCATGCCTACAAATAAAGTAAATGTAATTAACAAAATGTGCGTTCCAAATAAAAAAAAACATATGCATTTTTTTTCGTATAAACTGTGCTCTTTGGTGGTTCAGATTAAAAATTGATCGTGGTGGCTAAATGAATGGCCAAAGATTTGAAAAATGTAGGTGGTATCACTTGTTCTTATGTCATAAATCATTGTCGTTTATACTTTAGTTTTCAACAAGATACGTGTACATGCTCATATATCTAAAGTATAAAATTAACGATACATTGTGTTATACATTTACATTGAGGTTACTTTATGTTTGAGCTAAGCGAGAATAGAACCTGCTATCTACTTATAGCAGATGATTACTTTTAATTATCATCAATGTTTATAACAAATAAAAGCTTAGAAATTTAAAATTATAACAACCCTCCCCCACCCCCACTGAAAATGACATTTTTTCATGTATTTTGTTATTTGTTAAAATGTCCATAAACAGTATCTATACAGTGCATAAATAATATATATAGGTGTAATGACATTGTAAATGTAGAAAGGGGTTTTGCAGCTGTTTTTGTTACCATTTTTATCTCCTGTCACAGTTAATGTCATAATTTTAACGTAAAAGCCGCATTAAGACGTCGGAAATATCAGAGTTGGCAATGACATTCATTTCTTAAGATAATACTGTAAAATGTTCCCAGACTTGAAATTTATAAATCTACTTTAGTCCTTTATGTAAGCATGGCAATTTGAAATGCTTTCAGCGTTTTTATTACTTTATACTCATGGATTATAAAAACTTTATTTTAAAACATCTGTATTAAAAAGAGTAAACTGGTGTTACAGACACACACAATGAGTTTAGAATTTTTCGTATCCAAAAGGCAACAATTTCCTTCTACCCATGAAACGCACATACTAAGTATATCGTTAAACTAGCTCCTGTTTGAAAGATAAAAAAAATCTTAATACCTATTGACATATAAAAAGTAGTGTCTTCTATGCAAAACAGGTATATTGGGAACACAGATGAGGTTAATAGGGAACAGAGATCAGGTATATAGGAAACACAAAGGATGGTATTTAAGGAATATAGATCAGGGATAAAGGGAACATAGAGCAGGTATATAGAGAACACAGATGAGGTAAAGAGGAAACACAAAGCAGATATATAGGGAAGATAGAACATGTATAAAAGGAACACACAACAGACACAAAAGGATTATTTGATTAATTGTCATTGTCATTGTCACAAAAAGATTACAAAACAGGTCCATAGGGAAAGCAGATGAGGTCTATAGGTAACACAGAAGAGGTTTATAGGGAACACTATAGTAAACAGTAAAAAGGTATATATGGAACACAGACAGGTATTTAGGAAACACAAATGATGGTATATAGGGAACACAGAACAGGTATATAGGGGACATAGAGAAGATATATAGGGGCATAGAGCACACATATAGGGAACACAGAGCTGGTATATAGGAAGCATAGAGCAGGTACATAGGGAACACAGAGCAGGTATATAGGTAACATAGAGCAGGTATATAGGGAACATAGAGCAGGTATATAGGAAGCATAGAGCAGGTACATAAGGAACACAGATGATGGTAAATAAGGAACACAGAACAGGTATATAGGGAACACAGAACAGGTAAATAGGGAAAATAGAGCAGATATAAAGGGAACACAGATGAGGTATATAGGGGGCACAGATGAGGTTTATAGGGGGCACAGAGCAGGTATATTGGGAACATAGAGCAGGTATATAGGGAATATAGATAATTGGATATAGGGAACACGGAACAGGTATAGAGGAAACATAGAACAGGTATATAGAGACATAGAGCAGGTATATAGCGAACACAGAGCAGGTATATAGGGAACACAGATTAGGTATATAGGAAACACAAAAAATGGTATACAGGGAACGCAGAACAGGTATATAGGGAACACAGAATAAGTATATGGGGAACATAGAGCAGGTGTATAGGGAACATGGAGCAGATATATAGGGAACACAGACCAGGTATATAGGGAACAAAGAACAGGTATATAGGGAACACAGATTAGGTATATAGGGAACACAGAACAGGTATATAGGGAACGCAGAACAGGTATATAGGGAACACAGAAAAGGTATATAGGGCACACAGAGCAGGTGTATAGGGAACGCAGAAAAGGTATATAGGGAACACAGAGAACAGGTATATAGGGAACACAGAAAAGGTATATAGGGCACACAGAGCAGGTGTATAGGGAACACAGAACAGGTATATAGGGAACACAGAACAGGTATATAGGGAACACAGAACAGGTATATAGGGCACACAGAGCAGGTGTATAGGGCACACAGAGCAGGTGTATAGGGAACACAGAACAGGTATATAGGGAACACAGAACAGGTATATAGGGAACACAGAACAGGTATATAGGGCACACAGAACAGGTATATAGGGAACACAGAACAGGTATATAGGGAACACAGAACAGGTATATAGGGAACACAGAACAGGTATATAGGGAACACAGAACAGGTATATAGGGAACACAGAACAGGTATATAGGGCACACAGAGCAGGTGTATAGGGAACACAGAACAGGTATATAGGGAACACAGAACAGGTATATAGGGAACACAGAACAGGTATATAGGGAACGCAGAACAGGTATATAGGGAACACAGAAAAGGTATATAGGGCACACAGAGCAGGTGTATAGGGAACGCAGAACAGGTATATAGGGAACACAGAACAGGTATATAGGGAACACAGAAAAGGTATATAGGGCACACAGAGCAGGTGTATAGGGAACGCAGAAAAGGTATATAGGGAACACAGAGAACAGGTATATAGGGAACACAGAGCAGGTGTATAGGGAACGCAGAAAAGGTATATAGGAAACACAGAGAACAGGTATATAGGGAACACAGAGCAGGTGTATAGGGAACACAGAGCAGTTATATAGGGAACACAGAGCAGGTATATAGGGAACACAGATTAGGTATATAGGAAACACAAGACACGTATATGGGGAATGCAGAACAGGTATATAGGTAACGCAGAGCAGGTATATAGGGAACACAGAACACGCATATAGGGAACACAGAACAGGTAAATAGGGAACACAGAGCAGGTATATAGGGAGCACAGAACAGGTATATAGGGAACACAGAACACGTATATAGGGAACACAGAACACGTATATAGGGAACACAGAACAGGTATATAGGGAACACAGAGCAGGTATATAAGTAACACAGATTAGTTATATAGGAAACACAAATGACGGTAAATAGGGAACGCATAACAGGTATAGAGGGAACAAAGAGCAGGTATATAGGGAACAAAGATAATATAAATTGAAGGCAAGGAGCAGGTATGTAGGGAACATCGATCAGTGTAGTTATATAGGTAATACTGATGAGGTATTTAAGTAATACTGATCTAAGGAACATAAGTAAGGTTTGAAGAGAACACAAAGCAGCTATATAGGGAACATAGAGCAGGTATATAGGGAGCACAGAACAGGTATATAGGGAACACAGAGCAGGTATATAGGGAACACAGAGCAGGTATATAGGGAACATAGAGCAGGTATATAGGGAACACAGAACAGGTATATAGGGAACACAGAGCAGGTATATAAGGAACACTGAGCAGGTATATAGGTAACATAGAGCAGGTATATAGGGAGCACAGACCAGGTATATAAGGAACACAGAACAGGTATATAGGGAACATAGAGTACGTATATAGGGAACACAGAACAGGTATTTAGGAAACGCAAAGCAGGTATATAGGGAACAAAGAGCAGGTATATTTGGAACACATATAATATAAATTGGGGGCAAGGAGCAGGTAGGTAGAGAACATCGATCAGTGTGGTTATAAAGGTTATACTGATGAGGTATTTAAGTAATACTGATCTAAGGAACATAAGTAAGGTTTGAAGAGAACACCAAGCAGGTATATAGGGAACACAGAACAGGTATATAGGGAACACAGAGCAGGTATATAAGTAACACAGATTAGTTATTTAGGAAACACAAATGACGGTAAATAGGGAACGCATAACAGGTATAGAGGGAACAAAGAGCAGGTATATAGGGAACAAAGATAATATAAATTGAAGGCAAGGAGCAGGTAGGTAGAGAACATCGATCAGTGTAGTTATATAGGTAATACTGAATAGATATTTAGGTAATACTGATCTAAGGAACATAAGTAAGGTTTGAAGAGAACACCAAGCAGGTATATAGGGAACACAGAACAGGTATATAGGGAACACAGAGCAGGTATATAAGTAACACAGATTAGTTATATAGGAAACACAAATGACGGTAAATAGGGAACGCATAACAGGTATAGAAGGAACACAGAGCAGGTATATAGGGAACACAGAGCAGGTAAATAAGGAACACAGAACAGGTATATAGGGAACACAGAGCAGGTATATAGGTAACATAGAGCAGGTATATAGGGAACATAGAGCAGGTATATAGGGAACACAGAACAGGTATATAGGGAACACAGAGCAGGTATATAAGGAACACAGAGCAGGTATATAGGTAACATAAAGCAGGTATAAAGGGAACACAGAACAGGTATATAAGAAACACAGAGCAGGTATATAGGTAACATAGAACACCTATGTAGGGAACTAAGAACAATTATATAGGGAACGCAGAGTAGGTATATAGGGAACAATGAGCAAGTATATAGGGAACAAAAAGCAGGTATATAGGGAACACAGAGCAGGTATATAGGGAACACAGAACAGGTATGTAGGGAACACAGAACAGATATATAGGGGACACAGAGCAGGTGTATAGGGAACATGGAGCAGGTATATAGGGAACACAGAGCAGGTATATAGGGAACAATGAACAGGTATGTAGGGAACATAGAGCAGGTGTATAGGGAACACAGAACAGGTATATAGGGAACATAGAGCAGGTATATAGGGAACAATGAACAGGTATATAGGGAACACAGAGCAGGTATATAGGGAACAATGAACAGGTATATAGGGAACATAGAGCAGGTGTATAGGTAACACAGAACAGGTATATAGGGAACATAGAGCAGGTATATAGGGAACAATGAACAGGTATATAGGGAACACAGAGCAGGTATATAGGGAATATAGAGCAGGTATATAGGGAACACAGAATAGGTATATAGGGAACACAGAGCAGGTATATAGGGAACACAGAACAGGTATATAGGAAACATAGAGCAGGTATATAGGGAACACAGAGCAGGTATATAGGGAACACAGAGCAGGTATATAGGGAACACCGATAAGGTATGAAGGGAACATGATGTAGGTATACAGGGAACGCAGTGCAATAACGTACGGAATATAGAGTAGGTCTGGTACATAGCAAATACCGATGGTTATAAAGAGAACACAGAAAGCAGATATAAAGGGAACACTTATAAGGTTTGAAGGGAACATGATGTAGGTAGCAGGCACAAAGGAAACACAGAGCGGGTATATAGGAAATACTGAATGGGTAAAAAAGAAACACATGTATAGATCATGTACATGGGAAACACCAAGTAGGTACGTTCGGAATAAATTGTAGGTATGTAAGGAACGTAGAGTAGGTATATAGGGAACACAGAGCAGATACGTAAGGAACGCAGAGTATTTATATATGGAAAAGGTAAACAATTACATGGAAACACACAGCGGATACGTAAAGAATTCATTTGCCTCAGCTCGCACTTATTAATATATCGTGCAAATTCGTAAATTATGATTAACAATATTTTGCAAGCTTGAGATGTCCAGTTTTTTCAATTATCTATTTAACGTTCTCAAATATTTTAGAATGGAAGCCCGCAGAGTTTTCCACACCTGTCAATAGCAGGCACGACTTTGATTTTCAATGATGGATTTATGTGGCACCTGGAGGCTTAATGGCATTTCAAATGCAAATGTTTATGCATATAGACAATTAATGTGGAGCTGATGTAAAACAGTCACACATGCCGATCTGTCATAAGGTGGAATGAAAAGACTTTTGTATTTTCAGAACATCCTACAAGAACGTTGCTTCAGCTTTTACTTACTTCCGGTTAAAATCCAATTTCTGTCTAGATTTTGGTCATAATTTCACATTTCATGAGTTATCATCGTCATTTTTTTTTGTTTACTTTGAGTTGAAAAAGCAACTCTGCGTGATATTTACTGCATCAATACATGCATTTTTACCTTTCGTATGCTGAGAAGCAACTTCGATTTGAAGGAATCCGCCAAGAAATAAATCCTATCAATTAAAAAAAAATATCTTACTAAACGGAAGTTTTAAGTCCCTACAGAATTTAAATTAATTAATAACAATAAATTCTTTATGAAGATGTAATATTGAATAATGATTTTGGCAGCTGCTTTATTGTATCTGTTAATATGAAAAAGAAATACTTAACGTTGTATACATCCTTACAGACACAGATTGCCGTATGATAAATGCTAGTGGCACTGTAACCAGAAAGAACTTAATGAGATAAGATATTAGACTTGATATGAAAATAAATCGGCATTCTTATTCACATAATGAAACAGATCTAGTAGTGAAACAATGTTATTGACATCTTACTTAAATTTTCGGATTACTTTACAAAAAGTCTGAGTTTTCCGTACGAGATGATCACAATTAGAGACACTTACAACTTGCATAACCTACATAGTCATTATGGTTACACCAGACATAAAACTTGCAAAACCTACATAGTCATTATGGTAAAACCAGACATAAAACTTGCATAACTTACATAGTCATTATGGTTACACCAGACATAACACTTGCATAACCTACATAGTCATTATGGTATACACCAGACATAAAACTTGCATAACCTACATAGTCATTATGGTATACACCAGACATAAAACTTGCATAACCTACATAGTGATTAGGCCATACCAAATCGTTCTTTCGTTTAGCGTCCGCGGACGGATAGGTTTGAGCTCCGGAGGTAGGAAAGAACAACAACGTTGTTTTGCCTTACGACCTTTCTGTACAAAGTACTAAATGCTCTCCGGTATGTTCGAGAATTTATACGTGACTAGTGTTGTTACTTCCTTTGCATCTTTACCCCAATTTTGTATTTATTGAGTCGTGTGAAAAAGTTCCATGCGTGCATATATTTGTTGGCGAAGTCAGAAGAGGTTAGTTTCTGGTCAGTTATAATGAGATTTCAATGCCTTTTATTGTTTTTCAAGATAATAGCAAGTAAATGATTGTTTTATGTAAATTGTATGCGTTGAAGTATTTGTTATATGTTTTCGCTATCAGTCGAATTTCTCAAGTGTAGTGTATACGCAAGCTGCAGCTAGAATTTGTTGATGAAGTTTAATGTAATTCAAATAGGTAGAGTCGAAAGACATTATTTATGACATTTTGTTAGTAGTACACAAAGCAGATATTCCTTTTGTAACATTTTTTCTGAGAATTCTTCATAAGGGAGACAAATTCATCTGAATTATTTAAAAGAATTGTGTTATCTTCGCAGTGAAGCCAACAGACACTCAGACAAAACACATAGAGAAAAACAAATACCAGTAAAAATGATATTTTGGCGTTCAGTATTAAATGTTTAAGTAGTGTTTACTTTTGTAATTTTTTACAGTGATACCTCATTTGGATTTTAGTGGCATAGGATGGAAGGACCTGTCTAATAACATGAACGTGCATCAGTTTTATAGATTGTTGAAAATTAGTTGATATTGACAAGTTGACTCCAAATATAGACTCAGTTGTAAATTTACCTACGCAGAAATATATTTTCAGTTGAATTTATAGGTGGTTTGATTGAAAATACTTTAAGAAATGCATTAAAAGTCTCTACAAAATGGAATATGAAACTTGATAATTATATCCTGGTGTAGATACTAGTCAGTATGACTTGTTTATTTTTGGGGGCTTCGTTTGTGTTTTCAGGATAGCTAGATAGGTTTTTGAACTTAGGGTGGACGCTAAACGAAAAAACAATTTGGTATGGCCTTATGGTTACACCAGACATAAAACTTGCATAACCTACATAGTGATTATGGTTACACCAGACATAAAACTTGCATTACCTAAATAGTCATTATGGTATACACCAGACATAAAACTTGCATAACCTACATAGTCATTATGGTATACACCAGACATAAAACTTCCATAACCTACATAGTCATTATGGTTACACCAGACATAAAACAATTTCTACCTTTTATATTTACTCTGCTTCATTTTTTGTTTTAGTTTTTTTATGCTAAATGGTAAATTTTAATGGTTTTAAAATGAAGATTAAATACTTTTAAATGAGCGCACCTTGACAGTCAAAATATGAAATTAATTAATTTTATAGTAACATTAGACAGTGTAGTTTTAAACTAATGGTTTGTGTTTTTTCTTTTTTGGGGGGTTTGTTTTTTACTGTCCCTCAAAGTCACTTAGATGATAGACGTCTACATTTTATTTTTTTATGAAAGAATAAAGTGATTGTCCTCAAAGTCTAGCACACACTGTGGACGGTGTGACCGTGAAATAAATAAAAATAGACAATACTATCTTGCGTTTGAAATTGACAGTCGGTATGTGCGTTCAAAATTTTAATATATCCAGTTCTTTTAAATCATACATTTTGGAAAAGGTACTAAGCAGTCATAATATAAACTCAGTTATAACAGTTAAATGATTCTCTTCTCTGCATTGATTTATGACATTTTTCTTACAGCTTAACATTTTGAAATGCAATAAACTTTACGAAGATAAAGAGGATACAGTTCTCATATTACAAAGAGAATTAAATTTCTTTTTCTCGTAAATATAAAAATATGTTCCAGCCCATCGTTCCCCATTGTTATTTTTTACTATAAACATATGTTTACAAGTTACCGCCTGTAAATCAATCAATTTGTCATGTAATTGTTTCAATCGAGTGGTAAAGAAACTATAGATTTTCATGTTTGATGAAAAAAAAATATGTGTCAGTATTGCTGAGGTGATTTATTTTCGTTTGACAGTCTATCTTTTATAACTATTAATTAAAGAAAGTTTATTTAGTATGTTGTAGGTATATGTTGCTGCTGTAAGCCACGGTATGTATGCGTACACTTCATAAAGAAAAAAACTACAAATAAGTTTGGAATAAAAGTGCATGAGTCCAAAGTTGAGGAGTATTTTAACAGTTTACAGTCTAAGATTACCCATAGAGGCCAAATCATAAGACGCAAAACGGATGTATTATTTCCTATGAGTGTTAGTTCCACAAGTCATGTAAAGTCAATGGGGGTTTTACAGCATGACTTTTTTGTCATTGTATTCACCATAAATCTATCAAAGTAAAGCAAATATAGTGTACAGACTTATAAGGTTTTGGACGTTTACTATAAAAATTATGACAGCAACATAAATTAAACAACGCAAGCATGTACAAAAGCCATTGTCATTCAGACACAATAAATAATCCGAATAAAGAGACTTATTGTTACGTTTTTAACGAGATATCTTAGAAAATATATGCATAACTTGTTCAACGATAAATAAATTTACATGACTTTTTATCTTTGATTTATGGTACACATTCCTTTTATTCATTTTTACTTAACTAATCTTTTGGTATAAAGCATGCATGGTGGAATTAAACACATATGTAAAAAATTACAGAAAATTCATACACTGGTAATATTTTACATCTTAAACTGTTGTAGCCCTTAGGCACGAGTAATACTGGAGAAACAAAAAATATAAACAATGTATCGATAAGTATATAAGATGTGCGTTCCCAAACAGGAAACTATCTCTTGAAATGCATTCGACAAAAAACAAAACAAAACAAAAGTGGTATGCATTTCAGCTGACTTACAGCTGAAATTCCAATCTGAATAAAGTACACAATCTGCCAACAGGTAGATCTGAAGAGATCTGTTAAATTCTGGATTCTTCTGAAACGACAAATTCTTGCCTATAGACACATGTTACTCTTAAGAATGTAATATCTGACTTTCAGATTTTATTAAATACGAAGTTAAAGTTGGCCAATTCTCATGGACCGGAAGAGGTGAGCTCAACACACAGTATTGATGATGGTCAGTGGGACAAAGAGCAGGAAGCCGATCCCACCGGAAACATGTGAGTTGACATGATATATACGTTGAGTTGAGATAATATATACGTTAGTTGACATAATGTTTACATAAGTGGAGTTTACCTGATACATACGTTAAGTTGACATAATGCATACTTTAAGTTTACCTGATACATACGTTGAATTTACCTGATACATACGTTTAGGTTATCTTTTCAAGAAACGAAGCTACAGAAAACGCGTTTCTGTGCTACTTACTGTGTAATGCACAATAGATTTGAGGGTACAAAATCTGTCTGAGGATGTAACCGTTCAATCCTTTGATTGCAACTAGTGCGAAATATATAATTTATCATAATATATGAACATTTTAACTAAATTGAACCCAGGTAAATTATGCTCTTAACCATGATTTTAGGTACCCATATGTGTCGGAGGAGTTCTATAGAAGGGTTAAAGAAGACCAGAAACGCAGAACTCGAAAAACTCGTGCATACATACTGCTCGGGCTTGTCATCATGGCGGCACTAGCTTTCGGCACCGCTCTCGTGATCCATTATTTCTTTATACCACATCGTGAGACAGTTTAAAATATTTATGTGATTTTTTTCATTTATAAAATATTTATAGTTAAGTTGTGCCACAGGATCTGAAGAGTTTTACTTCGCTCCCCAAACACAACTCAGATAAAATGCATTCAGGAAAAGAACCTGCTATCTGTTAATATCAGGGTGAGCTGGGACATTTGTTGCCTTTATATTTCAACCTGAGAACACACATCGCGCTCAGACTGCTGTACAATCTAGGGACATAAAACGTCTTCCTTTGATACCTTGTTTTCAACCGAACATACCTGTGACTTCTTTTGCGATTAATTTATGTCATTTGGCTACAGTTAAAATTGTCACTTAGTGTAACCGAAGTTACGATTGTTGTATCTTTATTTGTTTCAGTTGAAGAAAGAAATCCTAAAAACTTCGTCAACGTGTCATTTTCTATAAACACCACCTCCTCAAATATCTCAGGTATAACGTTTAAGATTTCACCTTAGTTATACGATTTTAGTAAAAGTATTAATGGTAGAAATTGTATATACATGAAATTTAGACTTTAAATTCTTTTACATAACTGATCTGCAATTTTTCATTTTTTACTACCCATATATGATTACCCTTCTTGTGTGTAAAACTAACAAATTAATGCTAGTGAGTTATTTCTGCTACATGTACTAGAAATTAAATGATATTTAACATCTAGAAAAAGAATATATTCATAATAATATCAAAATGAATACCTAAAATACATATGTAGTCAATTACTTGTAGAAACAGAGCAGACAACGTCGACAGTTCACATGAAAGATATATCCAACCTTCTTGATGGTATGTCTGAAGACCCACGTCACCATGACCACGCCCTAGAACACGAGCACATTCTAAATCCAAATGGTAAAATATTTGAGGATCATTTCATGACAACTACAGGAATACCTTCAAAAAGTAAGCATTTACATAAAACTTTTCTGTATTGTTGTATTTCCAGTTAAGTTGTATTTCACATTTCATCATAATTTCTCATCTTCTCATAAATGTCTTCGACAGTTTAAGTTTTTTCTTCAATCCAACAAAATATGCAAGCAGTGGTTTTCCAGCAAATCAAAACGTATCTTTAATGCTGTAAACATTAAAACATCTAAATCCATTTAACTACATGTATGTTCAAAGTGTTATTGCCATTGCAGTGTCTGCTTCTGTATTTTAAAGACAATTTCTGTTCTGCTGGTGCGCGTGCTAAATTCAGGATGTACATATTAGATGTTAAACTACGTTACTTGTTGCTCTTGTTTACACATTGTTATATGTGGCTTCACCTCGTCCGCCCTGCTTAGTGTCACACAGGCTGTTCTTACAAGCTCATGATTCGTCGGCGTCTAGCACTTAAGCTCGTAATACAGTACGTAGCAATGTCTGAATGATGAAAATATGACAGAAGGATGCTCTAGAAAGATACAGCTGATGTCAAATGGATATTCAGTTTTATGTATACATATCATGTCTAAACTCGTAGGTTCTACCGAGCATAGTACAACTACCGCCACCACTACTACCACTACCACCACCACTACCGCTGCCACCACTACTGCCGCCACTTCTACAGTCACTGCAACATCTGGAACAAAAACACTTCCAACTTCTACAAAATCCACTGTGTATGTGTTGAATCTCAAACCCTCCGGAGAGGTACCGGTTGTTGATGGCAAACCGAAACAATACTCGTCCACTATTCATTTAAACCATATGGACTTCTTTGGGATGGACGATTTCCACACCACAACAAACAGCCTAACATTAGAGGCTGCTACTGATGATTTCTTTATAATGGGTGATCTACCGACGACGACGACGACAACAACAACAACAAATCCTACAAAACAGACCAATGCGCGGGCAACTTTAGAGATGCCAACAGGAAGAAGTAAGTCTGTTCAGACAACTACATTACAAAAAGTACCAAGCTCAACAAGTCAAATCTCTACAGGTTCCACACTGAGTAGAAGAAGTTCAACACAACATTCCACATCAGCCGAAAGCTCTACGTTTAAAACTACAACTATGCAAAGGAAAACGACTCTAGAGAGTCTAGGTGAAACTTCCACCACAGTTAACACGACACTTCTAGCATCGGCTGACTCTCCTAATACAACTGAAGAGACACAGACTACTGCTGTTGAAACAACAACACCTATTGTCAATACTGCGGCTTCAACTGTTTCTACATTTTCGACAACGACAGATATTCTGCAAGAAAATAACAGTACGGACAGTGGTAACAGTAAGTTATGAATGCACTGAAATGGGTGTAGGTGGGCAGGAGATTTAATTATGGTTCTTTTTTTATATCGCTCGTATTATCAGGATGCTTGCTGACTGTGTAATCTGCAAAGGCAAAGCCATGCCGGCACTTTGCATGAACATTTAATGTATTCATTTTTACAGATCACCTAATCATAATTTTTGCGGTACATTTCATATTAACATAAAGTATTCGTGCACAGATGATCTATTTGTTGCACTTGCTGTTGCGACATTACTCCTTTTTTCTACCTTAAACTATTATATGTCTTGAAGAAGTTTGAAAGGACACGTCCTGATTGTGAACATTGTAGTTTCGTTACTCTATAAAAAGCTGGCACCATTAATTGTGGCTTCTGGGAACAAATGATAAGAATATTATTTTCGAGATAGGCCAGTGTCGAAAAAGAATATTATAGATCAAGCGTCTTTGCACTGTGTAAAATGTACAAATGGAGATTAATATGCAACATGAAGTTTAAAGAATCTCCTGGAAGTATTTTTTTCTGTTTTCATTGTAAAGGTTTCTCTCAGAAACATACTATGAATTGTATGAATTTTAAAGTAGTTCGCAGCAATGTCTTTCTACTAAACTACATGTATTAATCACTGCTTGAACCCATGCTTACGATATCTGCATATTTTCCTACTGATCTTTTACAATGCCTGTAATATATACAGTAATTTGTTTGAGCGAAAGGAGAAAATATAGTTTTTTTTCTGTGAAGTGTTTAAACAAGAATTGTTAGAACGTCGAATGAATGTGTTTATGTTTGAGTCACTGTTAAATGTTATTTTTGTATAATATTGACAATGTTGTTCAGTTTAAAAACGTTTTGCTTTCTCAGTGATGTGTGATATTAGATGAAATGAAGAATCGTTCTCCTTTTCTTTAGACACACAGGGAAAATGATGTATACTTATTAGAAGACATATGTGGCATTTTACTCCTATATAACCAGCCTGCTCTATAATCATGTTGATTTTAGATTTTGGAGTTTTGATGACTTATGATACTCATCTGTTTTGTGCCATGATGAATGCATGTTGGGGTATATCGTCATAGATATATACATTTTTGTAATTCAATGGTATATTTGAATAAATTATTGCCAATAACAAATTAAGGTTTCTTATTTTATTATTTTCAGAAAAAATCTTCATTATGTTATTTTCAGAAAAAAAAATTATTAACTTCATTTACGTCACCTATGACTCATAACTGCCTTTTTCAAAACAATCGAAATATTTTGTATGCTTTTTTCTGCAATGAACATATTTTTGTACTTTTGAAGATATCAGAAACAAGTTACTATATTTCACACATCATATGACGTTACAGATGTATAAGTCTTTGTGTATGATGTTCCTTAATGTATTAAACAAACTTATGAACTAGCTGTCTCTTCTTCAACCTGTAAAGTTACAAGAAACCTTTCGTCAGAGTACACTGAAGAAACAAGAGAGACAAGCCCATATAATGAAGATACAGCTGTCACAAACCCTGAACAATACATAGTTACACCACCGAGCCCAATGATGAAAGAAATTCCAACAATTGTTGTGTCATCAACGGCGAGTTATATTTTTGCTAAAGTGAAGACGATAGTAAAGTCAACAATGACACCGAAATTAAGTTCAGTCTTACAAGAAAATCCTGGAGTTTTGTTTTCTACGATATTTACGATACCAAAAATTGTAACTCCTCTTATGGAAGAAATAAGATTAAAAACACAACCGTTAATGTCTGAGCTGAGAAAAGTACCAGAAACACTAACGAAAGACATTAAACCATTTTCAACAAAATCAATAATAGTCGTAGAAACAACAGCAGCGGATGCAGAAGCAGCAACGACGTTACCGGAAACCATTACTTTACCAGAAACAACAACAACTTTACCGGAAACGACGACTTTGCCTGAGAACTACAGTAAGTGATGTAGATAACTAGAGGGGTTTAGTAGAACTTGTAGAGCTATAACTTCATCGTAGATATGGCAAAAGGTTTTGGTTACAAAAATGCTTGAAAACCTACATGCACAGTTACATTAGCCAATTAATATGACGTTGACGGTTTGACCCATTATAGACAATTTTTTTATTGTCAAACAGATATCGCCTATCAAAAATTTTCTCGATGTCTCTTCGACAAGTCTGATTAGTTGGACTACAGTTACATTATATATGACAGTCTGTATCATTTAACTTAAATTTTACTGTTTTGAATTGTCTCATATTATGAACCAAGTAATTTAATCAAGACTGACATCAATATATTTTACTTCTTAATAGTTTGAACATTATGCTTTAAGTCATGTCCTAGGAAATACATCGCCTTTTTGATGCTGTAAATTAGTTTTCTATAGCTTTCTGAGATTCATAATTTATGCAGTCACAGTTTTAATGTTATGTTTAAACCCATCGCTTACATTATTCTTAGCGCCAGTGCTGTTATTTATTTACACAATGCACGGATGTATAGTGTAGTGTAGTTGCACATTTATATTTAGATATCTCTTTATTGTGTTAAAGTATAATTGCAACATGATATTTCAAGTAAATGCGATTTGTACTGGCGATTGAGCCTTGAAATACCATATTGACGCCATTTAATTGGAATAAAGGTCTGGAAGTGGGCCATGCTATAACTGACGAATCCTGATGGATAATCACGGATCTATATATCAATAGGTATATCTCAATTAAGCAATCGGGGAAAAACGTTATAAAAATATAAATAAAGATAAAATAAAAGAAATACGTCCTTCACTATGGTATAACATTTTTCTCTTGCTATACATGTAGCTCTTTGTATTTGCTCTTTTTAATCTTGTTTAAATGTTTAAATGTTACCTTTTGTTCACATATGTATATACTATAACCGCGCTGTTCCACAATTAAATGTTAATATGGATATACATACATGTAGTGAGAAAGCAAATAAATCGTGTGTTGCTCTTTCAGGTTATTACAACAACATGTCAAATTCATAGTATTCATATATGATACATTTATACGCGTTTTAGCACAGTTTCCAGAGACAACTGAATATTGAAAGTTGCTAAGAAGGTAAAATTGCTGCTATATCTTAATGCCTTCGAACGAAAGGTTCCAAAGAAGCATCAAATTTTCTGCTTATCTGCTTTGGGGTGGTTTTCTTTACTTTGTACCTGACATACTTCAATCTAATTTCAAACATTTATCACAGATTATAGCTGAAAAACAAGTTTGTTTTACAAAGAGCTTTATATATAAGCAGGAATCTTTTTATATAAAACGGTAAATATGTTTATAATAAAAAAACGTATATATATAACTCTAAGCCTTATATTTATAGTGTTCATGGAAATCATGTCATAAATATATTAAACACAAGAAACTGAATTCAGATCCTCTATAAATCAAGACATAGAAAAAAAATGTGTGTACCTTTTAAATATGGTTTATGAATTTAAGATCTGAGGTCTATTATTAAAGCATTTTAGCATTCTTCCTAGAATACAAAATATTTAATGTGAAAATGTAATTCTAGTTCAACAAAATTTATGCAACTTAGATGATACATTTTATTCTTAATGCAAAAAATTCTAATAATTAATGTAGATTTTATTTATACGAAAAGATGTTTTATCTTAAACAAGGACGTGTCTGCGCAATATTCAAGGAAAATAAAAGTTTACATTAAATGATTTTTGTGTTCAAAATGATTGTAGATACAGTTCGAATGCGTGACGTCACATCATATACATTTGAAAATGCCAAGATTGAATGCATTGTAAACCATGCTATACGGTGGCAATCACTTTCCGTAAGAGTTAACAAGACATGGCGACCACTGGAGATCACTCTATACCCATCTGGTGAAACCGAGTGGTCAAAGGCGAAGACAAGACGACACGAAGTAATCTATGACGTCATAAAAAGCTCGGATGGGACCGGGAGTAACATGACATTGCGTCTTATTATCAAGGACGTTCAGTGTCGAGATGCAAACACTTTCTTATGTACACTGAAGACAGAAATAGAAGACCGTGTAGCAAGGGGTAAACTGATCGTTGTAGGTAAGTTCTGTCAGTCGTTAAATACATTCATAACGACATTAATTTTAACCTATTCAATTTTGTTTCCTAAATTAGAAATAAGGATGTGAAACTAAGAATACCAATATCACGGAATTGTTATTGCCGTGATTTATTGAAAGTTCAAGTTCTTGTTACAGTATTCGCAATTTCAATCCCTGTTAACAGAAGATACAAAAACTGTACTGCCAAGTTGTACTTATTTTATATAAATAAACTGGAAATAATAATCAGTTACATAAACATTTTTTTTCAAAGGAAAGCCGAGCCAGAAAATTAAACTGACGTTTGGACCTTCAATTATAGAAAACAAAGCATTCCGTATAACAGCATCATGGCAGGGAGGATACCCAATACCTTGGACTAATATGTCCTGGACGGCCGTTGATGCCAACAACAACAGGTGAGAATGTCGAGTTAATGCATGTCAGTTTTTTTCAGGGTTAGTGTGTTTTTTCTGGGTGTTTGATTATAAAATGTATCGGTTGGTCATCTGTTGCTTCAATGTGAAATGAAGACTTGATTCAGGGTTGATAACCGTGAGCAGACATAAAATATAGAGGAAAAAGGGCATGAATAAATTGATTATTCTGACAACAAGCTTCTCCGTGACTTCACCCAACTTCCCTAACAATGATGAATATAAATGTTTGTACATCTCTATTTGCACGATATCGTTCTTTTTTAAATACTCTCTGTATGAGTAATACGATCTTATAATAAGTAGAAATGCGTTATAAGTTTAAAATAGCAGTTTTACGATTAAGGACTTAATATGTTAAGAAATAGGTAGTGATGTTAGATAAAAGCTTCGATGATAAAAACTAATAATAAGATCCTCTCCGTCTTTTTCCGGTCAATTGAAAGTCAATAAAGTTGTTACAACTCTGTTTCTACGTTCTAAATAGTGTACGTTCTTATGCAAGAATGCTTGATGTATAAATATGTACAGAAAATTGTGATCTTATTTTTGCGAATTTTATCTTCCTTTCAATTTATAAATGCTGACTTTGTCTCATTTCAGCATTTCATGTATTATTGTAATGATGATCATCATCATCATCATTTTGAATCTTTGATTGTATGACTTGATAAAACAGTGACATCTTAAATTGTTAATATTGTTGAAAATTTGGTTTCATGTCATTGCCGTGTTTCTTGTTGCAGCTACAATCTGGCAGATTATGGCGAGTACAGAGATTATGAGCTACATACAGACCATCACTTCTGCCAAACCACCCTGAAGGTAACACAGCGTTGTCTTTCTTTTTACACAAGTTTGAACATGTAAATGGTACATTGACAGAGTTAAATTCATATTATATCATAAAACAGTAACTAACATTAACTAAAAAACATGGTATGTAAGAAGTAAAACCATTGTACTGTTGTTGACAGTGATACGATTTAGCCTTGAATCATTTGAGCTATCATATAAGCCTTTGTCTTTCCTCCTATTTACCCTGAAACATCCTTATTTGTTTTATTACTAGAGTAACACACATTTCTTAATACACTGAATTTGTGAAAGCGTTTAATGTAAATTATTGGTTTCTGGTGGGAAGAAAATCATGTAATATTTTTCACGTAAAATGTTAAAATAAAGTTTTCTTTAAAATATGCTATTTCCGATGTTTTGTTTAAGATGTTGTCATATTAATGAGTAATATCTTTTATTCCTCTATATGACATGAAGACTAAATCATCAACACATGTACAATATATATGAAAACATAAATGTACTGTACATATGATTCATTCACGTGTATACAAGAAATTAGTTGCGAATAATATAACTGAAATGCATTATATACATTTTTCTGATGTATCTCTTTTCTGTTGCAGCATTCAATTGTTGTGTTTCCAAAGATACATCTTAACGACACAACGGTAATAGTGAAACCAAACCTGAAACTCAAGAAGTACTTCGTAGACGAAACAATGGAGAAATATCTAGAAAAAGTAGAGCCAGGAATAGACACGATTCTCGTTGTTCCGTGTAAGAGCATTTCATCTACATACATTATCATAATATTCATTTTTTAAAGATTAGATCGAATCACACCACAAATAAATCATTGATATTAAATAATTAGATAACACAGAAAATCTTCTGTTGTTGATTTTCAATTTTGTTCCCGATTCTTTTCTATCGCCCATTACAACAAGTTTTCTTCAGCGAAAAGATGGGTTGTTTTGGAACTCGTTATTCATTTTTTTCATGAAAAGGGTTGTTGTTGTTTTTTTACACAAAGATGTGTTTGTTTCTTTCAGTGGACTACTGTCAGGACGGGAAAGAGGAAAGGAAGTTACCACACCCATACACGGCCTGTTCCAAGTTCCTGCGCTGTCTACCAGGAGACATGGTGGTCCAGTCTTGTCCAATAGGAACATGTTTTTACGCGAAGAGACAGGAATGTGCCTAGTGATACACATGTATTCAAAACTTAAACGACAGACACGATGAAACAGCTCAAGTCTTGAACATGCATAATAAAGCTGCTTAAATACATATTTACATAAAATGAAAAAAACATAGTTGTTCCTAAGTAACTGACTCGCCATGGAAGTAAAAGCGGCAGTCTGCTTGCGGAATTCAGTTTAATATGACTATACATCTTTACTGTGTAAGACATCGCTACATATTTAAATCATAAATCCGATATAAGAACCTCGACATGGTCGGGTCAGTTTTTCTAATTGTCTCAAACATCTTATTGTGCATAAGTCATTTCAAACCAGTTCATAAACTACAACTGTTTCCAGTTATAGTAAGTGTGGTATTAAAAAGGATTGAACTCACGCAGACTTCTCACTTTTACTCGCGAAACCAGCTCTCACTGACTGAACACTAGAAAAGATACTAAGACAGTGGTCTCCAATTACTATCGAATTATTAATGCCGAAAGAAATACTGTCTTTTCATGTATATTTCTTGTTTCAGGATACAAATCTCTAGTGTTTAGGTGTAAGGCAAAATGATATTTTCTTTTACTATGAAAATGAATTTATTTGGAAAATTTGTCAGAAATAACAGCATCAGTCTTTGGCAAATTGTTAGAACTAATTACTCAGACCGATTCTGCTTTTCCTGAAGTAATTTATAGGGCAAGTGCATATGTCTTGAATAATTTTCTTGAACACTAGGTAATGCACATCAGGATTTTCAGTGTTGATCTAAATATGATACATGTGAGCCAGTGGAAGGTCCATTTATGACCAGCCAAGTGAAGTGCATAGAATGTTAGTAAAACACCATATGACGAAAATGTATAGCAACTATAAAAGACATTTCTCATAAAATACATTGTTGTATTTACTTTCGGTCTGCAGCCATTTAAGTGCTGTAATTTACACGTAGTGAGCTACCATAAATATAGAAGCAGAAATACAATACATATACATGTATATTCCCTGAAAACAAAGATCTTGCAACCAGTCTCTTTTCCTACCGGATAAATTAGATAATTTGGCCTACAATAGAAAATAATAGAAAATAAAATAAAGTTTGTACTCTAATAAGACAGATAAACCATGTTCACACGAGACTAAAATTCCTCATTTTAGGAAGGATCTGTTAAGAAAATCTTTCTGATGACACTCACTACCATGTGCAGATTTTTACTTTATATCATATTCTATATATTTCTATCTACCTGAGTTTATTTATCGTCGGTATCGGTTTCCCATATGACCGACGCCATCAGAAGAGTTTAGCCACATTAGACTGGCGGGATGGTCTATTCTAGAAACACCCCTGATTCTTTTCCGTGCTCAGTGTATAGCACCGACACATTCGACCACGGTTTAATGTATCATCCGAAAGACTATTGGTGGTGTTAGTGGAGGAAAGTAGGGACGAACTCGAGATCCCTGGATTACCAGTCCAGCATATTACGACTGGACTACTGATATGTCATTTGGCGAATGAAAATCATGGATGAGTTTCCAAATGAATGTTAAAGAACCTTTATTTACAACACATTCTATATCAGGTTGGACAAAAACCTACCATAGACATAAAGTTCATCTTAATACGTAGCTACCGCCGACATATTGTTTTATGACTGATGCGATTATGTAAGTCGGCTTATTAGAAGCCTTCTCTGCGTTCTTCTCTGCGTTACCAAGGACCATTATGTGCAGCCTTCATCTGCATTTCAAATTAACCACTTCCTATTCAACATAAAATATATCTAGCAACCAATCACCCATTCTCATAAACATTTGAAGGTAAAAATAACAAAAAGACAGCATATACGAGGTTAGTTCTTATGATATTAACTTTTTGTTCAGAAATATCACATCTGTTCTCCAGTATATATGGTTAGTCATCATCTGAACACTTTCAAACTGAGACGCTAGCTCATTCATTATGGATGGAGCGAAACTACTACTTGTCCCGTGTATCTCCAGACTTATTACACCGACAAATACATCTTTGAATGGAAATGATTGCAAGATTTGTCTCTCTCGTCCTTCTGAATCTAACACGAGTAAATCAATCTTGTCTTTGCCGATGGCTTTAAGAATATCAGGAAGGTTGAGACAAGGTTTACTACTAGGGTCATTGGTTGGCCAATCTCCTCCTGTAGTCTGTAAACAATAAGCAACGACGTGATAATTGTTCGTTTTGTATGTGTAAAGTCAGATTACCTTTAATATAATATTAAGCCGTTTGGAAAATAAATCGCCTTTCTATAGTTATTTTGATAGACTTTAACAAAACTTGCTCCCTGAGAGTTTACGAGAGTAATCACCCTTTGTTTCAAGAGAAGCTTACAATCAGTACTTCACGTGAAGATAACAGTGCATAGATACATGCAAAATAACAAAAGAGTTAACCTGTCTGAAATGATGTTTATTAAAAAAAATAATCTTTACATTATGGATTTTAATGAAGAGTACATGTAGTTTGTTATAAATCTATGTAGATAATTATTTGGCATGATGTGAAAAAAAATGTTTATATTTCTGTTAAGAAGTCACTGTAAGGGTTTTAGGAAGAGATGCTGTAAAAAACGATAAATAGTCCATAAAAAACGTAAAACAAAATATATACAAATATAAATATATAAGATAAAATATAAAAAAAATCAAGTGTACATGCCCATGCAACTTCTTACGTTTAAGCAAGACTGTAGAAAGTTCGAGTTCCTCTTAACGTGCATCAGTGACTGGAACTTCTGTGTATTGGGTTCAATCACAAGACCACTCCAGCCTCGCTTTACCTCCAACAATTTTGTCAAAGAACCATAATTGCCTCCCTCTGTGCCAATCTCCACGAAAAACCCGTGCTCCTGTAAGAAAGCAACAAAACATTTCAGTAAAAGATTAACATCAATCAATACATTGTACTTTAATATAAGGCTCATATAATATACAATGAATATCATATTGAACTGCATTTTGCAGTCGTTTCAAATACGAGTATATAAGAATAAATCCAGTGAAATACCGTTTTAAGACCACTTTGATTATTCCGAAATCACTCAAAAGCATAAATCTGAAAAATAGAGTCTAAAATTTCAAATAAACAAGGTTGGCTTTTAAGACCGATTCAATATTAAGATGACTTTCCTTTGCTCTTGTTTAGCGAAACATCTTCCTGCTTAACCCTTTTGTTTTACAAGGAAATGATGTTAATGACCAGTTAGGTATAAATGTGGTTAGGCGGAGTAAATGACATATAGCAGTAATATTTTCGTTGACTTTAAACAATATACGTAGAGTTATATCATTCAGAACATTTTTGCTTACTCCTCGCAGGTACGTCCGAGCTACGTTTCTAATTCAGTGTGCACAAGACAATAAAGGGCTGTGTTCTTTTTTAACCATTGAATACTGTTGCCAAATGCATTGATCACTTTAATTGATTCGGAAAGCTACCCTTTTTTCACAATTCTTAATTTAGAGCCGAACAAGAGATTCTATAGAAGCCTAATAAACTATTTGTTCAACATCATTCAGTAAACGGGTGAAATGTTGGACAAATTTGGCGTTCCATAGAATTGTCGGTTCTCTTGGCAACTAAGGAACTGTCACTATATATGGCATATATGGCTTTACATCACAAAAGCCTTTATGCTATATAACAGCTATGAATCTATTCTTAAATGTACTTAAGTGGCTATGCGACCCCTTTCTAAATATTAAATTCATACAATAGAAAAGCATGTTCGACAGAGAAATAAAGATATTTTAAAATGCATACAAATGACAAAATTTTCTTTTCGGAATAGTTTACTAATGGACTGTAATCTAATACCTAATTATAAATAAGGAGCAAATATATACCACAAAAATATCAAAATCACTTTTAAATTTTTAAAATAGGTTTCTTTATAACGAGTTTCTTTTCTTTGCCAAAATGACAATCGTCATTTGATTCAACAAACTATGGTGGCTGATTTCGGACATTTCGTTGTTTTGTTCTGTCGCGCGCGCCAATACGAAACAACGACATTTTAAAGTTTCGAAGTTTCGTTTTGGCGCGCGCGACACAACGATACAACGATAAACCGCGCGCGCGACACAACGAAACAACGACACTATGAACGCGACAAAACGATACTCAGAATCTCGTCTTGTCGTGCGCGTGGTTTCAGTTTAATGTCGTCTTTTCGTTCTGTGGCGCGCGCCAATACGAAAAATCGAAACATTTTAATTGTCGTTGTTTCGTTCTTTCGCGCGCGCCAAAACGAAACTTCCAATCTTTAAAATGGCGTTATTTCGTTCTGTCGCGCGCTCCTTTACGAAATAACGCCATTTTAAAGATTGGAAGTTTCGTTTTGGCGCGCGCGGACGGCGGTTTATCGTTGTATCGTTATGTTGTGCGCGCCAAAACGAAACTTCGAAACTTTAAAATGTCGTTGTTTCGTATTGGCGCCCGCGACAGAACGAGACAACGAAATGTCCGAAATCAGCCACCATAACAAACTGATTAATGAACGTCATTGCTTCTCCACCAAAGTGCTCCTAATGCATGAAAAGGAAGCTATAAATGCAGGGTACACAGACGGTGCGCTGACTGTTGGGTAACCAAATGTCCAACAACACTTAGCAGGTGTAAGACAGACTTCTGTTAAACTGTTTATTGAAAATAGGAAGTGAAAAGTTTCCGTTTGATTAACTTTGCGTGTAAAATGTGTGAATCATTTATCTACATTGATAAAACACTTAAAAAGCTTATGAATCAAAGATATCTTTACGAACGTACGCATACAGCTTGCGCAGGCACTCAACGCACACACACACAATCCAAAAAACATAGACGTGTATACATGTCTGTCTTGTACAGCCTGCCGAGGCTTTTGATAATAATGTGTCAATGGACAGTAGAGTTTGCTTCCTGGCCAGCGGTCGGTTTTTGGTGCGTTTGGCTGTAAATATTCATTCAACTTACTAACTTGGTTGAATACAGTTTGACAACAAATGCTATTTGTTTGGATGGAGTTCCACAATAAACAAACTCTAATCCGATAATATTTTTATGTTTAGTGGAGTAGGGATTTGTGAAATTTTATAAAACGGCCTTAAATGTAGTGAATTGTGAACGTAGGTTGACGTCGTGTCATGTGATAAACTTTCAAAGTATCATTATCATGTATGGCCGCCTATATCGTTGAAAGTCTACGCCTCGTGCTACAGCTAAGGGTTCTAACAACGTGTATATAGATCCTCTGCCTCCCTCTGCGTAAAACCTTTTCTTAGTCTCGAACGTTATTGACGACGTCAAGAAGTTGTCTTATTTGCCGTCCGAGGTGATCCTATTTGCCGTCCGAGGTGATCCTATTTGCCGTCCGAGGTGATCCTATTTGCCATCCGAGGTGATCTTATTTGCCGTCCGAGGTGATCCTATTTGCCATCCGAGGTGATCTTATTTGCCGTCCGAGGTGATCTTATTTGCCATCCGAGGTGATCTTATTTGCCGTCCGAGGTGATCCTATTTGCCGTCCAAGGTGATCTTATTTGCCATCCGAGGTGATCTTATTTGCCGTCCGAGGTGATCTTATTTGCCATCCGAGGTGATCTTATTTGCCGTCCGAGGTGATCTTATTTGCCATCCGAGGTGATATTACATATGCTCAAAGGGTGACAGATCTGGCAATTTATCAGGCCATTCGATCATATTTACACTATATCTCTGCGAAAATAAACGAATCTAAGCGGGCACTGTCTTGTTGAAGTGTAAGTGCATAACCATCACGTAAGAAAGGATAAAGTACTGGACGCAGAATTTCGTTGCATTATAGGTCAACCGTAAGTCTTTCCGCGACAATGACATGTCTGTCTTTGCTCGGTTACTGAATCCGCCCAAAACCATGATGCAACCTCAACCGTAGCGAATATGCTCAATGTCATTTTGTGCTTGAAACCTTTATCCCCGTCATCGCCACACTCACAGTCGCCCATCAACCGGAAATCGAGATTCGTCACACTGGTTTCTGGTCTATCTCCGTTGAGCCCTGGTCCAGCGAATGACGTACCATCGTAAGTGGAACGCCAACGTTTGGTCGATAGGCTCTCAGTCGGTTACGAATTCTTCGGAATGAGGTTCTCAAACCAGCAGATTACTGGCTATTTTGCTACTCGGCCAAAAACGGTTTCGTCTTGACAACGTCACGATTGACATACAAGTGACGTCGTCTTTCACAGCCTACCTGAACTGTGGCCTACCTGCTACACGTTGATTCGGCTGGTGTCTCGCCAGGAGACGGCTTATCGTGCGTGTTTCTGTGAACACCGAAATGTTGTGCAACGTTACACTCATATGTTTACATGCCAGTTGCGAGCTAACGTTTATCTAACGTCATGCCCGGTGGACGCCCTTTGCAAAGTTTTTTTGTTGTTGTTTTGTATCTCTCTGACCACATGTGCCAATGTGGACGCTCTCCTTGAGCAAATCTAAGTAAGTAAGACTATATTGTTTTCAATCACTTTGTTTTTAGAATTTTGTTTTTGAGCAAAAAAGTGTCAGTTTGAGTTTTGTTGCATAACTGTTTTCCTTCAGTATATATCAGCACAAATTTTCAACTGTTGCCTACCAGGGGCTTGACCAAAAATGGTAAGACTCAAGCACAGTACATATGCACCCAACTGACATCAGCTAAAAAAGCAAGTATACTTGCTTGTTAACGTTCATATTTAATTCAGTCGACGAAAAAAAATCTACTAAACATGATGCTCATTTATATATCCATGCGAATATGAATTAAAACTGTGAAATTTGAAATGAGCTTACCTTTTTATGAAGGTAATTGTCAATTATACGGAACTGTCCTCTAGATGTGTCAAAAACAGATGCGTTGCCTCTCGAAATGTACTCGAAGTTTCCAGCACGAGACTCGAAGATACGTTTTAGAATAGCCTGGTCTTCAGCTGTTTTGGGGGCAGCGCCGCTATTGTTATGTGTTAGGTTACGAAGATTCCTGATCTTTAGTAAGTGAGAATTATGATTTAAAGATTGCCCATCTAAGCCTGAGGAATGTTCACTTACAAAAAACAGTTGATCAGTATATTTTCTTGCAACTGATACATTCCCAAAAAAGACAGCAAAAATAAATGATCCAAGAATCCAGATTAACACAACAAGTGCGATCTTTTTCAAACACCTAGACACTTTTAATCTAAGTCGCATTTTTACTTGCAAAAAAATGATGTTATATCTGTCTCTCTTTCTATTTCTTAACACTGACGCCGTATCTTATTTAAATTTTTCAAAATGAAAACATATATAGATCTGGAAAATAGAGAAGAAATATTTAATGTATCCGGCTCATAAACAGCACAGAATACAGAAATAATGGATACACACGCGTGTCTTTGAAAGGCATCCTTTGAATCTCTAAAGTTTTCTGTATCTCTCCATTTGGTTTTAACATCCTTTCATATATACAGATTATCCCACGACGGTTGAGGTGCGTTGTACAATACATATGACAAAAGGGGGTATATTCATCGAACACAGAACGGTATATTACAGTAGAAAGTTTATGAAAATTAAGATAATATCTCTATTTCTACAAATAAGTTCAAGTGGAGATTAGATTTTGGATAAGAGTTTGCTATTTGGGATGTATTTAATTTACATTTCGATTATGTAAATATAAACTTCTCAACTCGTTTTAATTATTTAATAGATTAGTTAAATCGAGATGCGCTCTCTGTTTGGGTGTATTATTATTTGAAAGTACTTGCATAATATGTTTTAGTTGAAACTCCCTTACAAGTATATTACAAACATGTTCAAACTATCTAATGCACGTTTGGGTTGCACCTAAACATCTACCTTTTTGGAGTCTCTGTACATTTCTGTTTTGTCGAGAATTTACAGCAACAACATATGGGGGTCCATTTTTTCCGCACACGAAATCCGCATATTTCACTAAATTTATCTAATGTCTGTTGAAAGTTTCGTGTTAAATACTTAAATGGATAGGATTTAAAGCGACTGAATAACTCAGATATAGTATAAATGTGATTATTTTTCTTCAAAATTTAAGAGAAGTTAATATTCTTTTGAAAAAAAGACGAAACAAAACAAAAACCAACAACATAATGTTATGCTTCTATACACCATGAAAACTGAAAGAACAATGATTTCATCAGAATTTGAACTCATGCCCTTTTCGAACCCATGCCCTTTTCGGTCAGTAACATATGGAGAGGCGATATACACAGAGAGTAGTTACTCGGACTTGTTAAAATTAATAATATAAATAAAGTATCTACCCTTTGACTGACGGAGTAAAGTTTTTACCGATAAAAGTGTGTAAAACTTTATATTGTGATGTGTTTCTGTGACAAAGAATGAGTCAATAACTTAGTTTTGATATTTTCTTCACAATTACAGCTTGGATTTCTAGATGTATATACATTTTCTCTTTTGTTAGCATCGTCGATACATCTGTGAGTTAGTCGCTTTAAATACATAACTGAGAGAGAGAGAGAGAGAGAGGAGAGAGAGAGAGAGAGAGACGTTGCATGACTGCATTGTACGGGTTTTATTTTACTCCGACCATAAAATAAAAAAAAATGTATTGAAATTTGAAACACACTGTATACTGTCTATATATATACACATGTAGATACATCATTATTCACTAGCGATTGAAAGAAGAAAAACATCATCTATAAGAGAGTTGTGGACAGAAATCTGTAATTTCTCCTTGCCTTCTCGTTTTCTGTGAGCGAATTTAAAAGTGGTTTTTTTCCGTTGTAAAAGTAACAACTTTAATCGTTCAAAGACATTGGCCACAAATGACTGATCAAATTTTTTGATGTTTAAAAACTGTAATCATAAAAATAGGCACCACCTTCCTTAAAAAGCTTTTGTTTCAAAATTGCTTGAACTTTAAGTACAGCTGATTAGATTACAAGTGTCAAAAACACAAAACGACTTCTCAATGAAAATCAGTTTGTACAATATTTACTACAGAATTTTCTTTGTTCCATACAGGTTAACAAATTCACAGATCTCTCCTTCGTCTGCTTTGAATAGTAATGTGTAATACAGTAACATATTTAGTGGCGAAGTGCATTTGCACCATTAACTTGTGATTTAATTCTCAACTTAATTCTATATCAAAATTTATTTACAACAGATTTGGTAATTCGCCGTATGACTTCGTTCAGTTTAACATTGCAATTCCAAAACTCAATAGATTTGTTATTTGTTAAATTATCATTGGGAATAGTTTATCGTCCATGAATGGTCTCATTTGAATATTTCTGGTCAGTCACCCGTAATATTAAAACTTCAATGCATCTGTTAAGTGATATGAAAGAGAAATTCTAATACTTTCGAAGATTCTTTTTAAGCCTGTTAATACGACATATATATGCATGTATATTTCTCCTAGTTGTACGTGTAACAACGCATAGAGCTTTGTCTCTTTGGGTTTACCAGAGAGCTCAAGCTTACGCATCTGGCTCATATAAGTGTGAGCTGCATGCGGCGTAAAGGAATGGCATTTCAGCATACAGCTTCTAATCGTATCCGGATTATTATATTCAAAAGTCGTTAAATTTGTAAACTCCTTATGCTTTAAGAACATGAAATAGCTGAGCTAAGAGACACATTGCTACTTTCCCTGACAATTAAATTATCTCTACCATGCAGAACAAACCTGTCAATCAGTGCTACAGATTACTCCAGATGTATATGCTATATGTAGACGGCAAGACTGGTTAAATAATTACAACTAGGCTGCATATTAGATATTATTTTACTGCTTCATGAAAATGTTAGAAATGAAATACACAAAATGAAATATGCAAAAAAGTTAAAAATGGAACGATATGTAGATCTATAACTGATTATTTTGTTTGATTTAAAGGACTTTTGGAGATTAAGTGTGGAAGCGGACTAACTGACAAAAAGAAAACAAACAAACGATCAAATGAACGAACGCACGAACGATTTGGTGGAGGACATTCAAAAACGTGTAAACATGTCGGTTAAATCAAGTATATCGTTGAGTCTGCAGACTTCAAACTCATCACATACAAGATCAGTCGGACAAGAAATTGAACTTATTCTGCAGAGAAAAAATAAAAACCACATTGCTTTCCTGTATCTAACCCTTTTTCAATTTTTGGAATCGATGATTCTCTACAACCTTTTATAATTCACTATTCATTTACATCGTAAGCTAAATCAAGTAATACTAGTGGTTCGGGTATGCAGACTCTGTAATGAGTGACAACTTTGACCTGGTGAAGAACTAAAATGAAACAGAGTTTCTTCCCTTGGAAATAAATCTTGGGTTGCAAAATAGCGTAATATAGATCTAATTATGTTTAATTTCGATCTATTTTTTTTTTTTCATAAAAAGGACGAGGAAACTGAATCAAATTGTAAAAGCAGTAATTATCATTATCATAGTACATACATCTGTGCACAACAACAATCTTCAAAGATGTCCCAGTTCAGTTTTAAAAGATAAATTAAGATTTAATTACTTGAAGCTGTCTCTTCCCGAAACCTGTGGTAAGCTGTCTCTTCACGAAACCTGTGGTAAAATACGGTGGAAAAATATTTTTCTGTCTGATATAAATACACAAGAAAAAGTATATATGTATAATCTATCAAAGCAATAGGGTCACAAGTTATTACAGCATCAGCAAACACGTGACTGTTGAGCAGATGAATATTAATCGGTTAATCTTCCGTCTAAGTTTAATCTGTGGAAGGAAGCTCATATATTGCACCAGTGATCTAAATATAGTGTGTGTCTATCATGGAAGCGAAAATCCCGAGTTATATGCAAGAAGCGGATCACTGGTACAGTGGTACACGCAAACTCCACAGATTCATACATTCATAGTTTTCCGAAGAATGATGGAGAGATAATTGCGCAGAGATTGGGTAACGCGCTGAGATGGTAATCCAAGGGTCGCGATCACAAACTATACTAACTGTCGAATGAGACGATAAACCGATGTTTCATGTGTCAGTGGTATACACTGAGCATGGAAAAGAACCAGGGGTGGAATGGCCAGGATATTATTTGAATCTTTAAATATCCCACACATCCTAAAATAACCAAACATTGCACGGGACGTCGGTCATAACAGCAACAGGTACCGACGATAAATACTCTACTGTAAAAGTTCGATGATTTCAGCTGTGGTGCAGATCACTGGTCCAGTCGTAACGCGGTGGACTTGTAATACAGAGGTCGTTTCTTCGATCCCCTTGCTCCTTCACTAGAACTATTTAATTATCGACTTTCGGGTGAGACGTTAATCCGTATTCCATGTATTGGTGCTTTAAACTGAGCATGTGAAATAACTAGAAGTTTCTCTAGTATAGAATTCACTCTGTACTACCTAACAACTTAAACCAGGGGCCGGGAGGTGAACGGTTAAGTTGATCAAACAACTCAAGTTTCAGCTATTCAAAAACACTCGTATATGTTTATGAGTATCTCAAATTTACACTTCTTTTTGGACTGTGATGTGACTTGATACGCAAAAAAATGGAAAAGGGTCTAAACAAAAGTGGAAAGCATCTTGGTCTAAAAATAAATCTAATGAATTAAATTAACGCAATCATTCTCTCGGTAAATAATTGATAATTTTTAATCGAACGACCAGTCACTTTGTCAACATTGAGGGTCCGTCGGACACCCCCTTTCCTATTCCCAATCCCCACAAAACCACACGTCTACCTTAAAATGTGCTAAAATATTTCAAAAGCAATGAAAAGTGACATAATGTCTCCAACCTTTTGTCGGAAACTATCTAAACACGCTGCACAGTACTTCCTGAGAAATCTGGTGCCTACTTTCTGGAAATGCCCCAGTTCAAGAAATAAATCTCATGTTTAGCAAAGCTATAATAATACTACTCTGTATTCTGCCACCCTCTCTCGCAAGTGTTACAGGACACGTTTAAAAATCCAGGAATCTATTCATTACATTATTCTGCACCGTGTTGTTACGATTGTCGAGGTATGCGAATTCTCATATCACAGATTGCACGGGTTCCCACCAGAGAAGGTTGAGAGTCAGGATGAGCTTGGTGTAAGGCCTCTAATGCCAATAAGCAACTTAATGTGAGCTTAAAAGAGCCATTTTTTTTTACTGAAAGTGTTCACGTAGAAGATGTAAAAAGTTCTAAGACAATAATAATAAGTCGTACTTTTTAATTTATGTTCCTGAAGACTTCCACGTGTTTTGAGTGTATTACTGATTTCGATTCGGCTAAAAGAACAGATACTAAATAGATAACTGAAAGAGTCAATTTCGAAAACGTTTACTTTGTAAAAAGATATTGGCTTGGTCGCGTAGCCTGTTCTTTGTTCACAAACTGTTTTCGTATTTGTGACATATGCTACTAAAATGTACTTTATTTAGTTGAAAGTACGTTGTTTTTGTGTCGTGTGAAAAGTCCTTACTCCTATAAACCGTCAAAATCTTAGACAAAGATAAAACTTTACCTTTGTCTTCGATGACATATGCTTGAGAGAATATCCTCATTTTTTAAAATTTTATTTACCAAAATTTGCTGATAGTCTCTACCCCTTAATTTATGTACAATTCAAGTTTCTCTGTTTTGAGATGCTCCCTACTTTCGTTCTCCTCTTTTCAGTTGAAACATGGCGGCTACTTTGAATGCAGGAAAAAATTTTCGCTCGTGGAAAAATGATGATTCTTTGGATCATAGTGATGTGGAGAGATTGTTTGATGGACCTAAAGTTAAAACAACAAAATCTGTCAATTGTTTTAAATATTGGAGTGTTTATTGTACACTGGTTGGATTTCTCTTTTTGTTTTTAATCGGAATTCTAATTGGATTTCTACTGAGGGCCGATACAAAAGTTCAAAATCGTTGTGACAGAAAAGATGGATTTGACAGGGAGAAATTGCAAGCCATTCATAATAACATAGTTTATTTAATGTCTGAAGATAATATTAAGAAATATGCTGGGTGAGTAGAAATGTTCATGGAAACTTTTTCTTATTACTTGTTGATAAAATATAGTCATATTTCAAGGACAGATTTGAAAGTATCACCACTTACAGTTTGCCTGAAACGAAACAATTCAGAAACATCGTATGTCAAATCTCTGAGATTTTCTCATAAATCTGTAGAATTGGTACAAAACAACAGTAACATTAATTTTGTAGAATAATCCAACACATTTTTAATAGATTTGAGCTGAAAAGAAATGAATTTCAAAAAAGAAAAAAAGTAAATTAACATCATAAAAGATTTGAAAAGTATTCTAGATTTTTTTCCAGTCATATTAACTGGAACATTAATTGTAACATTTAGTTCTTTGCTGTTAGATGTATTTATTTTGAACCAACATACAACTTTCAGGGCCGGATCCAGAAATTTCTGACTGGGGGGGCTTGGGGGAAGGTACGGAAGGGGGCAACCCCCTTCCGTAGGTGGGGTTTGGGGGGCCTCCCCCCAAGAAAATTTTCTAAAAAGGTGGAGTAAATGGCTCATTTTGGTGCATTTTAGGCATAAAAATATAATGAAATTTGTGTGAGAATTTAAAAGAAATATACTGGTTGGTATTCTTTGAAATGTTCAACTAAAGCAAAAAACTTTTTTCATTTTATATTTATAAAGTCCTCTGAAACAAATAATTTATCAATAAATTAATTGGCATAACAAATAACACCGTCGATCATATTATCCAGTCTCCTCGCAGTGATCTCCCCATCATTCTTTGGAAAGATCTCTGCAGACACAGGTTAACCTTAGCTGGATTTCAGCTGGTTAGTTTAGTTACAGTTGGAATTCCATTGATTAAACATGCCTCGCTGTAATGGATTTTTTTTTTAAAATTGTAACTTGAAAAAAAGTTTAAAATTTTGTTTATTTACTTTCGACCATCATCACGTGACATGACTGTCGGCAGTGATTACTGTACTGAAAGTATGGAAGGGAAATAACCGCTGTGTGGTTTGCACCATTCGGAACACCTCAGGCGACTTCGATAAGTCTTTATACGAAGTTGTCGGAAAAGGCCGAGTTGTTACGACTGGAGTTCGCACAATATCATCAGGCAACTGATCATGGTCAGCAGACGCTCATTTAACAACTTTATCAAATATGTCAAGGTTACTAGACGCTTGAAAACTATACATCAGAACTCTCGGATAATCCGTGCCACCGAATATACGGTACATTGTGTAATATACACGGCTATAAAGTTAAGAACTCGTTATCAGTTGTTACGCAATATTGCATGACCATTGCAAATTGAAAGGTTGACTGTGTTTCTGTTACGAGGTGAAAAGAGCTGAAAAAATTTTTAAGAGTCTTTAAAAACGAGCCCTTTTATTTTTTTTTTACAAACGGGCCAGCTGGGGGGGCTTGGGCCCCTTAAGCCCCCCCGGTAAATCCGGGCCTGACTTTGAAAGGGTGCTATATTACATTTATATAACATCCCCATTAAAACAAAAAAAAGTCCTTTTCCTACAAAACCCCCAGTCTGCAGTTCCAGAACTGACAATATCTGCAATGAAAGCTGTAGAACAGAGTATTTTTTGACAGTGAAGCGCATGAATTCTTAAAAATCGCATACACTAAATTATGTAACAATAATAATGTAAAATGGCATACACTAGATTATGTAACAATAAATAATGTAAAAATACAAATACGACAAACTATAGGTCTGACAATAAAAAATAAATTATACTACAAAAATAAAAAATAAAAATATACCAGGACTTGTCAATTTACTCAGGATAACACAAAAAAGACGGTAAGAATCCACTTATTTCCATCATGGTCCTGGAATGGAATGAAGGATATATCATTTGATCTCCATATCTGTTAGGGTTTATAATATACCTTTTTTATTAAAACACACACAAGATCCATTCATAGATTGACCTTTACAGTTTTCTATCTTCTTCATCAACCTTTAAACAATAATAGCATGAACGGACAGAATGTTTTGGAAATAACATCTTTGTATCCTCAAATATCAGTGAAGTCTCAGGAACTTACTTTGTGCCTTTTCATGTTTGTAAAAATATTTCCATGTTTCAGTCAAAGACTTAGGGAGGTTTAAAAAGTTAAGATTCAAGTATTGATTTAATGTCAAAAACAATACAGTAAATATTTGTCTTAAATATGACTGACAGTGGAAAGGATTATTTTACACTTTAGATCTTATCTTTTTAAGAAATCTATCAACAAGACAGGATTTAACTTCACATTTTACCTGTCGTGGATTTTAAAATTGATTTTTGACTTTATTTCGTTATGATAGTTGTTGAAGGGTAATTTGTTTTTGAGTATTTTTGTTTGCTGTAATGTCTGTACTATAAGCTGTAAAAACTACCAGTTGATCCACAGGAGTTTGAAATTCTATCAATAAACAAGAGATATTGAAAAAAAAAATACCCTCTATATAATAAAAAAACTAGAGGGTATTTTTTTTTCAATATCTCTTGTTTATTGATAGAATTTCAAACTCCTGTGGTTGATCTATTGATTGTTCGGTGACAGAAGTTCTAAACATGTGTAACTTCCCAGCTTAGCTGGCTTACTTCCTCGGTTCCTGTTCATTTAAGTATACTCACAGGAGTTTGAAATTCTATCAATAAACAAGAGATATTGAAAAAAAAATACCCTCTAGTTTTTTTATTATATAGAGGGTATTTTTTTTTTCAATATCTCTTGTTTATTGATAGAATTTCAAACTCCTGTGGTATACTGCAGTACTTTAAATGACTCACTACATGACATTTCTCTAGTTGTTTTATGTATTGTTGCTATAATGGGGATCCAAACCTATAACCTAGACTAGTTAAAGAACTATGGTAAGCTTTTTAGCATTACAGTATACATTCATTGAATTTCTTCATTGGTAACAGTGTTGCTTTTCTTTGGATGAATTCTTTTAAGAAACATAGTTTGAGTACATTGAGTTAAGTAAATATTTCAAGTGTGTGTATGAGATACTCTGGATTTCCTTTGAAATCATGTTTCAAAAGCAGAGATTTTGCTTCACTAAAAAGACACCTGCCCCTTTATTGTGATAGCTGGTCCTTTCATCACGTCATTATTTAGGAACAAACTTTATCTCATAAAGACCAGTTATATTTTAACAGGGGTCAAGACTTTGTGGGAGCCTTGAGTTGATCTATTCAGGTACACTGAAACTCAGCCTTCCCTACACAGATAATGAGTATTTGTACAAAACTAATAGTGCCCTGAAACTAGACCTTTGAAAATTTAATTGTCACTCAAGAGTTTAATGTTAGCTTTTAACTGATGAAACTTCCTCCAGTGTCCATCTGTTTCAAAAATATACCAGCCTGACTTCATTGGCTGTAGCTTAAAAAGTCAGTATATATATATATATAAAATAGATGGAAGGTTAAGATTTTTGATATTTGACCAGTTGGGTTAAAAATTTGAGTTTTCTTATTAGAGTATACCAGAGTTTTTTCTCATCATTTTGTGTAAGAAGTCATGGCTTTTATTAGGAATAAATATCTGTCCTTTTGACTGAAAATGTGATGTCAGTTTTTTTTTTGACTTTGAAAGTATTATCTCTTTTAATTAAATGACTTCGTAAGTACAATATACCTTCAATCTCATAACTGTTTGACAGCCAGTGGTTTATATAGACTATCTTCCAGGTGGTGACTCTATTTGTATTTTTAGATAGTTCGGTAGGCTGTTCATCAGTTAAAGGTCATACACTGTGAGGGATAATGGTTAGAATATATCAGCCAACTGTTGAATCAAGTTATATAAACAGAGACAAGGCAAAGTGACAAGTTGACAGTTTGTAAACTTTGACGCATGTACATGTTTTCCATCAATTTGAGGATACCAAGTTGTTGACTGTTAACTCCTCAGGGGTGTTTTCTATTTAAACTGATACACTGGAATTCTTTCTTTGCTTCCCAGCTGTAATGTTCATATGTAAGACTTCTATCTCGGCTCTGTATTTGTTTTCTGTCTCTTTACAAACAAATTATAGCCAAACAAGCAAACAAAACTTCCTTTTGATATCAGAGAGGTCGACATATAAAGTGAAAATGAACAGTTCAGTAGTAAAATTTAAAAGGATAGTCTAAACATCTGATATATTATCATTTATTTGATCTGAGAAAATTATATAGTACACTGAGTTTCAAAGTCAGATTGTTGTGATTTTTCTAATTCCTTCAGTAAATTTTATAATTAAACAATTTAAACTTTGCCTGAGGTAACTAAGGCTTGACATTTGATCTTATTTCTTTGAAATTATCTGCAACTCCAACTATCAGTAGCAGTAGAGTCTGGGAAAATTAAAACTTGATTGAAAGATGTCTGTAATGTAAGAATAACATTCTGCCTAAAAACTATGTGTTTGATATTGCACTGACAATGTCAAAACAGCATTCTTTCTTTTGGGACTGACTGTTGTTAATTTATTCAAAAGCATAGTTATGTTTTTTATGAATTAACTGTCACTTAATTAGTGGAGCAGATTTTATCATTTTACCCTTTGTGCCTAGAGGGAGGGACAGTTCTTTCTATTACACATATAGAAGCCCCCTTAACATATAATTAATTCTTTTCATTGCTGGTATTGGGTTGTTAGATTACTTTAACACTGCACAACAATGCAGTAATTATGTGTGAATTCACACCAATTATTTTCCCATTTACAAGTGGAATAGAGAATGCCATTGTGTTTTCTACCCATAATGCACCTATTCTAGATGAAGTCACGTTGTAATAATAGTGTTTTAACTAGATTTAAAAGTTGTACCCTATAATTATGGTACAAAGATATGATAAACATATCTGATTGCTGCCTACACTCAGGAATTTAACATAACTGCATTTCAACAGGACACATTTATAGTAACATAATTTCGTTGATGGTGATATAAATATTTACAAATGTCTATAGATTGGAGAAATTACCATATAGCTTTTTGTTAGCCTTCCCCCAGGCTACAAATAAAGTTCTTAGACCATTGATGTTCTATTTATAGAAGAGATGTACAAGGTCACCTTGAATAAGGATGCTAGATCCCATTAACCCTAAAATAAATTATGAATTGGGCAATTAGATAATGATCAGTGAACTCAGATACATAGATTGTTAATATACCCTTAGGTTAGCATCTAGAAATAAAACATCACTGCATATTGTGGCCATTTTCCAGTTCATAGATTGTCAGCAGAGTTATTGCCCTTCATGCATTATTTTGCAGTAGCTTTTTCCAAACAACTCTTCTGACATATTTTTGTGGCATTCAGCCATATTTCAGCCATACTTCACACATATATTCAGTGCCAAGCCCAGTTTTGCCTTTTTATATATGCAGTTTCAGGGTTCCACTGGCCAATTTTTTTTATCCGCCACTGGGAAGGGTCCAGGAGAGAAGTTGCCTCCGGTCGTCGAAAAATTTTCAATTTCTCATTTTTTAATACCCAATTTACAAGGCATCTTCAACCTCAACTGTTATGTATAAATTTATGGCATTTAAAAAAAGACAAATGTAAAACATACATGTGATAATGTCAGTAACTTAGAACTGGATTTTCAGCTGGATTTTTAGCTTGACAACTGGAATTTTGTTTTCGCAAAAAGAAAGACGAGAAGAACAGCAAAGAAAACCAATGATGCATTTTTCTGTTCTTATCTAACGCATAAAGGTTGCACCACTTGGAAAAGGCATACTCTGTTAGCACACTTTTCTATCTTTATATTCAAATTCCTACTGATGATTAAATTTTGCTTTTGTCTTTTGAATTCTAGCTTTTGGACCCGATTCCTTATACAGGGCTCTCACTAGGGTCAAAAATTTTGGAGAAGTGAATTCTCTCTAAGGTTAGATTTGGGAGAAGTCAGAACTTGAGAAGACTCCTGGGAGAAATTCGTACTGGCAATGCTAGTTCCATTTCTGAATGACAATGAAAGACAGCAAATATGTGGAATGGTTTTTTATTCAACTTACTGTTAAAACTAATGTACCTGTGGCATCAAAGTTCAGTAACTTTTTTGTGAAAAGTATTGGATTTGTTTGCATTTTCACAAGAACTTTTTTTTAACAAACTTACAAACAACTTTAAGCTGTAAATTATGTTGTGTCATTATAATTGTTACTTTCAAAAAAACTACAACAGATATATTCAAGTCTTAAAGAAAAGGAAACCTTTTCAATGAAATACTGGTACTTATAATAAAATCATGACCACTTATCTTAATCAATCAATTTAATGTTGTAAGTTTGCCATATAAAGAGTCTCCTCGACACTGATTTCTATAATACGGCGGGGTCGCGGAAATATATGACAAACGGAATTAATCGAAGATTTTTACTGGCTGCTTCATGTTGAATAAACTAAATATTTGCTAAAATTGGTTCCCTTCAATTTGTGAAGCTTTTCTTTAATCACTCAGTGGTCAATAAGGGTATATTTTTGTTTAATCTTCTACAAAAAAATGTTTATTTTTTGGATTTTTTTTTTCGCCACTTTCATTATTTTTTTCGCCATTTGCGGAATTGGCGAATTGCAGCGGAAACCCTGCAGTTTACATAGGTTCATCTGGAAACACTGTCACCACTGGATGGAATTCAACCATACGTCAAACACCTGTTCAGTGGCAAGCTCAGTGGTGCACAATTTGTCATCATTTACCAGTTCTGTTTTTGCTGTTTATGAATTCATTAATTTGGTTTCTTAATTCTGTGAACCATTACTTATAAGATCTAGATTGACAGACTCAAGTGAAGAATTTATGTCTGACTATCAGACTGAAAATGAAGTTTGTTGAGTTTTAGTTTGGCCTGACAGAAATATGTTTGGTCTTCAGACATTGTTATACTAAGGAAACTGACAGAATTTTAACACTTTCAGGAATGTTTTGTGTAATGTTTATCAGAGTTCTAAGGCAATTTTATACTACATCACAGATTTTATTAGACAGGATATTTTGCCTCTTTTTGCAAGCAGACACTGTGACACTGAATGTACATGTAAGAACTGTTTTTGGCTACTGAGTTTATTTTTGTTTTGATAATTTCTTTTCTCATTTCATGTATATTTTTTCTGTATATTTCAGAGAGTTATCTACCTTAACTTCAGAAACATCTGAAAATATTGACAGAGTTACTGCTCAGTTTATTGAGAGGAAGTTTCGGCAGTTAGGTTTTGACAATGTTGAAATTGATGAACATGAAATTGTAGTAACCTCCCCTGATCCTCTGCATCCAAATAGACTAGAAATTCTGTCATCAGATGGCAGCACCAGGAGAAATATTTCTTTTAGCAGTGTCACTGCAGCAACTAATGGAGACAGCTTGGATGATCCGGGAGGAATTGTAGAGTTTTCACCAGCTGGACAGGCTAAGGTAAACAACATATTCTAAGAAACTAAGCAAAATGGTCTGTGTTTTTCAAAAGAAAAAATTCCCACAGTGACTATAAATATTAAAAAAAAACCTAATGGTACTTGAATCTAGTTTTAAACCATTTTTTTTTACATCTATTGGAAAGTAATTTCTTTCAATTCATAATTATTAACCCCACTTGATGAGTGCTGTGTATTAATGCTGAAAGGTAAAGAATGTGGAAAAATAGTTAGGGTTTGAACCAGAGATCTTGAGATCAGGAGCCAGCTATCTGCTCCTCGACTACATTCAATCAGAAATAATATTTGACTTGAATTTTTGCATCTAGCTCAAGTCTAATTTTCTTCCATAAATTTTTTGTTTACTTTAACTGTGAATGGTTAACACTTCATACAATAAAGATATTTCAAAAGAAAATGAAATGATTTTAAAGCTTTAAGAATACTGTCCCTTTGTATTATGTATGATAATTATATTCATATGCTCAAAGTTTTATGTGACAAGTTTTCAAACTAGCCTGCTTTTATTATTTGATAATTTAAAACCCTGAATGACTTAATGATTTCATGATTATCTAGAAGTAAAGACTAATATTATATATTATCATTAATTATTAATTCTGTAAGACACTCGCATATACAATATTTTGTGAGGCTTAGTTTACATGTGAAACAGTCACCTGATAAATTTATGAAAGATAGTGAGAACAGTGAGATGTGAACATTCCTGTGAAGCAAATTAACTAATTGCCTTTTCAAGCTGAGCTTACCAGTATCCAGTGTATTATTGTAACTTATAAAACACAATTCACATTGTCATCCTGGTGATATGGAGAAAATAAAGACATTTCTAAATGTAAACTTACCGGTAGTCAGATTTTCAAAATATACCATTTTTGATCCATCCTTATAAAGTGCAAATTGTGTAAATTGAATGTTATTCAGAGATTACCTGTTTTTAACAATGTTGAAAAAGGGTTCACTTTTAAAGCATTTTACAGGCAAGCTAACAAATGAAAAATAAGGTATCTCTTGTGATGGTTATTAATCCCCTTCCACAAAGTGGGGAGGGGATTATAGGAATGGCCTCCGTCTGTCAGTCCGTCCGTCCATCAGTCAGTCAGTCCACACTACCGAAAAGAAATAAGGGGCTATCTAACTGTAAACATAACAAAAGAGAACAATAGAGTTCATTCTGTAACAATAGAACAAGGGGCCAATGGCCCTCTATTAAACAAAAGAAAATAACAAAAGAAAAGGCCCTCTATCCAGTTTTGGCAGTCTTTCCGTCCGTAACACTTTCGTGTCCGCTCCATAATTTTTAAACTGCTGAAATTTTTTTGAAATAACTTGGCACAAGTGATCACCATTATGAGACGATGTGCAGAGCACAATAATTGGGTTGCTACCCCCAAGGTCAAGGTCACACTTAAAAGGTCAAGTGTTAAAAGTTTACATTTCGTGTCTGCTCCACAACTTTTAAACCGCTGAAAATGTTTTGAACTAACTTGGCTTACCAAAAGTTTTTTAATTACTTTGCACAAGTGATCACCACTATGACACGATGTGCAGAACCCAACATCCAGGTTGCTACCCTGAAGGTCAAGGCTAAATGTTCTCCATAACTTTTTGACCTTATGGAAGATTTCAACAACTTGGCACAAATAATTACTACCATGAGACTATGTGCTTATAAAATGCATGGCACAACATCAAGGTCATGGTTGGTTAAAAGGCAAGAAGTACACATTTCGTGTCCACTGCGGAATGGGATTTACCTGTCCTTCAGACTGCCTTGTTTAAAATTTGTACCCTTGAAACCAAGATTTTATGAAAATGTATAGTAACTTATTTATTTGAAAATATGTTTCCCCATAGTGACTGTAAGATTTTATGGGACCATGGTGACTATCAGATTTGGTGGGACCCTGGTTACTATCAGATTTGGTGGGACCCTGGTGACTATCGGATTTGGTGGGACCCTGGTTACTGTCAGATTTGGTGGGACCCTGGTTACTATCAGATTTGGTGGGACCCTGGTTACTATCAGATTTGGTGGGACCCTGGTGACTATCAGATTTGGTGGGACCCTGGTTACTATCAGATTCGGTGGGACCCTGGTTACTATCAGATTTGGTGGTACCCTGGTTACTATCAGATTTGGTGGGACCCTGGTTACTATCAGATTTGGTGGGACCCTGGTGACTATCGGATTTGGTGGGACCCTGGTTACTGTCAGATTTGGTGGGACCCTGGTTACTATCAGATTTGGTGGGACCCTGGTTACTATCAGATTTGGTGGGACCATGGTGACTATCATATTTGGTGGGACCATGGTGACTATCAGATTTGGTGGGACCATGGTGACTATCAGATTTGGTGGGACCATGGTTACTATCAGATTTGGTGGGACCCTGGTTACTATCAGATTTGGTTGGACCATGGTGACTATCAGATTTGGTGGGACCCTGGTTACTATCAGATTTGGTTGGACCATGGTGACTATCAGATTTGGTGGGACCCTGGTTACTGTCAGATCTGGTTGGACCATGGTTACAATCAGATTTGGTGGGACCCTGGTTACTATCAGATTTGGTGGGACCATGGTGACTATCAGATTTAGTGGGACCCTGGTGACTATCAGATCTGGTTGGACCATGGTTACAATCAGATTTGGTGGGACCCTGGTTACTGTCAGATTTGGTGGTACCATGGTGACTATCAGATTTGGTGGGACCATGGTTACAATCAGATTTGGTGGGACCCTGGTTACTATCAGATTTGGTTGGACCATGGTGACTATCAGATTTGGTTGGACCATGGTGACTATCAGATTTGGTGGGACCCTGGTTACTATCAAATTTGTTGAGACCATGGTGACTATCAGATTTGGTGGTACCCTGGTTACTATCAGATTTGGTGAGACCATGGTGACTATCAGATTTGGTGGGACCCTGGTTACTATCAGATTTGGTGGGACCATGGTGACTATCAGATTTGGTGGGACCATGGAAGTGGAACAGTATAAGGTTGTAAACTTTCAAATAATAGAGTGTCATCAATGATGACTGATAGCAAATATAGATAAATGAATTTCAGTTGAACATTTTAACATGCTTTACTGGTCATTGGTTATTTTTCAGGGATACTGACTTCAAAGTAAAGGCCTCTCTTGTTTCTTTTCAGTGAAATACTTATGTATTATGTACTTATCTGTTTCAGGGGACACTGGTTTATGGAGGATATGGGAGAGATTTGGACTTTGTATTACTAGAAACCAGTCATGTAGACTTGCAGGGTTCTGTTATACTCCTGAGGGTTGGACATGGCTCTGTAGCTAAGAAGGTGAGGTGGTAATGCTGTGGTGTAGGATTGTATTTAGGATGAAAGACATTGTTTCATAGGTCAAGAAAGTTCACTCAGATGCAAGAATGAAATGTCTTATTATTTTTGTGAAACAAAACATATGTACAAGTTAATCCATAGTTCATTATGAAATGACATCAAGAATGTGAGCCAGTCAGGCCAGTTAATGCAACTAGACAAGTGCTAGGCTGAGAAGTTAGTAGTCAGGCCAGTTAATAGTAACTAGACAAGTGCTAGGCTGAGAAATTAGTAGTCAGACAAATTAATAGTAACTAGACAAGTGCTAAGTTAGACTTGCCAGTACTAGGCTGAGAACTTAGTAGTAAGACATCTACTGTTCTGGCTTAAAGACTAGGTTGTCCATGCAGTAGCCAGATTCTGAAACTTATAGTCAGACTTGTCTACTTAAAGACCTCAAAGGCACCATCATGCTATTTATGAAATGTTTAAAGCAATGCAGCAGTATTTAATACATATCTTTATCATAGTTTCATTCATAATATACAGTAAACCACAATTTTACAAATACATGTATATGACTATTCTTTAATAAAATTACAAGAGACTTTAATATGTAACATTCAAAAGACATGTGACATAAAGCTGTACAAAGAAAGACTTAATAAAAAACTTGTAGTAGTTGATAATCATTTTCAGTATGAAAAAATAAATAACATAAACATACTATTATTACTTTCATAATTTTAACAAACATCATGTGAAACCATGTTTGTTATAATTCTGCAAAGGTTGTCCCAAAGAACTTCTATGAATAAGGTAATTTTAATCAACAAACATCAGACTGAAAAGTTTCAAAAAGAAAAAGTAATTGTCTTTTGAATGAGTTTAAAAGAGGTAATTTCAAAGAGTATTTTTGGAGTAAATTATTCCTGTTGTCTGAGGCAGGTGTCATCATTTCCTCTTTTTATTCTCCTAGATATAATAGTATAATCATGGGTAGTATATTTATGATGTCATGCCTGACATGAACTTATCTGCTTTGTAAACCAGAAACTATCTAATGTGACAGTCTAATTGATATCAATTTGCCTGTAATCCTGTACAATCAAAATGTCTTACACCTAAATTGCAGTGCTTATAAAATGATAGTCAAAGTATGCAGATATAAATTCTGGCTAATTATTTGCCATCGAAACATGTAAACAGCAATTTTAATAATAGTGTCAGATGTAAAGGAAGTTTTGTATTACTATGAACAGAAAAAAAATATTCTGGTTGAAGATAATAGTTTTTGGCATTTTTTATTACGCAGTTGGGTTTTCCTAACAACAAGTTAAGAAGTCAAAAGTCAGTCTTGTTTTAGTCTGCATTTCTGAAACATTTGTTTTTTCAAAGTTGAAGGAATCAGCTATATCACTGGATCAGGGTCCTGAAAACAAAAATTAATCATGTGTTTACAGTGACTATATATACTGTATTTTCTTGAAGCTTCTGATCCACAATTGATGGTTTTTAACCAGAAGCAGAAAATAACTTACAAAAAATGCAATACAGACAGTAAAGTTAGGTAAGATATCAATTTTGACACTTGAATATAATCCAATCATTACAGCTATAAATCCTTTTATATCATAACAGAGATACAATTTTCAACTCTTCAGATGAGAAGGTAAAAAAGTTGATGAAAGATTACTGATTTCAACAGATGAAATTTGTTTGAATGCCTATACAAGCACTAGATGTAATAGCTTTTATACAAAGTCAAAAAAAAGATGTATCCTCAGTTTTCTAATAAAGAAATAATCTTACTTAATAGAAATATGTAGTGTGTTAATAAAGTTAGCAGACTTTATCCTATAATAAAAGGAGGATGTACAACTTGGATAGGTGTTAAAAGGTTATCTTTGCACTAAATTAAAAATTGAATAGATCTCGATTAAATTTCACTATTTTTTGTATTTAACAAAGGGTTAATAAAATAGGAAAAATTCTGAGACATTTTGCTTGTCATAATTTGTTATTGCCATAAAGGTGGGGGTTTTAATAATATCTGGTCTGACCTTAATTTGATTTACCTAGAGGTATATTTTTAGAACTTTTAAGACTTTTCTAACAGACAAATCTGGCATCATGCACTCTCTTCTTATTCAAGTAGGCAGTGGATCATTTCAGAAACATCAATAAAGCAGTTTTTAACCTGGAGTCTTGATTGAGCTGCCTTTTGCACTTCATTCCTTTAAACTTTAAAGAATGAAATTGCAATGCATAATTGGCAGGGGCAATCGTTACAGATTAACAGTTTGCCACAGGCGTAATTGTGATACCTGTTAATCTTTTGTTTATTTTAATTGGCGCTCGTTTATTTCACAAATTTTAGAAGTTGTTTGTCTCACAATATTCAAGGATTAACGTCATGTTTTACGAAAACGAACAACCAGTCACGTTTATAACTCTATTGATATTACTTTTTAGTTGCCCAATCAGTAGAATAGCTCAAATATTTTCCTCTTATAAGTTTATTTTAAAAATATCATCCTCGCATTATGTTTGACCATGGCTTAACAATGTTGAAATAAGCTATACAGGGAAAAGAAAACAAACAAAACAAAAAAGACGGAAAAAAAAATGCACACCTCTCGTGTTTGGACTTATTTCACGCGGTTTTGATGAACGGAATATATTATGTATTGCCAATCACTTCATAAGTATTTAAAATTTCCATATTTCTACGCCATTTCTAGATAACACATAGCTGTTTCCCCGACAACGTACAGGTGATAAAACTGTACCAATGTTCGGATACCAAAATTCGGGTAACTGACTGAACTGAAAAACGAATATTCGAATATATTCGAATATGGCAAAGCGAATATTCGAATATTGATTTTAGTATTTGTTCCATCCCTACTTTAAAGTACTGAATTGCTTTACCTAATACACAAAGTCAGTTTGATTTAAAGTTAATTTGTTTCAGCTTGTAAAAATGTAACAAGTGCAGGGGAGGGGGGATATTACACTTGGAATTTTGGAATTATCATTAAAATACTTCAATCAGTCTTAATATTATAACGGTTACTTACAAGTATCTTATACTTGAAAAATGTAATAAATTCATTCTTAAATATGTAAAATAAAATCCTTTTTCATCAGATCACGTCCCAGTGTTATATGGGAGGTCTGCTCCCAGGGAGTTAGTAAACCTTTTGTCAGAAACATCTGCCTGGGAAAGATTTGATGAAATACATTTGTCAAATGTTGATGAGATAGGTTATTTAATGTAATCATTTTTTTACTATCTGAAGCATGTTTTGTGATTTAAACACCTTTACCAGCCTTCAGGGGGTTTGTAGTAAAACATTGTTACACTTCACTTTGACAGATAAAAAGATCCAGCCTTTGATATTCAGTACAATTCACCTTGTAAAAGCTTGAGGGGGTTTTGTTCTGTTAATGGCCATGTGAGTTCAAGTAGGAAAAAAAATCACAGATGATACTAGCATGCAGTTTAAATCAACACACATTGGATGGCCTTTGTTTGAGCAGAAGTGGGATGTACTGTTTCAGTGTCCTTCATTCAGTCCACAAATAACTTGTCCACCTTTTCCAAGACTGTGTTTCTTGTTTTGTAATATTATTTTTCAGACATATATTCTTTGTGACTTTAGGTATAATACTTCTTGCACTGGGACTTCCTGAATGTGGAAAAAATTCTTTCAGACATTTAATCAGTTGATGTACATGTACTGGACAAAATAACTTTTAATATTTTTTTCCCTAGGAAGACTGTCACTAAGGTACAGCCACAACACTGTTATTTGAATCAGCAATGGGTGTGATAATGTTTGTTGTAGATTTTTTCTTCTTTGTATTGCATCTTTTAATATGTTACCAGTATAAAGTTCTGAGAGACGGAAGAATGATTTCATAGTACTCTTTGATTTTATGAACGTTTGATTATCTTGATTGTGTTTCAACAGTTATAGAAGCAAAAGAAACCTTTTTTTGAATGTAATTGAAATTCTGTTTTGCAGGTAAAGTTAGCACAGAGGTACGGATGTGTAGGGGTATTGTTGTTCTGTCACCATGGTGATTCATGTAACCATGGCAGCAGAAGTGGACATTATGTGCTGGTTGCTAGAGATTTTACAGGTAAGTTTTTAAGGAGTCTGATAAAGAAACACATTTATTCTTATATTTCTTGTCAAGATGCAGGCATACAAAGTTAAGTTTTACCCACAGAGGTATGTCAAACATCATATATCATTCAGTTTTATGTAAGTAGTTACTATACAGGGACTTTATATGTGCATTTTATAGTCTCAAATTATCAGTTTTAATTGCATAAAGTTCAGTTTCAATATTCTTCTGTATGAAAATCAGCATTCCAGTTCCTGACAAAAAAAGTGATGATGAACTTGGGCAATACAAGATATCATGTTAAGAGTTTAGAGTTTCATTTATGAAAATACAGAATGGGAAAACTGGATCGACCCTCACCTGAAAAAACAACAACAACAAGAAATTGAAGACATGAACTTCTTTTCAAATGCTACACCTGACACACACTGGATTTTATGACCCTCATAAATTATTTTTCTTGTTATAATAAATTTCTAAATTGCACAGTGAAAAAGCATTTTTACAATGCAATAAAGTAGTCTCCAATTGTACTGTTTGAGTATTTATAAAGGAAATATGATAAACTAACATAGGACAAAGGCATGTAATTTCAGCTATGTATTATGACAACTGAATTTGTCAAAATTTCTCCAGCTATAAATTTATTGTAGTTTTGAGTTAATTCACAATGGCAGAAAAAGAAAAGACAAATTTTTGGGAGGCATTTTGTTTTGGATAGAGGGTATGAAGTGAAATATTAAGCATTAGTTTAGACTCATTTATTTAACATCGATTGCGATACAAGTTCTTACAACTTAGATTCATCACGCTCGATGACTGCATTAAGCATTAAGAAACCAAAGAGAGGGAGCGTAGCGACTGACCGAGGTTTCTTAATGCTGAAGGTTTCACTTGATAGCCGCTATCTGACTTAGTGTTTGCCCTTCTGATTTTGATCTTTTACTTATTTCGTTGGTTTCCTTATTTGGAATATACCTGTATGTAAGCTAACCACTTCCACTTGTGCGCTGACACCTGTACACACAACTTGTTTTGGTAGATGTGCTTTTGATAGAAAAAATAGTGTGCTTTTCATGAATAAGTGGAGAAATTGCAATTCTTCATGGATAAATCAATAAAAAATTTAATTATCTTTGCTTTTTGACTGGCTAGAGAAGTAAGGCAAACACTAAAAAATATATATAAGATATGATATACTGTGAGTGGTGGTTTTCTTTAAAATGAAAATCTAAGTCTCCAAATTCATTTACCCGGTAGGTGAGAAATATTTCAAAAAAGCAATGCAAGAGTGTCTTATTGAAAATTGTTCACTAGTCTGTGAACTGGGAGACCAGTGTAATGTTTGTATTGTTTATCTTGCTTCCAGATCCATTAATTAAAGGATCTTATATTAGAAATCGTTTTAGGAAGTATTTTTGAAGAAGAATATGAGATATTGCTGTAGGATTTTTGTCCTGATTTTTACAAAAATGAAAGAAATATATAAGAAATATATAAAGTAATTTTGCAAGTTACAGTCTAACACAGGGTATATATATCCCTTGCTTTATTATCATATACACTGTACACACAATGTACTTTATTATACATTCCATTGACCATGCACTACCCCAAGACAAGACATTTTAATGAACATTTTGTGCAGGAATGGATCTTGTATTGATCTAAGTTTATACAGTGCACACACATCATAGATATTTGAAGTTCATAAAACAAGGTTTTATACTGGGACCCATAAAGAAAATTTATGAACACTTCACTCATTGTGCTGTGTTTGTATAAAGACCTAATAAAAATGTTTATTGTCCATGAAAAATCAAAGTGATTTATTTATGAGGTGAGATTTTCAGCTAGAAAAGTTCAAGTCACCTCATGTAGAATAATTATTGTAATTTGAATGCTTAATAGCAGTTTTCAGTTTCAGAATTTTCATACTGGTAATTAATTTTGTTTCAGTAAAACATTACTCTTGATCGACATTATCCTCTGGAACTTGTATTTTCATATTTTTGAAGGCACAAACCACGTTCCTGTCTTAACAGCCACCTGTATTCTACAGTCAGTTTATTGCCTGCAGTATTTTGATTACGTTGACTTTTAAACAAAGTTTTTAGTATAAAACTGATGAAAGTTGTCAACAGTATGTTTTTTTTTTTTAACTTACTGATGTATTATACCAGGTATATAGAAAATTGTTGCAGCTGCTGTTTGTATTATTGTTTAACTGCTTCCTGGAGCACACAACAAAATACAGAAGGCTGAAGTCATAATGACAGGGCTTAAAACCTTTGACCTTTGGATCAGGAGACTTAAACTCTTCCATTCACTGTTACACATCTTTCATCTTTCATTGACTTTCTACAGTAGGTTTTTTCTCAGCAGTGACTGTAAAATTACTCCTGTTCCAAATTTGCATGCTAGAAATCTTAAATTCTCCATGAAGCTGGTGTTTTTCACCAGAACAATTCTAGCCAGTTGAGTAAGACCTGTTTACTGGCTTGTAAGAAAAAAGAAAAAAACATATTCAGTGAAAAAAAAGTCCTGTTTCATCTCTAAAGAATTATATAAATGTACAGGATTGTTTAAAGATCGAGTGTGTTGATCTGATTCTTGATGCTGACAAGTTTTGTCGTCTGGGGCTGCTTAATTGATAAAGTCTAAAACTGGTTCTTGATGCTGACAAGTTTTGTCGTCTGGGGCTGCTTAATTGATAAAGTCTAAAACTGATTCTTGATGCTGACAAGTTTTGTCGTCTGGGGCTGCTTAATTGATAAAGTCTAAATCTGATTCTTGATGCTGACAAGTTTTGTCGTCTGGGGCTGCTTAATTGATAAAGTCTAAAACTGATTCTTGATGCTGACAAGTTTTGTCGACTGGGGCTGCTTGATTGATAAAGTCTAAAACTGATTCTTGATGCTGACAAGTTGTGTCCACTGGGGCTGCTTGATTGATAAACTCTAAAACTGATTCTTAATGCTGACAAGTTGTGTTGACTGGGGCTGCTTGATTGATAAACTCTAAAACTGATTCTTGATGCTGACAAGTTGTTTCCACTGGGGCTGCTTGTTTGATAAGCTCTAAAACTGATTCTTGATGCTGACAAGTTGTGTCCACTGGGTCTGCTTTGATCGGTAAACTCTAAAACTGATTCTTGATGCTGACAAGTTGTGTCGACTGGGGCTGCTTGATCGGTAAACTCTAAAAATGATTCTTGATGCTGACAAGTTGTGTCCACTAGGGCTGCTTTGATCGGTAAACTCTTAAACTGATTCTTGATGCTGACAAGTTGTGTCGACTGGGGCTGCTTGATCGATAAACTCTAAAACTGATTCTTGCTAAATAGTTTTGTCAACTGGGGCTGCTTGATTGATAAACTCTAATACTTATTCTTGATGCTGACGAGTTGTGTTGTCTGGGGCTGCTTGATCGATAAACTCTAAAACTGGTTACTGATGCTGACAAGTTGTGTCGTCAGGGGCTGCTTGATCGATAAATTCTAAAACTGATTCTTGATGCTGACAAGTTGTGTCATCTGGGGCTGCTTGATCGATAAACTCTAAAACTGATTCTTGCTAACAAGTTTTGTTGACTGGGGCTGCTTGATTGATAAATTCTAAAACTGATTCTTAATGCTGACAAGTTGTGTCGACTGGGGCTGCTTGATTGATTAACTCTAAATCAGGTCTCTGATGCTGACAAGTTGTGTCGACTGGGGCTGCTTGATCGATAAACTCTAAAACTGATTCTTGATGCTGACAAGTTGTGACGTCTGGGGCTGCTTGATCAATAAACTCTTAAACTACGAAACTCAGATCAAGTTTAGACTAATAACTTGCTTTTTCCCATTAACATTTCGTAGTAGAAAGTTTTTTGTAGTAAACTACAAAGTAAATTTTAATCAGTCTGTTGCACTTTATTGCACTTTTCATACATTATAAGGCAGAAAGATTTTATCTAAAATAACATATAAAGTAAGCTTACAATTTTTTTTTTTCTTCATAGAAATGGAAATGCTTTGAGCATGAATGCATTATAAACGATTAATATGCATGCATTTTGAAAGATTACACAGAATGATTCTGTTTGTTCAAAAAGTTTTATGGCTCATTGAGTGAGATACAAGTTTTATTACTGTAGCTGTAAAGGTAGAAACTACTTAAATGGGGACCATCTCAAAGTTATGAATATCATATTGAATGATTATTTCAAATGTATTAATAACAATTTGAATGCAATTTAATGCTTTTATCAGATTTAGTCATGTTGGAAGCTTGATGTTGGAAGCTTGTTGACAGAGTTTTGTCTATATGATTTTTTATGTTAAAAGAATAGTGTTCATTACCTTTGTTGGTAGATTTTGTATTAAATCCGGAAGGAGAATCTTGAAGCCTAACTGACATGAAATTTTCAGAAATGTTGTTTGAACATACTTAAAAACACTTAGTAGATTAGCTATAAAAAAAAAATTGACAACTTTGTTTAAATTTGGTTATCCATTTTCACACAGATACTTTGGAATGTTTGGCTTGAATTTACAGACACCAAGGCAACAGTTCAATCTTAAATTCCTTCTGACAACTTAAAATGTGAGCTTTAATAATAAAAATAAAGTATAAAATAATATTAAGTTTTTTTTAATTAATATATTGAAAGGTATATGAAATTAGGGTCATACAAGAACATTGAACATAATGCGTTGTGTCTAATCAGTTGAGTATTACATTGCTTCCTAAATCTAGACATTGTTGTCTTTGACAGTTTGTACTTCTCTAAAATAAACCAGTGTGACCTTGTGGTCTTGACAACTAGAGAATTTTATCTTAATCTGAGATCTTAATTGACTAATCCCAGGCCATTAAATCACAGATAATACAACTAAATACAAACACATCACAGGGAAATAGAAGAACAAATTTTAGGTGATTATATAAGCAAAGAATTTGATAGCCATATATTTACACATAAATGATGAAAAGAGATTTTTTTTAACCTCTTTAAAAAGTCTACGCTGTGTTTTAAAATTCACCCTTTGATGTTTTTTTTGTTCATATCAAACAGCTAGTGACTGGTTTGTCAATGTCTAACCAGTTAAGTATATTTGTCAGTTTAGGATTTTATTGAAATATATCCGATAATGGCTGCTAGCTGATGATTAGTTGACAATATTGACAATATTATATCTCTGTTAAAATCTGTTAAATGCTGGTTTCTATAATCATTACATTTTAAAAACAAGAAATATTTTGTTTAAATAATGAACTAGAATCTAGGCAAATAAACTACTACAATTTATTATGTTTCAGTTTAACTTTGTAAAGTGATGATAGAGTATCAGTGAGAGTTTGCAGGTTCTGTCTCACATAGAAGGGCTGGAAAGATCACTTGATAATACCAACAAGACATAAGTTTTTATGCTTCATTAATTATCAGAAAATGGCATACAAATTGGTATGAACCTTGACTGATGTATGCTTATAATGTACGCCTCTCTATACATACAGTAATGTTAAAAGAAACATTCTAACACTATCAGCAATACACGGACAATAAACAAAGAAAGAATTAAGCATGATATATGATATACATTATAGCAGGCTGAATATAAGCGTGTGCCCGCTGACATCACTGTAAACTACATTCGGCTGTTCTTATTTGTCATTGTAAACCAATAAAAATGTTTTAAAATATAAGTGAAAAATTGTTATAGACTAAATTATCTTCTTTGATGTTCATCTATGTTAAAATTATAGATATTTGTTTTAAGGTAAATCATTAACAGATAAACTAAAAATGAACTTGTCGTTTTCATTTTCATGTGGGAAATGAATAGTGGGATAAACGGATAGCCTAACAGGGACAATAACTGTAAAAAATTGCATGATAAGTAGTGCAAATAATTGTGTCCCTTATAACCTATGACTTTCTCATTCAGATGTGTAATTATTCAATCATTCAGGCCTACAGCCTTCCTGATTAAATTATAACGCATCTGAACTTGACACAGTGCTATATTTGATGGTAGATCACTCAAACTTAAAATCTATTTTCTAAATATATATGATGGACAGTGGATGAGTAGGGCTCATGGCAAGTATTAAAAACAGGAAAAATATTATCTATTTCAGAAGTAGATCAAGATGCTTTACCCACAATTCCAGTGCAGACTGTGTCACATGATGTAGCTATAGATCTCATAGCCAGTATTCCTAAAACCATTCTACCTCTACCATGGCAACAAGAAAGACTGCATCAAGTGAATAGCAGTAAAGGTACTCATTTATGTAGATGTATTTTAATTTTTAATTTACCAGGAAGTAAATGTCAGTTGTTCATTAAGGGATATTTAATGATAGAAATCCTTTGTGACATTAGATATTTTATCAATCCTTCTTTAGCCAGCACTGCAACAATAAGTGTATTACACATTTCTGCATATTTTTAGGAAACAGAACTTATTTTTACTGCACCCATTTTCTCTGAAATTGTAAACAAAAATGGTTATGCAGATAGCTTTGTTTATGGGCCATATGGCTGTTCCTTTGGTTACACAAAACACCATTGTGTAAGAGATTTTGAGAAATAGATAATAGAAAAATTCTAGTATTTTGTAGGTTGAATTCTTTCAATCATAAAATAAATGACAGGAATAAGCTGCACATTTGTATGTTCTGTTGGATGTGTACAGTAGATACGACCATTGTCTCAATGTAATTGACATTCTCTATATAACATCAGAAATGCAGTTAATTAAATAATTTTGTCAAACAGCATATTACATCAAAACTAATTACAACAAAGCATAATAAACTACATTAATTAATGCCAGTTTATCTGCAATACTGATCAAACATTCTGGCAGTAAAATCTGTTTTTATCAGAAATTTGTTTTTATTACAACAGATGAAGTGACACATAGTGTGTACCTAGAAGTAAACAACAAGAGACACTCCCGGACAGTATACAATGTTATTGCTACTATAAATGGTGGACAGGAGTCAGGTAAGGGATTTACTGAAAATAAGTTGTGACTGACATGGGGGAAAGAATTCATTATATTTGTAATGATATGGTTTCCCTTAAATTAGATATGCTGTTTAGCAATTAAAATCATCAACTAATATTGACCTTTATTCTGATAAAAGTAATCGTATGAAATATTGTTACATCTGTTATAGTGTTGACAAAGAACTGCTATAGACAGACAGACTGACCTTACTTGGTTTGCACAATGCTCTGAAGACATCTAAACATAATCTCTGTAAAGAATGTAATAATGTAATATTAGCATTTTCTTGTTGAAATTTCAGACCGACAGGTATTACTTGGAAGCAGACATTACAGAGAAGGCTCAGTAGCCAGTGACCTTGACCTAAGTGACCTTGATCTAGCATACAACACTGGTACCCTGCTTGAGCTGGGAAAAAGTATGGCATATATCAAAGAAAAGGAACTGTGGCAACCAAGGAGGACAGTAAAGTTTGTTTCTCTCGGAGGTCATCAGGCAGATATTGGGATGTTTTATTATCTGAAGGTACTGTGAATTCAATGAATCTTATAAAAAACACTATAGCAAACATTCGTCAAGAAAAGAGAAAAACGAACATTAAGTGAGCAAACATGTTTGATTATCTTCTTAAAGCATGAATCAGGAATAGTAATGACTAATGAACATTTAAAAAATAATTGAGCAAAAATGCTAGGGCTTAGAGTTTTTAATCAGAGTTCAAAATGACCAAGGTGCATAACAGTTTTTTTTTTAAATAAGTATAACTGCCTGAAACACAATGGATATTCAGAAATTATGAAAAGACTTCTTTCAGTTTTAAGAGATTTTATACCTTCCAGAATTTTGTAAATCTAATGAAGAAGAGGGCCTTACATAATTTTTTTTAACATTACTTTACTTGTCAGGAGTATAACTTTTCTCAGTCAACATTTTTAGTTAAAAGGATTGTTAATATTTGTTTGTTTAAATGATACACTTTAGTACAAGTTGAATTTTTTAACAGATTTGGGTCACTTTTACCACTTATATAACTCTGAGGTATTATGCCCTTGAAAGACTGTTTCAGCCTTTGGTGAACTGAGCTTTTTAGCTCACCTGAGCTTATTCATAGGGTGAGCTTTTGCAATGGCAGATTTTTTTATTTTGACTTTTGTCAGAAACTGTAAGGGCGAGACTTTTTAAATTTGTAGCATTATCTAGCAGTTTGTTCCGATTTTGTCACTGGGGTTACTGTTTGCCATGCCTGAGGGGGTCACATGCTTTACATAGAAATATAGAGGAATAATCTTTAAAATTCTTGTATGAAACCACAAGGCTTTGAGTTTTGAAATTTGACAGTGCACCCCTACCAAAACATTTAAAACTTTGTCCCTGGTGTCAGTTTTTGATTACAATTAATTGCAAACTTTGCATGAATTTACATCATCCAGTTCATGAGGAGGAAATAATATCAAAGTAAAAAGTGAAAATAAAATTGCTAACCTACTCAATTATAAAGAACATAAGACTCTTCAGGGTGGAGGTAAGGCAGTAAGAAGCTGTAACTTAACTAGAATGCAATAAGATGTCTTTCTACCTGAAAACTATTTTCCCCCATATTTCCATGACCTGTGTATTTCAGAGTTACAGACATCTACTGTCACAAGAAGCTGTGACCTATTTTGACCTTGACACAAGTAACAAGACAACAAAGGTCATGGAATTCTGGTCAAATCCATCCCTAGTGAATCTCATATGGAGAGCTGCAGATATGGTATAGATTTTAGTGTTTATGAAGTTCTGATAAATTTTTTATTCACATACAAAATTCAGAATGTTTCACTATTTTGGTTTTATTTGCATGACCACTATTCAATAATTCATGATTATTTGCACTTTAACATCTTATAAACAGATGCAGAAGACTCTGGACTACTTATTTTTTAGCTCACCTGTTCGGGCTCAAAGGTGAGCTTTTGTCATCATTGATTGTCCGGTGTCCGTTGGCATGCATCGTGCGATGTGCATCGTCAATAGTTTGATTTGAACGACTTCTCCTCCTGTACTGCTAAGCGAACTTTGATGAAACATGCTAGGGATATAACTTTTATGAAGCTCTACCAAACTTGTTCAAAAAATTGAATTCCATCAAGAACTCTGGTTGATCTGAAAGGAAAAACATCGAAAATCTTTCTGAAACCACAAGATCCTGAGCCTTAAGATTTGTTATGTAGCATTGTCTAGTGGACCTCTACCTATTTTGTTCACATTATACCCCTGGGGTCAAAATTGGCCCTGCCCTGGGGGTCAATTGATTTTACTTAGGCTTATATAGGGAAAATGTTCAAAAATCTTCTTGTCTGAAACCACAAAGCCAAGAACTTAGATACTTTTAATGGAGCATCAGCTAGAGGTCCTGTACCAAGTTTGTTCAAATTATGCACCTGGGTCATTTATGGCCCAGCCACAGGGTCACTTGATATTACATATGCCCCACCCCGGGGGTCCTATTTGTGCAAAATATTTGATCTTTAAAATTCTTCTTATGAGAAACCATAAATTTTAAACCTTAGATTTTTTGCAGGGAGCATTATCTGTAGGTCCTCTACTAAGATTGTTTAAATAATACCCCTTAATAGCCTTGCTTGGGGTGGGGTTGGGGGGTACTTGATTTTAAATAGGCTTATAGAGGGAACACTTTTAAAAAATCTTCTTTTGAAACCACAAGGCCTGGAACTTAAATATTTTGCATTGAACACAAGCAAGAGGTCCTCTACCAGGTTTGTTCAGAATATGCCCCTGGATCAAAATTGGCCCTTCCCCAGGATCAGTTGATTTTACATAGGCTTATATAAGGGAAAACCTTAAGAAATCTTCTTGTCTGAAACCACAAGGTCTAGAACTTAGAACTCTAGATATTTTGTTTGGAGCATTAGCTAGAGGTCCACTACCAAGTTTGTTCAAATTAAGCCCCTTTGGTCAAATTTAGCCCTACGTGTTGGGTGGTAAGGGGGTCACTGATTTAACATAGACTTATAGAGAGAACAACTCAAAAAATCTTCTTGTCTGAAACTACAAAGCCAAGGGCTAAGACATTTTGCATGGAGCATCAGCTAGAGGTCCTCTACCAAGATTGTTCAAATTAATCCCCTAACTTGATTTTACATAGGCTTATTAAGAGACAACTTAAAAACTCTTCTTGTCTGAAACCACAAGGCCTAGAACTTAGATATCAGCTAGAGGTCCTCTACCAAGTTTGTTCAAATTATGCCCCTTGGGTAAAAATTGGCTGTACCCTGGATGTAACTTGAATTCATATAGATTTATATAAGGAGAACCTTAGATAGGCTACTGATGTTCGCTCAACAGCAGACCCAAAGCCAAAGTATTCAGGTGAGTGATCCAGGGCCATCATGGCCCTCTTGTTTGAGTTTATGCACAGGTTTTCTTAAGATCTTTTTGATACTCATTTAAGGAAATTTTAAAGGACAAGATAGCTGATAAGGTAGAACCGATCCTTTGGATCCTTGGCTTAGTTTTGCCTGCTGTCCTAATGAACTCATACAGAGGTAAAGTGTTTGATTTATGTAAAGGTTTGTCATATTTTGTCTTTGTTTTAGGTTCCAGATCCATCAAATCCAGAATACTCACTGGCTGAAAGTTGGCCTAAAATATCACATGATGTATTCTTGTCCAATGAGAGTGCTGTGTACATGTACAATTTAGAAGAAATTCCTTTATCACAAAAACTTGGGATTCCATCAATTTCATTACATTCCTTGAGTTGGGTAAGTTAAGATCGGTTTTACAGCTTCTGTTTATTATTATAATTGACCTTTGAGTTGTAAGGTAAAACTTCGAGTCACAGCTTTAAAACTGTCAGACTTCTTTCAGACAATGTACTCAATATCTTCCCATACTAACCCTTGTCACAAATGATTTTGTAAAAATCTTAGAACCAATGTCTTCCAGATTTCCACTGAAAATTTAGCTTGATATCTTTAAGAAAAATTCAAACTATAATGTTATTTTGGAAAGATGTAAACATGTTTGAGATAAAAGGACATACTGTTTTTTGTTGCTTTTTTTAAACAATAGAACATTGTCCAAACATGATTATTTCAGCTTCAGTTAAAATATATTATTTTTTTTGTATAAATTTCAGCAGTATACAAGGGAGATTGTCCATTCCAGTTATCATCTAGCTTCAGCAAGGGTTGTTTCCCTTGCAACATTAAAACTGTTGGATGATGTTGTGTTGCCAGTCAATGTGACATTCCTGCTTCAGTTTGTAAACCACACTATAGCTCACTCACTTCAAGTCTTGAAACACCAGATTTCTGGCCTTGAATATAGAATAGGTAAACCTTCTTTCCAGTTCTTAGCATTTTTGACTAAGAAAACGTATTGTAACATGTGTCATTTTAGAAACTGTAATAGTGTACACTATTAACAAATGCAGCCTGTAAATTAGTCTGTTGTTGGAGTTATTCTTGTTTGCCTTTATTCTTTTATGTGCCAGTTAATAATGATGTAACACTCTGCTAAAGTTTTCAGTCAGTGTTGAGACACTATAATCTGTAGCCTTTACTTATGTAGATGTAGCTGCAAAGTCATAGCTTTAACAATAGCTTATTTCAAATAATTTACTCCCAGGAAAGACTTAATATATGAAGGCCAGCAATATCTATCAATAGATGAAAACACTTATCAAGTCTAATCAAGTCAGACTTTTGAAATGATCATTCAAATACTTCCGCGTGTCTTGTTGAATTTTAAGATGTATCAGTATATTTAGTATAGCCTGAAGATGTGCATTTTAAAACGACTAAAGTCTCTTTGATAAAAAGTCAGGATTTAAATCAAGCAACACAAACTCCAGTTTTGTAATACTCTCTGCTTTTTATGGACCCAAAGGGAGGCATTTAGTTTTTTAACTGTCCATCCTTCAGCCCGTCTATCATTCCATCCGAAAACTTTAACATTGGCCATAACTCCCTTGTTAGTGGTTGGATTAACTTCATACTTGGACACAACACCCCTTTTGACAAGACCTAACCACTGAGCTATATTTATCCCCCCGCCAAAGGCGGAGGGGATATTAGGAATGCCCTTCGTCCGTCCGTGCGTCTGTGCGTCCGTGCATCCGTGCGTCCTTCCGAAACAATTTTGTCCGGAGCATAACTCCAAAAGTACTTGAGGGATTTTATTCAAACTTCATACACTGACAGAGCACATTGGTAGGTAGTGCAGTGTGCAAGTTTAATAACTCTACCTTGCCTTTTTTTTAGAGTTATTCCGCTTTATCAAATTTACTTGATAAATTTTGTCCGGAGCATAACTCCAAAACTGCTAGAGGGATTTTATTCAAACTTCATACACTGACAGAGCACATTGGTAGGTAGTGCAGTGTGCAAGTCCAATAACTCTACCTTGCCTATTTTTAGAGTTATTCCTTTTTATCAGAATTACTTGATAAATTTTGTCCGGAGCATAACTCCAAAACTACTTGAGGGATTTTATTCAAACTCAGTACACTGACAGAGCACATTGGTAGGTAGTGCAGTGTGCAAGTCCAATAACTCTACCTTGCCTATTTTTAGAGTTATTCCCCTTTATCAGAATTACTTGATAAATTTTGTCCAGAGCATAACTCTAAAACTACTTGAGGGATTTTATTCAAACTTCATACACTGACAGAGCACATTGGTAGGTAGTGCAGTGTGCAAGAACAATAACTCTACCTTGCCTATTTTTAGAGTTATTCCCCTTTATCAGAATTACTTAATAAATTTTGTCCGGAGCATAACTCCAAAACTACTTGAAGGATTTTATTCAAATTTCATACACTGACAGAGCACATTGGTAGGTAGTGCAGTGTGCAAGTCCAATAACTCTACCTTGTCTATTTTTCTAGAGTTATTCCCCTCTATCAGATTTACTTGTTTTCATTTTAAAAATCCCAGCATATACATGTTTATCTAATTCTTGAATTCTTGAACTTATTATCCCCGCGAAAGGAGGAGGGGATATTAGAAATGGTCTCTGTCCGTCCGTGTGTCCGTGCGTGCATCCATTCCAGTTTTGTCGGGAGCATAACTCCAAAAGTACTTGAGTGATTTTCTTCAAACTTCATATACTGAAAGAGCACATTTGGAGGAAGTGCAGTGTGTAAGAATAATAACTCTACCTTGCCTACATTTAGAATTATTCCCCTTTATCAGATTTAATTGAAAAACTTTGTCCGAAGCATAACTCAAAAAGTCCTTGAGCGATTTTCTTCAAACTTAATACACTGACATAGCACATTGGTAGGAAGTGCAGTTTGCAAGAACAATAACTATACCTTGCCTATTTTTTGTGGGATTTCTTCACACATTATTACATTGAGTGTTTGAAAGTACAACCTTCAGGTAGCTTCTTCCCGGCGGGGGGATTAACCATGTGTAACATGGCTCTTGTTTATTTGACCTTGACCCCTGAAGGACCTTTACCTTTAAGATAAAGTTGTCCAAAAACTAACATTGGCCATATTTTCCTTATTAGTAAGTGGAAATTCTTCACACTTGAACAAAAAAACCATTTGGACAAGACCTTTCCACTGACTTATATTTATTTGACCTTGACCCCTAAATGACCTTCACCTTGAAAATCCAGTTGTCCAAAAACTAATATTGGCCATAACTTCCTTGTTAGTAAATTGATATATTTCATACTTGGACACAAAACCCCTCTGGACAAGAACTTCCCATTGAGCTATATTAATTTGACCTTGACCCCTGAAGGACTAGTTGGCCTTAACTTCATTTTTAGTAGGTGGATATACTTCATACTTGGAAAACAACAACCCTTTGAACAAGACTTTCCCACTGACCTATATTTATTTGACCTTGACCCCTGAAAGACCTTCACCTTGAAGATCCAACTGTCCAAAACTTTTTCATTAGCCATAACTTCCCTATTAGTATGTGGATATACTTCATACTTGGAGACAACACCCCTTTGGACAAGGCCTTCCCACTGACCTATATTTATTTGATCTTGACCCCTGAATAACCTTCACTTTGAAGATCCTATTGTCCGAAAGCTTTAACATTGGCTTTAACGTCCTTATTAGTAAATGGATAAACTTGATACTTGGACACAAAACTCCTATGGACAAGACCTCCCCAATGACTTATATTTATTTGACCTTGACCCCTGAATGACTGGTTAAAAGTCAAAGCACCACTTCAGAGGCATGGTCATCTTACAGTGACAGTTCTTGTTGTAATATCTTCCTAGACTCTATATTAAAATTCTTATTAGAATTCATGTAGAAACTTGATTTTGAATTCAGCATTGAATGTGTGTTCCTTCCATGTTCAATATTTTAATGAACAGATCTGTACAAATAAATGCATGTATACAATAAATGTAAGTGATTAATGGGAATAAGTTAAAGGCTACCAAAGAACTTCAATCAGCAATTAATTGGATATTGATTAGCTAAAAGGTACACATTATTTCCAAATGACTAATGTATTTTCATAGAATGCAGACATGAGCAGTGGTTTGCAGCAGTTTAGCATGAATTTTATTTTTTAAGTCAGGTTGAATTGTCTTTAAATGCACAAAACATGGTGTCATTTCCATGTTTTTCTAAGAATTCTGCCTGTGTTCTAAATACATGTATAAAGAACTTATACATGTGCAGCTTACAAAATATCACTACATTCCCTCAGTATAGGATCCACCCTTTTCAATCACGGATGCCCATCTGTGTGGAAGTCTTCTGATTCCCATTGCTAGGCAACCAAAGTTAATACGTCTAATTAGACTGGCCACCTCTGCTTCCAGGCTTTTTAAATCTTCAAAATACACAATGTTCTTTCAGCTTAGGAAATAAATCAAAGTCTGGAGGACTCATGCCCGGGGAATATGGAGGGTGTGGTAAAGTTTCCCTGTCATATGACATCAATTGTGACGTCACCCTGCCGGCCTTGTGACATGCCACGTTGTAATGAAGTATATGTGGTGTACGTTCCAAGTAGGAGTAGGAGTAGTTCATAACTACGTATCCAAGTCTTGTCTATTGCCACTGTCCTGTTTAGAAACATATCACCCTCATTTTTGTACCTTTTCAGTAATCGACTAGCATCATCCATTCTTGCCTGTTTCTGCTCAGTATTCAGTGCATGGGTAACCCATCTCGCAGCAATATGTCGCATATTTAACTTGTTTGTCAGAATTGTATAAACTGACCCATGACTAATCCCAATTTCTATTGCTTCTTCTTCACAGGTATATCTTCGATCAGTCTCTACTCTCTAGTAATTCCTTGACATTTAGGATATTTTCTTCGCTTGTTCCTTCTGTCGGCCGACCAGGGCTAGGCTGCTTCTTTATACAGTTTCTTCCTTCTTTAAACTGTGCAGTCCAGCTAAAAACCACTGCATGAGAAATTGCTTGGTCCCCACAAACTTTTTGTAATGTTTGAAAAATACCTGTACCAGAGCTACCTTTATAAAACTCAATTTTAACTTAAGAGTGTTGTTCTTCAGCTGTGAAGCTGGCCATGTTAAACAATATAATAGCAACATAAGAATAACGCCAAAATAAATATGTGTAAATATTACACATAAAATGACTTTATTCCTGTACATTGAAGTATTGTCTTGTCTTCTGCTTTCTTGAATTAGCTTGGCAATATCTATTTTGTAAAAATAATGATTGTTTTTCTACATTTAACAGATTCTATACTAGCAATGTTAGAGAGATTGGCACTGTATGGAAGTGGGTTGGGAGTAGTAACAACTGACTGTTCTAAGGCCAGACAACTCAGTGACATACTTATGAGATTTGAAAGTGTGTTCCAGACTGAAAGGTAATTTAGTGGTTTCTAATTATGTTGAAATGTAATTTGAGTATAGTACAAATTGACTTATTTACACCAGTATTCTGAGTTCCTCTGCTATATGTTTCTTATATGTATGAAGCCATTTTTAGCTTTGTAATTATACGTTTGAATATTTGAGAAGTTGGATGTCTTCTTATATATGAGGGCTGCTTTAAATAAGTAACTGTAGAAGACTGTTATCTGATTGAATGTTGAACTATGCAGGCAACCTTATTAACTTTCTTCAGTAAATAAACATCAGATAGTTTATAGAGGGTTTTGTCTTGTGTAATAGAATAGTTTTTAGCTCGTGGTGAGCTTTTGTGATCACCCTGTGTCTGTTGTGCTTTGTCTGTTGTCAACACCTGCTTAAAACACATCTTCTTCTTCACCACTTGGTGAAAGTTTATGAGACTTATAGCAGGAATGTTTCTTGCTTGCAGCTCTTCCAGATTTGTTCAAAGAATTGTATTCTCAGGTTGCTGTGGCAACAAAAATGAATAACTTGAAATATCTGCTTGTGTAAAACAACCAGGCCCAGAGCTCTGAAATTTGATATGTAGCATTGTTGAGTGAGCCTCTACAATGGTTATTCAAATGTTGTCTTAGGGATTACAGTCATGTTCTTTGTAGAAATATATAGGAAAATGTTTATGATTTGTCTTGACAAATACACAAGGCTGTGAGTACTAATACTGTGCACAAAGCATTATCTAGTTGACCTTTACAAGGTTGTTCATACTGTGCTCCTGGGGTCAGTTTAAGAAAGACTCATATAGACAATTTTTTTTTAAAAAAATTGGAGTGAAGTATCTTCTAATGAACATCTACCAAGACTGTTCAAATTGTGTAACCTTGGTCAGTTTTGCCCCAGTTGGTGTTCACATGTTGAAGCTAATATTATTTCTTTAATGAAATACTTTGGAAATCCTTTAAAATATTCTTTTCTCATTCATCCAATATTTTACAGCTTTGATATTTTGCTTGCAACATTTGTAGAGCTATTGTCATGACTGCCTAGATGGCTTTGGTTAACCTTTTTGTTAAGGTCCATTTCTCAGAAACTGTCAAATCTTTTCTCTCCTAATTTGGTAAAATTTGACACCACTTCATGGTCATAACCCTCAAATTTATATTTTCAAAGTTATGCCTTTTTTTGACTTAGAATATTTTGGTTAACCTTTTTGTTAATGTCCATTTTTAAAAAAAACTATCAAAGATAATCTCTTAAAACTTGGAATACTTAATTAACATCAAAATTGAAATGCATTTCAAAAGAGCAGGTAAGCCTATAATATATTATTACACTGTTATGTCCCTTTTTGACTTAGAATTTCTTGGTTAACCCTTTTGTAAAGGTTTTTCAAAAAGTGTCAAAGATATTCTCTTCGAACCTGGAATACTTGATCACCATCAAAATTGAAATGCATTTCAAAATGGCAGGTAGCCCTACAGTACATTTTGCATCGTTTTGCCCCGTTTTCGACATAATGTACTGTCCTGCATCATATCTAAGAAACTTTTTATGCACTTATCACTTCTCACATCTTTTGGGAGTAATATTTTAGATAGCTGACAAGGTTTTATTAATCTGTATTTTGACAGAATACTGGCCCTTTTCTAATAAGAGATATTGATTTTGTGTTTTGGTTTACTCAGGTTAGCAGTATAGGCCACTTGGGCCTCTTGTTTGAGTTAGCTTATAATTTACTAACCAGCTGTGAGAAAATTGGAGCACCATGCCCACGTACAGTTCTTGTTTTCTTTTATTTTGATAATTAATCCAATACATTGCATTTATGTTTTGAACAGTTATATTTACAGTGATTAAGGGCCATTATGGCCTTCCTGTATTACTTTCTAAGTTGTTTTATTTTTCCTTTTCAGTTCAGATGAATGTCTGTTGTGTTTTGAGAGACAGACAGGTATACTGTCTGTGTTCAGTGAGGTAAAAGACAGATATTTGATGACTGAAAGCAGTGACAGAGTCAACAAAATATTTGACAGAATTTTTCAGGTGCTTAAAGAAGCTTTACATGAAGTCAGTTCAATGAAGGACAGATAGCAGATAAAAGTTATGATGTGAATATTTGATCTCATTGTGTACATATTGATTTTGGTGCAATTTAAACAGTATTATCTGTCTAGTAGAGAAACATTCTTAGACATACCGAGTAGCTATTTTTTAGCATTTAATTTGGTAATTAGCCAGATCAGTGGATCATTATCATTAAATTTTGTTTGTTCCGGTATATGCATTTGTTTATCTTTTTGTTCTTACAACTAATGCTTGTTACCAGAAATATCATTGTACATTTAACTCCTTACAACTAATGCTTGTTACCAGAAATATCATTGTACATTTAACTCCTTGTTGTACAGTGTCACTTTTTATTACAGATTGTAAATGTTATGCACAATTTGACACGATTTAATGTCATAAACATTCTTGTACAACACTATGCTTCACTTCCAATGCACTCCTTGTAATACCACACTACACATAAATGTTATCAATAACAAGACCTATTGTATCAATTTTATCTACAATATAATAACCTTAAGATGAAAAATTAGAATGAATGACCATATGCCATGCCAGTATGGATATAGGCTCTTGTTAATAAGCAGCTGATCATGAACCTTTTGCACGATGTATCAAATCAAAAGCAAGACGATCTATGTGTTAAATTTGTTGAGATGTCATAGTGAACTGTTTTAATGTAATGAAAAGGACAGTTAAATTAACATTATTTACATTCAGTCTTTTGGAGAACAGCCTCTGTAACATATTGTCAGTGTGTCAAATGTCTCAGGTATGGAAGCAGTTAATGACATATGTATTTCACACGTGATTCAGATTTATTTTGTATAATAAATACTGTTCATGTTACAGATATTTTAAGTGTAAAGGAATGCAACACACCTTTCTATAAAGCCCTTACTAAAACTGAGACCACTCCAATAATGTACTGGCTGGCATTTAGTGTAAAGGAATGCAACACACCTTTCTATAAAGCCCTTACTAAAACTGAGACCACTCCAATAATGTACTGGCTGGCATTTAGTGTAAAGGAATGCAACACACCTTTCTATAAAGCCCTTACTAAAACTGAGGCCACTCCAATAATGTACTGGCTGGCATTTAGTTTTCGTTATATTCATGTCACAGTTGTGAAACAATACCTTTTCTGGTATCTGAGAGAATCTCTTTGTTGACCTTCATTTAAATATTTTGTAGTACAATAATATTGAAGCATGATTTGGTAATAAGAACACAACTTTAAGACAAACAGTACATTGATAATTGAAAGTTTGTGTCAGTATAGTTTGGATGCTAATGGATATCATTGAGAAAAAAACAGAAATACCTTTGACAAATATCATGTTACATTTTCTGCTTCAATTAAAACATCATATGTTATCATCAGTGCTTTTACCTTTAAGTGCAAATATGACTTAGATTTGCTCTTTGAAAAATAACATAATCCTAGTTTTGCTCCCAATGGTAGACTGATGGATATTTTTCAATCCAGTACACACTCACTTTAATTGCTTTTCTTCACATATGACATTTCATTTGGCTGTCTGAATACGTATCATTTCAGTTCAAGCAAATTAAAATGCGTCTTGATTAGACGCAAACTTCCTTCACTTTCATAATATGGCTGGACAAAATGTTTATTATGCTTAGATTTTATTGCATGACTGGATGTAAAAAATCAGACTAATGAAGAACAACTGGAATATATTGTCTACTCAATCTACACAATTAGTGATAAGGAGCTTCTGGTATTTTTTTTCACAGGTTTCACTTTTTGTTTGTCATACAATTCTGTTTATTATAAATTGACAATTTCCTGTAAGAAGGGCTTGTCTTTTAAGACCACAGGCATGGTGTAGCTATATTACATAATTCTATATTAAACAGCCCTTTAGCTTGTTTGCCTTTTAGTGCCTGGTCAAAAACTGTTATAGTAGAAGAATATTTTTTATTTACTTAAAAAAATATTGTCCAGCATAGCATTGTGCCTTGCCGCGGCCAAAAGCCAGTGTCAAACAGATAATCTAAGCTGATAACACCAAAATATTTTCAATAAATGTTCTTTGTGAAACATTCCTTTTTGCTGGCAGTTCAAAATGTGGAAATTATTTTTGTATGTCTAATGACTAATGAAAAAACAGTTGTATATTATTAAACATAATTAACATTTGTATGCATATTTGAACAATGATACTATAGGATCCAGGTTGTATATATACATGGTAAATTCTAGTCATATCGATATATTATGTTTGTACAAAGGTAGATAATTAGTACTGATATAGTGTCCAAGTTTGATTTGTGAAATAGTGGTGGGTGACCTAGGTTTCTAAAATATTCTAGGGAAAGTTATTCAGTGTAAGACTAATAAAATACATTGTAAGTTTTTACCAAATGAAAACACAGAAGACTAAATATTTAACCAATCAAACTTCCAGTGCAAAAAGACTTTTGACTGTAACTTCAGAATGGATGCACCAAAGACAAAGAAAATTGATACTCGAAATTATAAATAGACTGCAGACTATAAAAGAGAACATTTTCCTGGAACAGTACTAATTACCATTGCTTGTAAATAGAAGTTGATATGTAAATATTTGCCTTAATTGATTGAGAGGATTCCATAAGAGACATGTGAAAATTTGTGAGAAATTTCCTCATGTATTGTGATTTAAAATTTTTATGCACACGAAGGGAGGCGTGTAATTATTGAACTGTCAGTCCATCAGTCTGACAGTCCGTCCGAAAACTTTAACATTGACAATAACTTTCTTATTAGTAAGTGGATTTACTTCATACTTGGACACAACACCCCTTTGGACAAGACCTTCCCACTGACCTATATTTGTTTGACCTTGACCCCTAAATGACCTTTACCTTGAAGATCTAATTGTCCAAAAACTTTAACATTGCTGATAACTTTCTTATTAGTAAGTGGGTTTACTTCATACTTGGACACAACACCCCTTTGGACAAGACCTTCCCTCTATCCTTTAATTATTTCACCTTGACCCCTGAATATCCAAATGTCCAAAAACTAATATGTGGCCATAACGTCCAAATTAGTAATTGGATATACTTCATACTTAAACACAACACCCCTTTGGACAAGATCTTCCCGCTGACCTATATTTGTTTGACCTTGACTCCTGAATGACCTTCACCTCGGAGATCCAATTGTCCAAAAACTTTAACATTGCCCATAACTTCCTTATTAGTTAGTGGAATTACTTCATACTTGGACACAACCCCCTTTGGATAAGACCTTCCCACTGACGTATATTTATTTGACCTTGACCCCTGAATGTCTGGTTCTCAGCTCAAAGGTCAGAGCACTTCTTTCGGGGTCATTGTCATCTTATCTTGTTCAAATTCAGAAGAGGTTATCCCTCAGTTTTGTTGAAATGACAGTTTGAAAATAACACCTATGTATGACATTAAGTCTCTTTTTCATATTTTCTTTCGGAAGCCCAACTCATACATATTAATGTCAGAATTAGTGTAGCTTAGGTATTTTGAATGAAGTCAATCTAGAAATATAATACAGTGATATTTTAACTTGATGGTATGTGTTTTTCTGTTTATTTACTTTTCCAACTTCAGTAAAAAATATGTGATGACTTACTTTTCTGGAAGAGATTTTTATTTGCTATTTACTATATCTGTACGATTAATTCAGTAGGTGTAATCTTTGTAAAATAATTGAACATTGTTTGTATTTCTGTAATTATTTATACAGTTAACTATTAAAAGGCAGTCTTTGTATTCTTGTTTATTTCTTAATTCTAATAGAAAGCTACACATGGGATATATGTCTTTGCTTCACCCTCTTCACCATATGTAAAGCTTTCCAGTGCTCAGTTTTCATCGTCAGTTACCCCCGGAGAGCATATAGTTTTTGAACTGCCCATCAGTCAGTCAGTCTGAAAACTTTAATATTGCTCATAATATCCTTATACGTAAATGAATTTACTTCGTACTTGAACACAGGACCCCTATGGACAAGGCCTTCCCACTGAAAATTACTCATTTGACCTTGACCCCTGAACGACCTTGACCACGATGATCCAAATGTCAAAAATATTTAATATTGGCCATAACTCCCATAACTTTGAATAGATTTAGTTCCTGTTTGCACACTATGGAAAAGATCTTCAAAACGGCATATCTTTTTACCTTTATTCCTAAATGACCTTGCCTTTTAGGTCAAATAATTGAAAAAACACTTCTTCTGATGGATCTGCAATTTATCTTCATGATCATCTGGTCCTTGCAACACTCCTTTGGACAGGACCTTCATACTGACATACTTGTATGACCTTGACCCCTGGATGACTTAGAACTTGACAGTCCAATTGTCAAAAACACTTAATTAGTCATAACTCTTTTATTACTTCAAAATTTATAATTTAACTTCTTCGGGTCCTTAGTTCTAAGGTCTAAGCACTGCTTCAGGGACACTGTAATCTTTCAGTGACGGTTTTTGTTCAGAAATCAGCAATAATCCTGAATAAGCTTTCCAATGCCCAGTTGTTCAGGAAGTCTGCACGAAGAAGAGAAGATTTTCAAAATATGGTGTAAATATTTGCTTCAGTGCAACAATACGCATTTTGTGTGTGACTTTAATAGTACAAATTTGAAGAAGACAAAAGCTTGAAGCTGGAATTCTTATAGGAACTCGCCAGATAAATGGAGTACAATTATATTTTCATTTGCATTGTACCTTCTTTACCTCTCGCTGTAAAGTTGGAAAACTGTTTGACACCATAACTAATGCATATAGAGAATGTGCTGTAGTAAAGAAAATGATTGGTATTTAGAAACTTGAGAAACATTTATTTTAGATATTAATATACTTTAAACTGATACTAATGCATATAACAAAATCTTACAAGTATTTTCTATTGCACCTAAGACCACATACACCATCACCATTTCTGTAACTCTTAAGTGCAGAAATGACAAGTTTACTTTTTTTAATGTTATTTTTTATTCCTCGTTTTACTTCCAGCAATAGACTGATGGATATCTTCTGTCATTTGCAGATGCTCTAAATTGCTTCTCCTCTCATATAAAACAATTTATTTGGTTTCTCAATATGTATCATTTTAATTTGAAGGAATGAAAATGTCTTCTAAAAATGAACTTCCTTCGTCCCTAATACGCCACCTTTCACACTGGAAGGTAAAAACCAGAATGAGTTAATAAACTGCTATATTGCCCACTACAACCAGTTGACATTTATAATGAACCGGGTTATTTTTTCCTACAAAAGGAGCTGCCTTAAGATTTACCATGTGCGTGATAGATTACATGGCCCTGTACTGTAGGTTTGCAAATTAGCAAGTCTTTGGTTTTTGCCATGAACATGGTCAAGGATTCTATTAAGATTGTTTAACTTTGGCAAACTATAAAGTATTCATTTCAGAATTGTGGTACGGAAGTTTTAAAAAACGGCTTTGTTGAAAACGTAAAATAGTAAGACTGATCAATCTGGCAAATTATTCTGGATGTTTTTCAATTAGAAAATAACACCGCATTATAATGCTTTTTGTGTCACCTGACATATAGGTTTTACTTGCAGTGTCTGCGGCAGTGGTGTCGGCGGCGGCGTCCCATTTTGCTTGTCCGGGGCATAACTCTTAAAGTATTGGAGATATCAACTTGAACCTTCATAGGTGAATACATCTCATTGTGAAGAGGTGCAGTGCCAAAGAACCATAACTCTCTTTCTCAAAATTTTTGAGCTGTTGCCCTTAGTAATTTTTCATACTTAATTCTTGTCCGGGGCATAACTCAAAAGGTTTTAAAGTTGTCAACTTGAAACTGAATAGGCTAATAGATCTCAAAGTATTGGAGATATCAACTTGAACCTTCATAGGTGAATAGATCTCATTGTGGAGAGATGCAGTGCCAAAGAACTATAACTCTCTTTTGCATAATTTTTGACTTATTACCCTTTGTAATTTTTCATACTTAATTCTTGTCAGGGGCATAACTCGAAAAGTATTGAAGATATCAACTTGAAACTGAATAGACTAATAGATCGCATTGTGGGGAGGTGTAATCCCCAAGAACCATAACTCTATTTCTCAAATTGTTTTAGTTATTGCCCTTTGTAATTTTTATACTTAATTCTTGTCCAGGGCATAACTTGAAAGGTATTGAAGATATTAACTTGAAACTTCATAGGTGAATAGATCTCACTGTGGAGAGGTATAACTAAGAAATACAACTCTGATTTGCATAATGTTTGAGTTATTTCCCTTTGTAATTTTTCATACTTATTCTTGTCCGGGACCTATAAATTCATTCCATAGAAAAAAGTTAAATAACTGATATGTTATCGTCAGGCGATACGTCCGACTCGCGGAGTTCTAGTTTTAAGTGTTAGTTCCAAAGACTGAGTCTTGTACAAATGTCTATCTAATACAGACAGATTTGATAATTATGCAATATTTCTTTTGTTTATTTTCAAATAAAGTGAATAAAATATCGTTGGATGAACATCAATTTTCTTTGGTGGCGATACAATTGTTTTAGAACGAGAAACCGTAAGTAAGGCAGTGTAGTGGAAACTGAAGTCTTATAAACAATTAAACATTGCTTTAACACGATGATTTAACGAAAACAAATACTACATCCGCGTTTTGAAAGTGTTCGACATTAGGAAAGAAACTTACGCGCTTTATGCCAGTTTCAAAAATGCCTAGTTAAAATAATCTAAATTTTTTAATTACATCTATTTGGAGACAAATTCTTGCAACTTATATAATACTCTTTCGGTTATTGCTTCCTAGGTTTAAACAGTACTGTGAGAGTTTTTTCATCTTTCGTCCCGCTGTTGTTTTGTGTTCAGTATATAATTTTTTCAGTTGATAGATATCTTAAAAGAGAATTAATTTTATTCATCTTAGTTAATAGTTTGAATCGTTTTCTACATTAACTCTATAACTCTTGCTAAACGTTGTTTTTTATCATATTTTATGTCTGCCAAGCTACAGGTAGAATTTAATTGCAGACCTATCCTTTAGTCTTTATAGTTATATTTATTTTTATATGTGAAACATGTATCTTCTTGTAATATAATTCACACTTATAAAATAACAAGGGTGCCATTGTCACAAAATACGCCCGTCTATGTGTGACCCTTACCTCGGCCATAGGGACCTGATTTTTGCGTGCGACACTCCGCCTTACAATGGTCAACATTTGTGTCAAGTTATATTAAAATTTCTCAGTACATGTAGAAGCTTTACTCCGGACAAGCCTTTTCCACTGACCTCTCGATGTGACTTTGACCTTTTACCTAGAGACCTGGTTCATGCGCGCAACACTACAATTCATGATGATGAGCTTTTGTGCCAAGTAATACATAATACCTCCATGCATGTAGAAGATATGCTCCGGACAAAATCTGGACATTTCATCATTTCTTGTGACCTTGACCTTGCACATATGGACCAGGATTATGCGTGTAATGCTCAGTCTCATGATGGCGAACATTTGTGATAAAATCCCTCAATTCATGATGACTAAATGGTCCATACTCACATTTTCATATTTTTATCTGATATTTTACCTCTGTGTGACCTTGACCTTGGCCCGAGGGACCTGAATTTTGCGTGCGACACTCTGCCTTACAATGTTGAACATTTATGCCAAGTTATATTAAAATCCCTCAATGCATGTAGAAGTTCTGCTCCTGACAAGCGTTTTTCTCTGACTTCTAAATGTGGCCTCGACCTTTGACTTAGAGACCTGTTCGTATGCCCGATACTAACCCCCATGATGGTAAACAATGGTACCAAGTATCATTAAAATCCATCCATGCACGTTAAAGATATGCTCCGGACAAAACTGGACGCCACCCTCCCGCCATGGGCGTCCCCATAATACGTCCCGTTTTTCAAACTGGCGTATAACAATGATATGCTCTTGTCATATTATTCAATATTTTTGTCCAGATTGTTGTGTAAAGGATCGTAAGAGAGATATGTAAATAGGAACTAGTTTTGAAAAAAGAAATACAATTTGAAAGCAAAAACCATTTTTCCCCTTTACATTGTTTACTAGAATATTTCGAAATTGTTTATCAAATAAATATATTGATGTTTTTTTAAGGCAAAAAACCTTTGCAGAATTATTTAGCATGTCATATTTTTTTATCCTGCATACGTTTCAAAGTAGTACACTGAATCAGAAAATGATTTTAAATGCCATAAAATTAATTAGTCTATAAAATCTTTCTTGTCAATTCAAGAGATTGACGTGTTCTACTAAATGCTACCTGAGAATGTTCATTAGTAAATTATTTCATATTAATAAACCAGTCAATACATTTAATGTCTTTATGACTGATGGCAAAAATTCCAAAGTGCTGATAGGTCTCATGGTTAACAAAGTTGCAAGTTTATTGCTAGACAGTAAGAACATTCAACTGACTCGAAATAAGAAAACAACGTGGTTTGGTTTCGGATACTTGGCTCACGGGTTCGAATTGCATCAAATAAATTTATTAGTCCAAGGTTCTAAGTCACTTCTTGATCAAAACTCCTGTACTCTTTACCATAAGTTAAACGAAAATAAATACGTTTAAATCAAACTTTAATACTAGTTCATAATCTAAATTTGTTACAACTCTGTTTAGTACCAAGCTGTACCGAATTCTATACTATGGAAACGCTATTTTCATTATAAGAATCTATACCATATAGACACTTCCAAGCCACAAATAAATCATATGCATGTAAATGACAATTGCACACTCACCGGACAAGCCTTTACAAGGCTGATAACACAAACATGCTGCAATAACATTTGACAGACTTAGTATTTCAGTGCGAGTTCCTGGTGCCGTTTAGATAAAACTTTCATTATTTTTGTGTCTGTCTAGACATGGTTTAATCTGTTCGCATTTTGATAAATTAATCAAGTTACAGTTTTAATTTCATGGGCAGACTTCTGGACATTTCGTCTGTCTGTTTCATAAATATTTATTTAATCTTTCTTTTCACTTGACACTTCTGAATTTTATTGCAGTTTTATGCAATAACAATGAAGCATGCGACTACTCTTTAAATGTGACCGGAAAAAGTTATCTTTTTTATAACCCTTCTCTGCTTTCTGTAGCTGGAAAGGGCCTACAATCTTTTTATGTTTTGATGCAAACAAAACGCATACACCTTAAATTTTGCAAACAGTTGTTAAATTTGAAAACTTCAAGTAGCAATATGGGTATCTATTAAACAGATATGTCCATATCATCAGATATTGGTGCAAGATGTCATCTTCAAATGTATTACAACATTACTACTTGTTAGTAAATCTTGAAGCAATCATTTGGCATTTGGAGTCAAATCTCTGCTAGACAACTATGTTTTTTCCATGCGTCGTATGTACTCACAACATTATAAGAGCAACTACGTGTTAGTACACATGTAAATCTTGAAGCAATCATTTGGAATTTGGAGTCAAATCTCTAACACTAAATTTTTTTTCCCATCCGTCGTATGAAATGATCGTAGTGTAGTTTCATTTTCATTTTAAAGAGAAAAAAGATAGATAGATGTTTCCTCAGGTTAAAACGCACATAAATACCAGTTACATTACAAAGACAGACAGGAATTAAAAAAATAATTAAAATTTCATGCCATTTAGCCTACACCCTAAAACATTAAAACCTGACTAGTAATCATTATATTATCACAAAATGCTGTGTAAAGCCCACTTTTACTACAGCTATAAAACTTATACCAAAGTGAAAACTACAGTTACATATACTATAGAAATCGTAGCGGAATTGATGTTAAATACACAATAATTGAAGGTATGCAATTAATAAATACCAGATAAATACTGTGTGTAGTAGTCTAGGATTGCCCATTAAAGCCCAAAGGCTTATTTCCCGGGAGGTCCTTGGTATCATACTTAAATATATGTAGTGTAATTCAAAGACACACACACACACACACACACACACACACAATGAAACCCTTCGAAGCTGGACCATTACCACTTCGAATATTTTATAGTTTATTTACCAATTAAATTGCTATAAAGTACCAGTATTAGATGTTTTTAAGCAAATCCGGCATCAGAAAATTGCAGGAAGCAGACGTATTCAATTATATAAACAATGTAAATGTTGCTTTTCATTAGGGAAGTACTTAGATGTCTTGCCAGGAAAATTTAGATATTCCCTATCTAAGTTAAGATTATCCTCACATGTACTAAATATATTGAAACTGCATGGTCGCTATAGTAAAGCAAAGCCAGTTAGAGAGACAGTGCCATTGTTCATTATGTCAATACAGAGGCATTGTTCATTATGTCAATACAGAGGCATTGTTCATTATGTCAATACAGAGGCCTTGATCATTATGTCAATACAGAGGCATTGTTCAAAGATGAATACCACATATTGTAATGAGTAGTCCTTTAAACAGTTACATTTTTAGACAATATATTAATACTCTATGTTACTTAAGACCAAATATTTACACTTTTGTTAACCTTTTTCAAAGTCCTTAGCTTTACCCAAGAACGTATATTATGCATTTGCTCACAGGAAAACCTGATATAATATCTACGAGTTGAACCTTATATAGATGTGGTATTAGGCATATGGAAGTTATTGTAATTGCTACACTCTATTACACTCTAGTTTGAAATATTTACATTGATTTCTGTGATCACACGACAAAAATAATATAATCATTGTAAGTATATAGTTTGATAAAAAAAAACTGTATAGTTTACGTCAATAAACTTTCTGTCTGTCTGTTTGCCTGGCAAACTTGAGGCAATAAAATCGATAGAAAGTATTGGAAGTTACCGTAGTTGGATGAACCAATTTAGCACATAGCTTAGTACTGTCATACATTTTACCATTAAACTAAAAGGTTTATACTAATACTAATTAACAGTTGCAACACAATGGATTTAACACGTAGGGCAGGTTGCGAAATATGTCCACTTTCTATGGCAACCGTATAGTATCGTTATATAAATAATTAAAATACTTATTTTGTAGGACTTTTTATCATTTTAATGATTACTAAGACCAACGCGGAGCTGCACCAACGCTCGTCTGTTTAATTTATCGGAAATGAGCTTGCAAGTGCCTAAACATCGAAACAAAAAGCAAAGTCACGAAATGAAAAATAGAATTGCAAGTACCTACTCAGGAAACAAAAAGAGAAAAGAAGAAAAGAAAAAGTACCTACCCATTTAAAAATTTAGGGGTGGGTGGGGGACTGTCGCAACATGTACTCTCTCATCCCTGAAAAAATGGCAGGGAGGGGTGCTGGAGGCCTGGTGGGGAGGGGGCAGCAAGTACGCTTTTCGTCCCTGAAAAAAATGAGGAAAACATTTTATGTAAAATAATCACAAATGTGACATATAAGAACAAGGCAATGCGTTCATTTTAAAAACATTTTTAGCTTTGTCGGTTAATCATGTGATTGAATGTGTGTGTCTCTTACATTTAAATCTAACACATCTTAGAAAGAGCTTTTATATTTGACCTTAAAACGACTTCTGTACCATTTCTTTCAGATCAGCTTTCATCAAAACAATTGATAGACACGGTTTTTACAGGCTATAAGTAATAACATTCTGCTTAATGTAGCCGAATAATGTCTTTTGTTATGCCTTTATAAAGCCGTTGATAACCAAACAGTAGATTGTAAAAATAGATTTGTAAGAACAAATTCATCAAGCTTACTAGTATATCTTTTTTTCGAGATTTGTATTATTTACATATAAGAGGAAACAGGTCTTTCGCTGACATAATTAGGAACAAAACTACACCATTAGTTGATCACCTCAGCACTCCATACTGTAAGCGTCTGTATGTAAATAAGATATTTTTACGTAAAGTTTGGAAAATAAATTTTCGATATTGTATTGTATTGAACATAGACTGGTTCCACCGCAGACCAGTGACATTCTTATGAGACAAAAAATATCATATCAAATGCGTCCTGGCGTATTCAGTTCTACATTCTATTTGGACGTACTACTTCTTAGAGCGTAGGGTTTTCTGCATTTAAATCGTATGTTGTTTTGTAATAATATGCTTATTTCCTAGCGAAAACAAAAAGCCGATATAAATATATGGCCCTTCGATGTCATCCTATATAATACGGGTAGCTGATTTATAACAAAAATGTTCTACATGTCATCCTAGATGACTCAGGTGGCTGATATAAACAGACTGTTCTACATGTCATCCTAGATGATACGGATGGCTGATATAAACAAACTGTTCTACATGTCATCCTAGATGACTCAGGTGGCTGATATAAACAGACTGTTCTACATGTCATCATACATGATACGGATGGCTGATATAAACAGACTGTTCTACATGTCATCCTAGATGATACGGATGGCTGATATAAACAGACTGTTCTACATGTCATCCTACATGATACGGGTGGCTGATATAAACAGACTGTTCTACAAGTCATCCTACATGATACGGGTGGCTGATATAAACAGACTGTTCTACAAGTCATCCTACATGATATGGGTGGCTGATATAAACAGACTGTTCTACATGTCATCCTACATGATATTGGTGGCTGATATAAACAGACTGTTCTACATGTCATCCTAGATGATACGGGTCGCTGATATAAACAGACTGTTCTACATGTCATCCTACATGACATGGGTGGCTGATATAAACAAACTGTTCTACATGTCATCCTAGATGATACGGGTGGCTGATATAAACAGACTGTTCTACATGTCATCCTACATGATATTGGTGGCTGATATAAACAAACTGTTCTACATGTCATCCTAGATGATACGGGTGGCTGATATAAACAGACTGTTCTACATGTCATCCTACATGACATGGGTGGCTGATATAAACAAACTGTTCTACATGTCATCCTAGATGATACGGGTGGCTGATATAAACAGACTGTTCTACATGTCATCCTACATGACATGGGTGGCTGATATAAACAGGCTGTTCTACATGTCATCCTACATGATATTGGTGGCTGATATAAACAGACTGTTCTACATGTCATCCTACATGACATGGGGGGCTGATATAAACAGACTGTTCTACATGTCATCCTACATGATATTGGTGGCTGATATAAACAGACTGTTCTACATGTCATCCAACATGACATGGGTGGCTGATATAAACAGACTGTTCTACATGTCATCCTACATGATATTGGTGGCTGATATAAACAGACTGTTCTACATGTCATCCTAGATGACTCAGGTGGCTGATATAAACAGACTGTTCTACATGTCATCCTACATGATACGGGTGGCTGATATAAACAGACTGTTCTACATGTCATCCTACATGACATGGGTGGCTGATATAAACAGACTGTTCTACATGTCATCCTACATGACACGGGTGGCTGATATAAACAGACTGTTCTACATGTCATCCTACATGATACGGGTGGCTGATATAAACAGACTGTTCTACATGTCATCCTAGATGATACGGGTGGCTGATATAAACAGACTGTTCTACATGTCATCCTACATGATACGGGTGGCTGATATAAACAGACTGTTCTGCATGTCATCCTACATGACATGGGTGGCTGATATAAACAGACTGTTCTACATGTCATCCTACATGATACGGGTGGCTGATATAAACAGGCTGTTCTACATGTCATCCTACATGACATGGGTGGCTGATATAAACAGACTGTTCTACATGTCATCCTACATGATACGGGTGGCTGATATAAACAGACTGTTCTACATGTCATCCTACATGATACGGGTGGCTGATATAAACAGGCTGTTCTACATGTCATCCTACATGACATGGGTGGCTGATATAAAAAGACTGTTCTACATGTCATCCTACATGATATTGGTGGCTGATATAAACAGACTGTTCTACATGTCATCCTAGATGACTCAGGTGGCTGATATAAACAGACTGTTCTACATGTCATCCTACATGACATGGGTGGCTGATATAAACAGACTGTTCTACATGTCATCCTACATGATATTGGTGGCTGATATAAACAGGCTGTTCTACATGTCATCCTACATGACATGGGTGGCTGATATAAACAGACTGTTCTACATGTCATCCTACATGATATTGGTGGCTGATATAAACAGACTGTTCTACATGTCATCCTAGATGACTCAGGTGGCTGATATAAACAGACTGTTCTACATGTCATCCTACATGATATTGGTGGCTGATATAAACAGACTGTTCTACATGTCATCCTAGATGACTCAGGTGGCTGATATAAACAGACTGTTCTACATGTCATCCTAGATGATACGGATGGCTGATATAAACAGACTGTTCTACATGTCATCCTACATGATACGGGTGGCTGATATAAACAGACTGTTCTACAAGTCATCCTACATGATACGGGTGGCTGATATAAACAGACTGTTCTACATGTCATCCTACATGACATGGGTGGCTGATATAAACAAACTGTTCTACATGTCATCCTAGATGACTCAGGTGGCTGATATAAACAGACTGTTCTACATGTCATCCTACATGACATGGGTGGCTGATATAAACAGACTGTTCTACATGTCATCCTACATGATACGGGTGGCTGATATAAACAGACTGTTCTACATGTCATCCTACATGACATGGGTAGCTGATATAAACAAACTGTTCTACATGTCATCCTACATGATACGGGTGGCTGATATAAACAGACTGTTCTACATGTCATCCTACATGACATGGGTGGCTGATATAAACAGGCTGTTCTACATGTCATCCTACATGATATTGGTGGCTGATATAAACAGACTGTTCTACATGTCATCCTACATGATATTGGTGGCTGATATAAACAGACTGTTCTACATGTCATCCTACATGATATTGGTGGCTGATATAAACAGGCTGTTCTACATGTCATCCTACATGACATGGGTGGCTGATATAAACAGACTGTTCTACATGTCATCCTACATGACATGGGTGGCTGATATAAACAGACTGTTCTACATGTCATCCTACATGACATGGGTGGCTGATATAAACAGGCTGTTCTACATGTCATCCTACATGACATGGATGGCTGATATAAACAGACTGTTCTACATGTCATCCTACATGACATGGGTGGCTGATATAAACAGACTGTTCTACATGTCATCCTACATGACATGGGTGGCTGATATAAACAGGCTGTTCTACATGTCATCCTACATGATATTGGTGGCTGATATAAACAGACTGTTCTACATGTCATCCTACATGATATTGGTGGCTGATATAAACAGGCTGTTCTACATGTCATCCTACATGATACGGGTGGCTGATATAAACAGACTGTTCTACATGTCATCCTACATGATACGGGTGGCTGATATAAACAGACTGTTCTACAAGTCATCCTACATGATACGGGTGGCTGATATAAACAGACTGTTCTACATGTCATCATACATGATATTGGTGGCTGATATAAACAGACTGTTCTACATGTCATCCTACATGACATGGGTGGCTGATATAAACAAACTGTTCTACATGTCATCCTAGATGACTCAGGTGGCTGATATAAACAGACTGTTCTACATGTCATCCTACATGATACGGGTGGCTGATATAAACAGACTGTTCTACATGTCATTCTACATGATATTGGTGGCTGATATAAACAGACTGTTCTACATGTCATCTTACATGACATGGGTGGCTGATATAAACAGACTGTTCTACATGTCATCCTACATGATATTGGTAACTGATATAAACAGGCTGTTCTACATGTCATCCTACATGACATGGGTGGCTGATATAAACAGACTGTTCTACATGTCATCCTACATGATATTGGTGGCTGATATAAACAGACTGTTCTACATGTCATCCTAGATGACTCAGGTGGCTGATATAAACAGACTGTTCTACATGTCATCCTAGATGATACGGGTTGCTGATATAAACAGACTGTTCTACATGTCATCCTACATGATACGGGTGGCTGATATTAACAGACTGTTCTACAAGTCATCCTACATGATACGGGTGGCTGATATAAACAGACTGTTCTACATGTCATCCAACATGATATTGGTGGCTGATATAAACAGACTGTTCTACATGTCATCCTACATGACATGGGTGGCTGATATAAACAAACTGTTCTACATGTCATCCTAGATGACTCAGGTGGCTGATATAAACAGACTGTTCTACATGTCATCCTACATGATACGGGTGGCTGATATAAACAGACTGTTCTACATGTCATCCAAGATGATACGGGTGGCTGATATAAACCGACTGTTCTACAAGTCATCCTACATGATATGGGTGGCTGATATAAATAGACTGTTCTACAAGTCATCCTACATGATACGGGTAGCTGATATAAACAGACAGTTCTACAAGTCAACCTACATGATACGAGTGGCTGATATAAACAGACTGTTCCACATGTCATCCTAGATGATACGGGTGGCTGATATAAACAGACAGTTTTACAAGTCATCCTACATGATATGGGTGGCTGATATAAACAGAATGTTCCATATGTCATCCTAAATGATACGGATTGCTGATATAAACAGACTGTTCGACAAGTCATCCTACATGATATGGATGGCTGATATAAACAGACTGTTTTAGTTGACATCCTGGATAATACGGATGGCTGATATAAACAGACTGTTCTACAAGTCATCCTACATGATATTGGTGGCTGATATAAACAGACAGTTTAACAAGTCATCCTACATGATACGGGTGGCTGATATAAACAGACTGTTCTACAAGTCATCCTACATGATATAGGTGGCTAATATAAACAGACTGTTTTACAAGTCATCCTACATGATACGGGTGGCTGATATAAACAGACTGTTCAACAAGTCATCCTACATGATATGAGTGGCTGATATAAACAGATTGTTTTACAAGTCATCCTACATGATATAGGAGGCTGATATAAACAGACTGTTTTACATGTCATCCTAGATGATACGGGTGGCTGATATAAACAGACTGTTCTACAAGTCATCCTACATGATATGGGTGGCTGATATAAACAGACTGTTCTACAAGTCATCCTACATGATACTGGTGGCTGATATAAATAGACTGTTTTACAAGTCATCCTACATGATATGGGTGGCTGATATAAACAGACTGTTTTACATGTCATCCTAGATGATATACATTGCTGATATAAACAGACTGTTCTACAAGTCATCCTACATGATATGGGTGGCTGATATAAACAGACTGTTTTACATGTCATCCTAGATGATACGGATTGCTGATATAAACAGACTGTTCTACAAGTCATCCTAGATGATATGGGTGGCTGATATAAACAGACTGTTTTACAAGTCATCCTACATGATACGGGTTGCTGATATAAACAGACTGTTCTACAAGTCATCCTACATGACATGGGTGGCTGATATAAACAGACTGTTTTAGTTGACATCCTGGATGATACGGATGGCTGATACAAACAAACTGTTCTGAATGTCATCCTAGATGATACGGATGGCTGATATAAACAGACTGTTCTGAATGTCATCCTAGATGATACGGGTGGCTGATATAAACAGACTGTTCTACATGTCATCCAAGATGATACGGATGGCTGATATAAACAGACTGTTCTACAAGTCATCCTACATGATATGGGTGGCTGATATAAACAGACTGTTTTACAAGTCATCCTACATGATACGGGTGGCTGTTATAAACCGACTGTTCTACAAGTAATCCTACATGATATTGGTGGCTGATATAAACAGACTGTTTTATATGTCATCCTAGATGATACGGATTGCTGATATAAACAGACTGTTCTACAAGTCATCCTACAAGATATGGGTGGCTGATATTAACAGACTGTTTTACAAGTCATCCTAGATGATACGGGTGGCTGATATAAACAGACTGTTCTACAAGTCATCCTACATGACATGGGTGGCTGATATAAACAGACTGTTTTAGATGACATCCTGGATGATACGGATGGCTGATATAAACAAACTGTTCTGAATGTCATCCTAGATGATACGGGTGGCTGATATAAACAGACTGTTCTACATGTCATCCAAGATGATACGGATGGCTGATATAAACAGACTGTTCTACAAGTCATCCTACAAGATATGGGTGGCTGATATAAACAGACTGTTTTACAAGTCATCCTACATGATACGGGTGGCTGTTATAAACAGGCTGTTTTACATGTCATCCTAGATGAAACGGGTTGCTGATATAAACAGACTGTTCTACAAGTCATCCTAGATGATATGGGTGGCTGATATAAACAGACTGTTTTACAAGTCATCCTACATGACATGGGTGGCTGATATAAACAGACTGTTTTACATGTCATCCTAGATGATACACTTTGCTGATATAAACAGACTGTTCTACAAGTCATCCTACATGATATGGGTGGCTGATATAAACAGACTGTTTTACATGTCATCCTAGATGATACGGATTGCTGATATAAACAGACTGTTCTACAAGTCATCCTAGATGATATGGGTGGCTGATATAAACAGACTGTTTTACAAGTCATCCAACATGATATGGGTGGCTGATATAAACAGACTGTTTTACAAGTCATCCTACATGACATGGGTGGCTGATATAAACAGACTGTTCTACATGTCATCCTAGATGATACGGGTGGCTGATATAAACAGACTGTTTTAGTTGACATCCTGGATGATACGGATGGCTGATATAAACAGACTGTTTTACATGTCATCCTAGATGATAAGGGTGGCTGATATAAACAGACTGTTCTACATGTCATCCAAGATGATACGGATGGCTGATATAAACAGACTGTTCTACAAGTCATCCTACATGATATGGGTGGCTGATATAAACAGACTGTTTTACAAGTCATCCTACATGATACGGGTGGCTGTTATAAACAGACTGTTCTACAAGTAATCCTACATGATATTGGTAGCTGATATAAACAGACTGTTTTACATGTCATCCTAGATGATACGGATTGCTGATATAAACAGACTGTTCTACAAGTCATCCTTCATGATATGGGTGGCTGATATAAACAGACTGTTTTACAAGTCATCCTACATGATACGGGTGGCTGATATAAACAGACTGTTCTACAAGTCATCCTACATGACATGGGTGGCTGATATAAACAGACTGTTTTAGTTGACATCCTGGATGATACGGATGGCTGATATAAACAAACTGTTCTGAATGTCATCCTAGATGATACGGATGGCTGATATAAACAGACTGTTCTACATGTCATCCTAGATGATACGGGTGGCTGATATAAACAGACTGTTCTACATGTCATCCAAGATGATACGGATGGCTGATATAAACAGACTGTTCTACAAGTCATCCTACAAGATATGGGTGGCTGATATAAACAGACTGTTTTACAAGTCATCCTACATGATACGGGTGGCTGTTATAAACAGGCTGTTTTACATGTCATCCTAGATGAAACGGGTTGCTGATATAAACAGACTGTTCTACATGTCATCCAAGATGATACGGATGGCTGATATAAACAGACTGTTCTACAAGTCATCCTACATGATATGGGTAGCTGATATAAACAGACTGTTTTACAAGTCATCCTACATGATACGGGTGGCTGATATAAACAGACTGTTCTACATGTCATCCCAGATGATATTGGTGGCTGATTTATTCAGATAACTGATATAATCAGACTGTTCTGCATGTTATCCTAGATGATACGGGTGGCTGATAAAATCAGACTGTTCCACATGTCATTCAAAATATGGGTGGCTGATATAAACAAACTGTTTTACATGTCATTCTAGATGATACGGGTGGCTGATATAAAGAGACTGTTTTACAAGTCATCCTAGTTGATACGGGTGGCTGATATAAACAGACTGTTCCACATGTCATCCTAGATGATACGGGTGGCTGATATAAACAGGCTGTTTTACATGTCATCCTGGATGATACGGGTTGCTGATATAAAACAGACTGTTCTTGATGTCATTTCAGATGATATGGATGGCTTTTATAAACAGACAGCTTTATATGTCATCTTAGATAGTACGGGTGGTTGAAATAAACAGAATGTTCTTCGTCATCCTAAATAATACGGGTGGCTGATATAAACAGACTGTTCTAGATGACATCCTAGATGATACGGGTTGCTGTTATAAACAGACTGTTCTAGTTATCATCCTAGAAGAAAAGGGTGGATGATATAAACAGACAGTTCGACTTGACATCCTAGAAGATACGGGTTTTTATATAAACGGACACCTTTAGATGTCATTCTAGGTGATACGGGTTGCTGATATAAACAGGCTGTTCTACAGGTCATCCTAGATGAAATGGATGACTGAAATAGATAGACCGTTCTAGATGTCATCCTAGATGAAATGATGGCTGATATAAACAGACTACTCTAGATGTCATCCTCGATGATACTGGTGGCTTATATTTACAGAATGTTCTACATGTCATCCTAGATGATACTGGTAGCTAATATATACAGAATGCTCTAAATGTCATCCTAGATGATACGGATCACTCATAAACAGACTACCCTAGATGTCATCCTCTATGATATGAATGGCTGATATGAACAGACTGCTCTTAGTGTTATTCTAAATAATACTGATGGCTGATAAAAATAGACAGCTTTAGATGTCATCGTAGATGATATGAATGGCTGATATAAACAAACAGCTTTAGATGTCATCCTAGATGATATGGATGTCTGGTACAAACAGACAGCTACGGATGTCATCTTAGATGATATGAATGGCTGATATAAACAAACCTTTCTAGATATCATTGCAGATATAACTACAAATGTGTCCATAGAACACGGATGACCCCACATTTAGCTGTATTGTCACAAAAAATCCTGTACAATAACAGGTGCGCATTAACATTGTCCTTTACATTTAGGAGTCTAAAACGTCTATTTTTGCTTAATGAGGGGCATAACTCTGTCGATCTCTAATAAATTCGCATGAAAATACACAGGCACGTAAGGTTACATGCTGACAACTATTCTTAGAATGTTTCATGAACTCTAGCAGTTGTACGTTTGGAGTTACATGCGACATAAGTCTAAAAATGCTATTTTTTGCTGAATGAGGTAGCATTACTCTGCCGATCTCCTAATATATTTGCGTCAAAATAGCCAGGTGCATAAGTTTACATGCTGACAACTATTCTTAGACAGTTTCACGGCTCTAGCAGTTATATGTTTTGAGTTACACTCGACACAAGTCTGAAAATGCTATTTTTGGGTTAATCGGGGGTCATAACTCTGCTGATCTCCAATAGATTTGAGTCAAAATAGCCAGGTGCATAGTTTCACATGCTGACAACTATTTTTAGAGAGTTTCATGGCTCAAGCAATTATACCTTTTGAGTTACACGCGACACAAGTTATAAGCGTAACAGCGGGACAGCGGACGGACGCACAAAGGAAAATATATATGCCCCTCCCCCCAAAAAAAAATGTTGGGGCATAAAAATAATGCTTTAGATATGATTTTAGATGATATGGATGGCTGATATAAACAGACTGATCTAAATGTTATTCTAGTTGATATGGATGGCTGATAAAATAGACAGCTTTAAATGTCAACGTAGATGATATTGATAGCTGTCATTATTAGACTGTTCTTGATGTTATCCTAGATGATATGGATTTCTGATATAAAAAGACTGCTTTAAATGTCATTCTATATGATTTGGATGGCTTATATAAATAGACTTCTCAAAGTGCTACCCTTTATGATATGGATGGCAGATATAAAAAACTGCATAAGCTGTCATTCTAGATTATATGCACGGCTGACATAGGCTGC